>VZSG01000983.1:34919-94639 GCA_013398315.1 Nothoprocta pentlandii
TACTGTTCTTTCTGTCTGTTAAATATTTGAAATGTCTTTTTTTGTACTCAGGTTCTTCTGGCAAGGTCCTGCATCAGTTTCAGATGGTGACCCTCTTTTTTGTATCTGTTTCTTCTCTATCAGTCCAAGTAAATTTTCTCCCAAATGACCTTGATCAATTTTTCTTGATGTATTTAACGAATCCTATTTAATTCAAACTGTTCTAAACAGTTCTAACAACACTATCATATGTTTCATCATAAATACAGGTTTATTCCTTGGAGAACTACTGCAAAGGTGGAAAAAACACTACTTAGATATTGAGGAACTGAGAAACAACAATTAAAGGACAAGGCAAAAAAAAGTTCATAGATTCTCACTCTGGTTTGCTCTCGAAACTCAATGGATCTATTCAGCCAGACAAAACTGTAGTTATCTACATATAATCAATACACTCTTGATACTGCATTTTACTTCTTGGTGAAGGACTGAATTTGCATATTTGTTAGGAATATCAAGTGTCCAAGATTGATTAATAGTATACTAAGGAAAATCTGACCTGAAAATATGTTCACGTTAGAATTAAACAGTAGGTGCTTCTAAGACTCAAGTAGAAAGGTGTTTGCTTCCTAAGCAAATTTAGCTCCAGAATCGACTCCGCTTTTATCCAGCTGACAAATCTATGTTATTGAATTTTGACTGTCCTGCTTGGCCAGTCAGTTGGGTCACCTGCTCTCTTAGGTAGGTCACCTAGACCTTTTGGAGAAGTTACTGGGAAGTATCTTGCCATTCTTTTGCCCCCTTCTCAGAAGAGTCTAGGCGCTCCACATGGAAGTGACTCTTGTACAGGAGCTCATGCACAGCTCATGGGAATGAGTTCTACAGGGACTGGTGGATGTCCCAGCACACTGCAGCCCTGATTTCAAGCGTTCCCATTGGTCTGCTTCTAAGTTGGGCTGGAGAAACTCTGAAACATCACTGCCTTCTGCAGGTCTGAATACCACAAAAACACTTAGATGCTACTTAGAAGCTATCAATGAGAGACCTGCATAACCTTGGGGAGACCAGGGCCAGGGCCTGGCATGAGGCACCTGAAGGCAGCCATCGGTATGTGGAGCTCACATGATCCTTGTTTACAAAAGAATCTATGTTTCCAAGATCTCTGCTCAGATACAGGAGCTTCTGGGGAAAGTCTGCTCCTGGCAGTGGGGCCATGGTGGACAAACACCGTCCAGGAAGCCAACACCTGGCTCTTTTCTTCTTGCTGCCAGTTAACTGCTCTTTGAGTTCCCATTCACTGCAGCAATGGGGAAACATTTCTGCAGTCACAGCTGAACAAACACCGCTCCAGAGAACAGCAAGGGACCCCAGAGCTGCTCTTCGGAGGGAAGGCAGCATGTAGAGGAACGGACTGCTCTCATTTTCTTTGCTAACAAGAGTGTGATCAGACTTGATACAACAGACTTTGGCTCAGGCTCTAATTAGCAACTCAAATGTGTTTTCAATTCTTTCAGCTGAGTAAGAAAGACTCAAAAGCCCCCAGCTATTGCTCACTGTAGAGTAAAGTTTTTGCATGACATCAAAAGGCAGACGAGATAAGAGTATACAACTCTAGTTCATCCTTTAAAGAAATGTGTAGGTCCATTTTCCTTTCATTCTGTCCGTTCTCTATCACTGAGGAATCATCTCTTGGTCTGTCCCAAGGGGCTGGAAAGCCAGCAGAACCACAGTCAGATCAACACAGGTGTTCAAGGGGCCCCTCCAGCTTCTCAGAGTGTGAGATTAGCCATTGAAATCCTGACTTTCCAGGGATTCTCCTTTTCTCCCTCCCTAAGGAGCCAACCTCAGCTCCCTCCAGCACTGTGCAGCAGTGACAGGGAGAACAGACCAAGGTGATACTCAAACATTGCAGTGCTAGCTCAGCACCTGCCCACCTGATGCTGCAGCCTGATGATAACCGTGACATAACTGACGTTTTTCTTTAGTCTTCCACACATTTATATGGAGGCAGACAAATATGAACTCAAGCATGCATGTCTGCACTTACATACTTGCATCAATCCCACATACAATATATAGTAAGATTGCAAAGATAGTGAGTCAATAAAAATCCTGTAGCTGAGATTGCCTGCATAATCACTATTAAGGTCTCCTGTGAATACTTCTTATGAGGTTGAATTTAATCATATGATTATACTTATTTTTTTACACAATACATCTTTTTAACTCAGCAAACAGGCTGGACTTGCTTGGCAATCAGTCTGGCCTCTGTCATAAAGGAGTCTGCAAACTCTTGTGACTATGATGTTGAACACAAGTGTGGGAAAAAAACAGCCTGTCCCTGTTCCTCCTGCAGGATCACATCTGACTCCTGCCAAATCACTTAAAGAAGAATATTATTAGGTGGCCACCAATTATACACTCTTCTCTTCTGGATGACCAGATTCACACCCTGATATGCAGAACAGCCACGTACTCACAACTGCCTGATGTCTATGGAACTGGCACAACAAAGAAATGAAATGTTTTCAAATCTCTACTCTTGAAAAGCTAAACTTCCATGTTTCTTGTCTTAAAAAACAAGGAGTGCTTGTGAGCTCCCATTCTCTCATGGGACCCTGCAGAATAAGGTGCAAGCTGGGATAAAACTTTATATAGTGCAGAGTGTTCAGCATTGTAGAAAACCCTGCAGAGACAATTTGGAGCAGGATGGGACCATGATATGGAGAGCAAGGTGTAAGGCAGCCAAGTAGGGTGAAGCAAAGGATTACAGAGCTGCTTCTTCAGCACCACCTAAGCAATGTGCTGAATGCAGTTGGACTTTGTGGGACAAATGGTCTATAGCTGTGACATTTAAGACTAGGGAACAATACATACAGATAAGGGAGCTGTGATTATTCGCAGCGAGGCAACCCTAAAACACATATTTCATAAGTGCTTTCCTTACTCCATTAAGTCTGCTTTGATAGGTGCATTCTTTTTTTAGCTAAAGCAGCTACTAGCAGGTCCAGTGAAGCTGGTGCCCAGGTTTGCTGAGGATTTTGTATCATTCCTTTCTGCACTGCTGAGTCATTTTGCAGGATGTACCAATTACAATGCTCCCTAAATCAAAACCTATTCCTGAAATTTTGTCATATCTTTCTTCCTTGCTTTATTTTTTTTTTCCTGCAGCAGTTGGCTCTGTTCAGCCTCAGTTTTGAAACACAGAACTCTACTGACCCCGCTAAATAATCCACCCTGCTGAGCACAGCCCAGTGGGGGCTCTTCGAGACCTTGTTTCTCTCCTAGACCTTGCTGATCTAGGCACCCATTTTAGGACACCAGCTTCTGCCTGAGGAGCCTTTAACTCACCTAGATGGATGTAACTTGTTGGGCACACAAGTTTGTCCTTCTCCTGCAAGAGCCTGCAAGTTGCTTGCTGTCCATGGGGCACGGGAGAATCACTGTTTTATCTAATAAAGCAGCATTCTCCAAAAAAAAAAGAATAAAATAATCACTCTAAATATACATAAATACCTACTGATGTCTGCAATTGCTCTGGTATAGTTCTCTGCTCTGCAGGTGACTGTGCTTTGGTGCCTGTGACATGGACCACCACCTCACACAGAGTCCCCAAGAGATCCAAGCAGTAACCTGGCCTCAGAGCTGCCCCAACACAGAGCTCTCCCAGACTTCAGAAATAGCTGAGGGAATTGCCGGTATAACCCAAAGGGAGGAGCACAAAACTGTAAAGGATGGACAGTAGGGCACTAGAAGAGAGCAGACAGGCTTTTATGGCCTTGAAACTTCAGGATAAACCTTCTGAAAAGGATGTTCAACCATCATCCAGACCTTCTACATCCACCAGAGCAGCCTACGCGTGCGGGGGATCACCCCATGCTGCTGCTGAGTGCTCACCAAGTGACGTTCACCTAAGGAACACTTGCGGATTAATGTGCTGAACAGAGTGACCAGCAACTGAATCAAAAAGCAACCTTGTCCTTGAGGAATGTCCTGTGATGGCACGACTCAAGAAGCTCTACAGAAGTGGCAATGAGGTTTTACTACATGCATAGATGCCTCCACAGGAGAGGAATGCCCCACTCCCACAGTGATGCATCCACCCTGCAGAAAACCTCCTGCAGAGCTGCAGTGACAGGGAGGGATGAAAAAGAGATTCTGTTGCCTCTGAGCAAATGTCATCCTGTGTTTACAGCGCACTACAACCCCTTCCAGCACCCTCGCTGGCCAGGTGATGCCCTTGCACAGCAGAGTGCAGCGCACCTACTGCATCCTGATGGCTTATTCAGCAAACACAGGTGCTTCAGCAAGATCTGCTCGGGAAGAAATGCTTCTGAAAAGCACACGAAGGATTACAGCTGAGCCTGGCTCTCTGGCAGATGTATCCAAGGATCTCCCGTGCTGGGGAGACAACTGTGCTGCTGTTGTGATCCTCACCTCTGCCTGGTCCTCCCCAGGAGCTCACCAGGAGTTTTCCCAGCCAAGCATTACTTCCACCATAGGTCTGTGAGGAATGGATGGTATGGGAGGCTTCCAGCCCTGATACCTCTCAAATAGAACCATAGAATCATTGTGGTTGGGAAAGACCTTCCAAATCATCAAGTCCAATGATTTGTATAGGATTTATATAGGACTTATATATGATTTATAGCTCTCAAGGCATTTTATCAAAGCAGCTGTGTACAGAACAGCACAGGCAATTGGGATCACCTCGGAGCCAGATGGCAACTACTCCTGTGACGAGATCAATGGTCAACATTTTTGGCTGGAGAGTCAGAGGCTGCTTTGGGCAGCAAGAGATGCACCCATGGCCTCGCTCTTGCTGTGACTCATCTTCATGGCAGAGGCTCCCTTTGCCCTGCACGCTGCTTTTGTAGCCTTGCCCTTCCTGTTCTGCCTGTAGGAGGGAGCTTGTCCTCAGTTGTAGGTGATTCTGAGTAAGCTCAAGGCCCAGCTTCAAGGCAACTGATCATTAGGAGGGGTCATCTTGCAGGATCAAAGAATATTTTGCATTTCCAGAATTGCAGAGGAAGGCTGGAAAATGTGAATTTGGGGTAGGAAGTATGAAAGTAGAGAGAAAACAAAAAATCATTATTCCTTTGTAAAATATCAAGATGCATCTACTTCTGAGGTGGAATACGGTGCCATTTGACTTTAAGCTCCTCCTGTAACAGAGGCAAAATTGGAAGGAGCTCTCCCATCCTGAAAATCCTGGGAATTTCAAGGAAGTGGAATAACTTGTGTCAGACTCACAGATGATCAGCTTCATATCTTACCTGTGATGTGACAGACCTTTCCAGCAGTGTTGCAGCCCATGAAGTAACTTACTCAGGTAGTTAGAAGCCAACTCTTGACAGGTGGCCATGAGAAGCTTCTTATCAAAACCCAGAACTACAGAAAAGGATTTGTTAATACTTACTAATTTTTGTTAAGATTTTTTTTAAGTGCTTTTAAGTCAGCACCCCATCTGGATTCAAGTGAAACCCACCAGTGAACATGCAATGAGAGAAGGGCCCTAAAGTATAAAACCAGCTGTTCCAAACAGAGAAGCATATGACAGCATTTTGCATCCAGGACCTAACAGTCACATTGGTGTAAATGGAAAGGAAAGAGTTCAGGAAAGTCATATTTGTGCTAAAAGCTGAGATAATTTGAAAGTCACTTGTCCTAACAGAGTAGGATGAGGGAGATTTCATCTAAAACCTTCTCATCTCTTGCTTACTCTCTGAGGTTACGCCATCATTTGAGCTTATTAATTATGATGGTTAGGAATGCCAATAATATTGGTCTGTCCTTATAAATCAAACAATTAAGTTTTTAATTGCTCATAAAGTTTCTGACATTCACCCGTAATCTTTTTGGCAATAGGTCCTTGGCATGGAGTACCGATTTTTTCCTTGTAAACTTAGCCTCAGATTCCCTAAGTCCTTTTAATTTACAGGCAGCAACTCACTAATTCTCCTACCTTGCTGCATTTGGTCTGTCCCTTTCCCCATTGCAGCAGAAACATGTTCTTGGCAAAGTTACAGCTAAGAACAGGTGGCTGGAGAAAGGCAAGAATCCTAGGAAAGAGGAGCTGACTTCCCAAATTCACAGGAAGTATGGTGAATACATGCACAAAATTCATATGAAGATATGGGATTCAAGGATAGCTGGTTTCTTACTCCATGCAGGCTAGGGGTGTAAGTCAACAAGGGGCTCTTGGAGTCCCCTGAGCACTGGCACGTGGTGCCCACTGAAAACCTGTCTCTCCTGGGATCGCTCCCTGATTCTCCTCCCGTTGTGCTGGTGTAAATTAGGAGAAATCCCACAGAAATCTTTGGCGCCATAAACTGGCATGTAAAAAAAGAATTAGGCCTACAGGTCTGATTTCTCTGTGCTCTAATATCTTCTCATTTCTTCCTCTGTCCTTCATCGTCTTATGGCAAATTCTGCCTATTTTTGGAGCGCATAAATGAGCTGCTCCGAGCAAACTTGAGTCCTTCCTCACTCGAGCCCTTTCTTCACATTTCTCAGCTGCCAGCTGCTGCTGACACAGCCAGAGGTCCTAGCTGTAGTAATGTGGCCTTTAAACTCTAAGCCAGGCTTTGCACAACAATTAATTACCTTCTAACACAAAATCAATTGGTGCCTGTATTTTGCTCGGAACAGGAGTGATGGATAACACAAAGTTTCATCTTCTCCGTGTTAAATAAACTTTTTGCTGGTATGTCACTTAGGCAGGAACAATTCTGCCCATGTTCCTAGTCAGTCTGGAATTCCCTGCTCCACTTTGGGAAAAAAAACCAATGGTTTTGAGCATCTGAACGAGAAATCCTGTCGGATGATCTCAGATGATGAAGGCTTAAAGTTGCCACACATCTGTGGCTGTCTGTGCTTCTAGCATAAGTAGATTAATCACACACTCTTCCCATAAAGAACAGAAAAAGTACTCAGTCCAAACAGTCCAGAGTTTCATATACGCTGCCCGTTGTTTATAGATTCATGCAATAAGTTTTTATGCCCATAAACATACATAAACATTGTATTAGGAATGTGTCACTCTACTTTCGCACTTAAAGGCCAGGCTGAGTCTTGCAGTTAAATCCAGAATTCAGACTCTTTGCTGCACATGAAGAAGGCTGTAATAAAAGTGTTCTCCAGGAACACATCATCGTAATGATTAATGAGCTGTTGTATTAATTTTAAGGCAAGTTGTTAATGAAATGTAGCACTATTTTGGCCATGGTGTTCTCCTGAATTTGTGTAATAATCCAGATTTTCCAGATTTCCTTGAGTCAAAGCTATATTCAATGAGGATCCTTAGCAACATTTCTAGTCTCGGTGTTTAAGATTAATGGGTTGCTGGCCCTATTTTTTTTGCCACCAAAGCTTATTTTTGGTCAGAAGCCAGTGCTTGTCTTATGAACCCTTTTCTCTCTCAAAAGGGATGTTGCTGCCCAGCACTCCCTGTGTCACCATGCTCGCTTCTGCTTGTACGTGCTTGCACAAGCTTGCTCCTTGTGCACATCTGAGGTCAGAAATTCTCTGTTGACCTCAGGCCCAGCAGGGATGAGGCAGCACGTAGATGTGATGCTTCTGATGCTCACTGGCAGTGGGAAGAGCAATGAGATTGGCTGCTGGCCAGGCAAATGCAGCAAGACTGTCCGAATGCTCCAGCTCAATGTCAGGACCCCGGAAACATTTAGAGCTAAATGGCCTATGGAGCTACAGCATCTAGATACCTTGGTTTCAGTAGCCAGCACCACATGGGAGAAATCTGCCTTGAGTCACATCCTGGGAGGTCCATCAGCTCCACACTTTCTTATGAAGCCACCTTGCTATGATCCAACCCATCTGCAGAGATGGCAACACTGGCCATTCCATCTTAGCCCTTTTATTGGGGTGTAGAAAGAGGCACCATCTGTCTACTCACGTGCCTTCTGGGGTCTGCAGTGCAAAGCACCCCCCGTGCCCTCTCTCCAAGGATATGTTGACCGTATAGGCTCCAGGTTAGCACAACCCCTTGGTTCTCTCACCAAGTTCCCCTGAAACTCTTGCACGAGAAGAGTTAAATGCCATAAATTCAATTAAGCAGGACCAATCATGCTGGCAGTTGGTTAACCAGAAAAAAAAATAAAAATAAAAAAGAGAAAAAAGAGAAAAGAAACAGGCACTGCAGCAGAAGGCAAAGAGATGTATCTGGCAGGAACAAATGCAATTGCAATAAGGGATAGGGGATAGGAAAAAGAAAATAGGCTCGGCATTAGTTCAAGTCCAGCAGGATTTTAGCCTCGTATGCAAGTAACAGAGAGACATCCAGAGCTAGGATGGATCGGGAAGCAGCACTGCTGTTTCAGAGCAGCACGGAGGGAAGGTCCATCGGCTCCCATCATGCGGAGCACTGGGAGCCAGCAGGTTGGGCACTGGCCAGGGGCTCCTCGAGGACCTGTGTGGATCCCATGTGAGCACATGAGGAGAGTGTGGAGGGTCAGACCACTCTGCAAACGGGACTTTCAGGCATTTTTATTTCTGAATACCAATAAACTTATGTTCAATTTTTGAAGAATTTAAACAGAACCACATCAGAATGCATTTCCAAAGGGTTGGCCAAAGTTACCCTTACACTTACATCATCCCTAATATCCAGATATTACAGGACTTTCATAAAGGAAAAGTAGCAAGCAAAGCAATGTGTTTTTTCTCTAGCCTCATTTTCTAGACCAGCTGATTCTTTTTTGTAAGATTTTCAAAACAAATACATAAACAGCTCATCTTGAGGAAGATAGTTGGCAAGGGAAACATCAGCCCAGTCTATCAAAGTGTGACAAAAGCACATGCCACTGAAAATGGGAGCATCACACAACACTAGTAGCACCAGATCCATCTGTAACATCACTACAGATTGGTTGGTTATTTTGGCAGGAGACATTTTTTGCCTCAAAAAATATGTATGTAAACAGTCAATGTGAGCAGTTTGCAAAGCTGTCAAATTGCTTCAGTCAAAAGATGGAGCTTGAAAAATGCCCCCAAGATCTAAAATTCAATTGTTTTTCTGTGCAAGAGTTTCTGTTTTTACAGCTCCATCCTTTCATTTTTAAGTTGTTTAATTTTTTTTTGTTGAAAAACAGCAACATAAACATAAAAATGAGACATTCCATGGAATCTTCTAGTGAAATGTCCCATTCCATCCAAATTATGACTTTATTGGCCCAAGAACCACAAATCCTAATCGTTCGCGCAGCTCCAACCAGGACTGTTTCACACAATGTGAATGGATACTTGCCCTGAAGAGTTTTTTTTAATGAACTTCAGCTCCTTGTGCGTGTTTTCATCAAAGGTAATCTAAGGTTAGCAGTGCTACTTATTAAATTGTAAAAAAAAAAAAANCCAAAAAAAACCCACAACAACAAAAAAGCAGATTTCCTCCAAAGGAGACCTAGCAGCCCACAGGTGCTCACACTGTATTCCAGTAATGGCAATGACAGCAGCTAATCTGTAAATGTCTAATGAGCCGGTTCTCCATCCACTCCCAACCCAGTGAAGAATGGGCCATTGTTACTACTCACTATTGCAGTGCTAGTTCCAAGCCCATTTGCTCTCTGCATTTGCTAGTGGCTCTGTTTAGCCCTGCAAAATATTACCGAGTCTTACAATTTATTTTTGAGTTGTATTTCCTTAAATCACAGCATTCTGGTTGACAAAATGATAATTGGTATCAGAATTGTGTTCATTTTATATCTTGCCAGTAGAAATATTTAATCTAATTTCCATCAGATTTGTCACAAAAAAAAAAAGACTAAAAATCTGTCCTTTTTCAAACATAATTAGACTTTTGGAATAATCTTGCCTTTATCTGATGGTCAGTACAAATATTAACAATTTAGCTAATTTTACTTTATTCTGAAAAATTCTTTTTTTCTCTTGACAGTTAAGTACTCCAGGAACAATCTCGTGTTTACATTAGCAGAGCCCCATGAAATCCATTGTGCGGGGACTTGAGGAATTAGAAGTAACACTGATGAAGACAAAGGAATTTTGCATAAAACTTGATGCGGGTCTCGGTCTCCTTGTCCCCAGCAGCATATGTTGCTGAGGCTGGAGTTAAAACAGAAGTGCGTGAACAATTTCAGAGAGTTCAAAGCACAGAAGAGCCCGGATTTCCACACCTTGAAACCTCCCATGAAACAAAACAGTTGTTGACATGGGGGCTGTGCACAACCCTCAACAGCAAGACAGCTCTGCTCAGTGCTCTACCCTTCCACAGAGCTGATGGAGAAGCTCCTGGGGAAGAGGAGCAGCCAAGAAAAGGTTGAACGTGTCCGTGCATTGAAATCGAGTGCTTGATTCTCCCACAGTTCCTGCTTTCTTTTTGATGAGGAGCCATGGCTCTGGTAAATGTTGGTTAAATATAAATAAATATTGGTAACTCCTACCCTCAGGAAGCTTTCGAATTCACGAGCCAGCTAAGCCTCTTCAGCTTTGCCCCGGAATCGGAAATAAAGATTTCCCATATTTGATAGAAGAAGCTCACCTCAGTGTCTAACAACCTCAGATAAAACACTTAGTCTCAAAGTGCTTCCCCATGTTTTGTTCGTGGTGGATACTTCATTTCTCCAGCTGTATTGCACTGTATTATATTTATAGATTTCTCACAGCAATTCTTGTGGGACAGCCTGGACGTTTCTAAGTGCATAACCACATGGAAGAGGCAGTTTGATCACAAACCAGTCATACACGGCAAGCTGGTCATCTGTTACTCTACTGGTGCAAAAGAAGTCTCTTCATAAGCTCCTTTTCTCAGAGCAGAAAGACATTAAATTCAACACTACTGTTCTTCTATCTGAGCAAATAAAAACCTTGAATTGCTGCAGAATGGAAGTCAGGCTGAGACACTTAATCCAGGCTACACATGAGGGTTTGTAGGGTAATAACACATGGAATCACCATGTCGGTAAGTTAAAAAGCCTAAGGGAGATGCTATGCAATGGGTGTATCCTGCAGGAATGAAGAACATCCCAGGTGGTAGAGCTGGACGGATGGAGGAGAAGAATCAACAGTGAATAATCTTCAAACAGGCCCTCCTCAGTGGGCTGCCTGCTCTTTGTATTCAGGTCAGGGACACCAATAATTGTTTCCTTCACAGAAAAGAAAGGCACTCTGACCCAAAAATGGTAAAATTCGAGGCAAAAACACCATGGCCTAGCATGGATGTGTGCTGGGGTGGGACATGCCTGGATGAAGGCTCCAGTGCTGCTATGGGTGTTTGGATAAAACCAGACTGTAGTCAGTAAAGGGCTGCTCCCTCTTATGATGTTATGCATCCAGGGAGTAACAGGGGCCAAGCATAGTGACTTAGTCGAAGGCAAAGGATGGTATCAGGTTTGCTCAGGGCCATAACAAATGTGACGCCCTCCTGCTGCTCCTGCTCCATGGAACTGGTCCATGCTTGCTGGTTGTTGCCTTCCTGATCACATGGATCCAATTACTTGCTCATGTGCAGTCTAACAGCAGTCTGAATGAGGGGCAGTGCTGACAAAACCACCAGCATAGAGAAGATGCTGCTCAGACTGCAAGGGGACACCAAGAGCCCGCTAAACAGACCAGCCCTTCAGGTACCAAATATTAGGTGCAAAAGCAGGTTGTGAGCCAGCTGGGGACTGGTTTGTGCTGGGGACCTCTGTGTGCTCTTGTCTCTCCTCCACTTGCCTGGATCTGATACTGTTAACGGTGTCTCAGCTAATTATCTCACGTCCTGCTTTATGGGAAGCATAACTTAGCACTGGTATATTTAGTAGTTGCCTCATGCCCTCAGACACCATTTGCTTCCCTACTTTTTCAGGTAATATCAGACGAACAGCAGCCCTGAGCTGCTCCGAGCTGACAGTGACAGATACTGGGTATTGAAGCAAGAGAGATGCCTCCGAGTGAGGGTGTACCAGGATGTACAAAGAAATGGTTCAGCAATTAATTCATAATGCATTTGAAGAAAGACCCTAGGCAGATCTGCTCCACCACCCTATGGACATGCCAGCCTGGAGGGTCCCTTCTGAACTCCGTGCACTTCTTCCTACCCTTTCTCATGAGCAGCCACCCTCCAGCCTTTCTCAGGAGCTTGCACTGCCACCACTCCTCTGTGCGGCATGTCCAGTGTGTCCCGCAGCATTTCCTCCTCAACTAGGAGGAACACAATTCAATACAATTTTGGAGCCACTGAAGCTTCAGGTACCAAGTGGGTCAACATAATGAAGAGAGAAGTTTCAGTGCCTCTTAGAAGTTGTAGTTTGGTCAACAAGACTTGTTAGCAGAGGACCAAGAGCACCGTACAGCAGTATTTTGTTATAAAAGATCCAGATGATTCTGTATTCTGCTCAGATGATTAAATTTTGGGAGGACAGTTCTCAGGCTTAAGTTTCTTACCACAAACTTGATGTTTTCCATAGCTCTCCCTCACGTAAGATTTCCAGTCTTCTCTATTGGTCGGTCTGCATGGACTGTGTGTCTGCAGGTGTTTGACACACTGCTTGCTGTCAGATCAAGCCTCCTGAGCTGGTGAGTGGTCAGCAGGACCTGTCAGGCTGTGTTTGACTGGGTGCTGATTTGAAGACTGCCCCAGGCTTGTGCGCAGGAGGTTTGTTAAGTGCAAATATGCAGTTCTTCAAATACCCACTTTCAACTGAACTACCTCTTTCCTGCTCTTACCTTTCATGACCAACATCAAGAAATGAGACAGGATAGTTATACTCTCAGAATTTCATTTCAGTCCACCTAGCACCAGGGGACCATCTCAGGTTCCAGAGATCAAACGCTTCTGTTCCTATCATCTCCTTTCAGCCTCTTCAGGGGCACAAGGACATCGCCACAAGTGCCCTTCACTGTGTAGGTTTCCAAGCCCAGCATTTCATGATTGGGAAGAGGTAAGAAACACCCCCAATTTTTTTTTGGAGGCCACTGCCCCTGTCAAGTTCTGCCCCAGGATGACACCTCATTGTTCCCTGAGTTCTACCCTCCTTTTGACTCTGACATCTCCACTGTGTTGTCTGCTCTAAACCATTCCAGACTTTCCTCGGTGGAAGAGAAAGAGCTCCCTGACATGTGTTCTGGAGAGCTGCAGGAAGCCAATTATCCTTGAAGGCAAACTGTCCATAGATAATTGGAAATATAGACTTTTAACTGATGGAGTGTTGACTAAACTCCAGCTATTGCTTCGCATATGTCACATTGAATCTCTGAAGCTTCTTATAATGTTTAGCAGGTGCATTATCATGTCACATCCAGACAGGTGCCAAGGCGCTGCATCTAATTGGAAACTTGGTTTACAGCATCCCTCCCACAAGTGCCTCAGTGCTGGAGGAATTCTATCCTCTTCCCACATCTCCAAACAAGATAGAGCCAGCAGGGCCTACGGCTTGTGCAGACACAGCTGTGGCAGAGCAGGAGAGGGCGGGATAGTTTCATATTCAGCTGCAGAACAGGAGGTAACTATTGGAAAGCAGTATTAATTTTAAAATAGGAAGCCGTGAAGTCCAGCCCATGGCATGAAACCCCTTGCCCAGAATCCATGCTCCGCCTGGTAGACTCACCTCTCTCCTTAGCAGCATTGATATGGCCATTAATGGTCTAGATGTCTCTGGGGATAAGAAGTTCCTGTGGGAAGGCAAACAGCAGCTTTGCTGCTTGCAAAAGGAGGAAGACAAGTCCTTGGGGAAGGGTGTCTCTGGGGGAACCTGCCACCTCCAGTCGCTGGAGCCTTGACTGTGGCAACGGGGAATTCAGGATCTGACTACTTGACACAGCAAAAAGCAAATCATATTTCTTCTGATAGAGTTTCCACCGGATCTACCCACTCCAGCCTAGACTATGTAGGACGGCAGAGTCATAGCCTGTTGTTTCTTTTGCAGGTTCAGGACTGTTCCTTGCCTAGAGGAACAACTGGTACACTTTTCAGGACTAAACTAGCCCATTTGGCAAAATTATCCAGTTGCTAAATGTCCAGCTAACAGAACCGCTCACACTTAGCCATTTTATTTCACTATAATGCCTCTACTATTGGGCAGAAACCTTCGGCCAAAGAAAAGGACTACTTTCCTGGTATAATCCTCCAGCCTTGTGCTTGTGCTCAGAAACCTACAGATCTCCAAAGGCCTGATAATGGCATTAGATTGTTATACCCAAGGGGCAATGATCTCTGCAAAAACATCAGCATCAGCTCTTCATTTGCTCTTGAACATGCAGTGATAGGAGCATGGCTTTGCTGCATTTCAGCCCATTGGGGCAAACTCCAGCCACGTGCCCTGGATTTAGGAATATATAGAGCTTTGCCTTGTCCCTTATATGCCGTGTCATTCTTGGGCAACATACTTCAATTAGCTAATTATTTACTATTAAAGAAGAGACTGTTTTCTAGGACAAGCCCTTGAAGTCTAACTCCTTCTTGGAGGAACAGGAAATCCTATAGTTTGCAGCTAGAAAGAAACAACTGTTCTGCATTTCACTCTCTCTAACCCAGTCTTAATTTCCCTTCAGACCAGCAAGCTTTGGGGACAGTTTACAATTACTAATTGCCAAGATATTGTTATCACAGTATTGTTATCTGTGACCTCTGCTGAAATGGGGTGACTTACGATATCAAAGCATCAACCAGAAACATCATTAGCTTAGGGATGGCATAAGCAACCAAACCAGACTGAATCAGTGCCCAGCCCTTTAGAAACCCTATTTTCACCTGATAAGGCACAGTGGTCTGTGATAAGCAGGATATGAGATTGTAGGGTCACCAGTGGCTCCTCTGGGATCCATGGACGGGCCTGACCACAGCGGTTACTGAGCTGGAGGATCAATGAGGGCAGATTTGCCCTTGAATTAGTCCATGCCCATGTCACGGGTAAAGAAATGACGTGCCCAAGACATCTGTTGGCACAATAAGAATCCTGTTGGTTTGGGCTTTGGGCCTGCTTGCTCCGTCAGATTTGCAATGTTTTTCATGAGAGGCCACAGGAGCATCCATGAGGTGCCAGTGCCCAGGTGCCAGTGATCCACTGCTTTAAAAACCCATTAATGTCATGCAGGGGCACAGGTAACCCATGCACACCAGAGGAAGATCTACGGGCACTGCTGCATCCACATGCTTGTGTTGCTGCAGCATGGCCTCTATGAACCTTCCCCTAGACCTGGAGCCATCCAGATATTTTGTTCTGGGAGTGTTTGGTGGCTAGATATCTCTGAGATCTGCTGTGCAGCAGGCTGTGGTAGATGGGAGGATATTTTGCTATGTGTTTCAGGATTAAACTTGTGGGCAATATTTACTCCTGTGGCCAGGACAGTGCCTTCTGGGGGAAGCAAGGGTTTTTTTGTCATGAGGAGCTACTCATCTGCATGCACACTCGTACCGAGCAGCGTGGGTGGCTGCTTTTCTTCCACAGAGCCGCCAGGAAGGGCTGCAGTGAGGTCATGGTATTGACAGTGAGAGCTGTGCTGTTCTCCTGGCAGCACAGCCCATTTGTGTTGTTAATTAATGGCTTTGCTGGGGGAAGATAAATGCTGCTGCTTTATTGTAAAACAGAAGTAAATTTTTAATAAGGTCCAATTAGTGGCAGTTTCCAGTGGCAGGCAGCTCTGCACCTTCCCAGCAGCATCCCAGGGAGGAGGCAGGAGCAACTGAATCAGCCCCTTCATTAAGGTCCTCAGTCTGGTGAGACCCTGCAGAGGCTCTGGTAAGATAACAGCCTATGCAGCATCCTGTTGTTGTGCATGAGTGCTCACGTGTGCAACATCTCTGTCACAGCCCCACGGGGGAGCAGGGAGGCTGAGCATTTCTCGATAGCAAACGTACAGGGATGTGTCCCTAAGGATCTGGGCAAGCAGGACCTGCGCGCCCTTCCACAGCCTTGGTGATGAAGACTATCTCCCAAGAAAAGACCTTGATGTAGACAGCTTGCCAGCACATGCCACACATAAACAAGCTGGAAGCACATGCCACACACAGAAAGTTCCATCTGCATATGAGGAAGGACTTCTTTACTGTGAGGGTGACAGAGCCCTGGAACAGGCTGCCCAAGGAGGTTGTAGAGGTTCTTTCTTTGGAGATCCTCAAAATTCATCTGGAAGCGCCCAGTGCCATGTGCTCTAGCTGTCCCTGCTTGAGCAGGGGGGTTGGACTAGGTGATCTCCCTTCCAATCTCAACCATTCTGTGCTTCCACGTGAACCACAGTATTTTGGTTAGGTAGAAACTCTTTATAGCTGATGTCTGAGCGGCAGCATTCTTCTGCATCTGCAGACAGCCTGGCACAGCAACGCTGATAAAGATGCATCAAAGGTTGCTGTCTTTGGAAGTAAGTGGTGGTCATTTTGCTCAGGACAAAGTCATATCTCAAGCCAACTGCTGAGCCAGCACTGAAGAGGACAACGAGGATATCAGCATCATTTTCAAGAGCCCACTTAGAAAGTCTGAAGTAGGCGGAGATTTTTTGAAGTGTCTATGGTGCTCTGCCAATGTTGGAAGGTTGCTTTTGCAGGGAAGGAAGGTGAAACTGCAGATCCAGTGACCTCTACAATTTATGTTTCCTTCAACTGTACCAGTGTGCAACAGCAAAAGCAGAGCAGGGTCCAGGCACCTCCCCACCCCAGTAAAGGAATCCGAGGGCAGAGCTGCACGCATGTAACAGAGGTCAGTCAGCTACATCAGAGGACGAGCACAGAGAGGTCCTTCAACAAGGCTCACATTTAAAGCTTTCATTAGAGATCTTCAGGTTAAACTCTGACTGAATTGATCAACATGACCTGAATCATAGAATCACTCAGTTAGGAAGGGATGTTGGGATTTCTCTAGTCAAATCTCCATCTCAAAATAGTGTCATCTCTTAGATCAGCCCAGGCTGCTCAAGGCTTTGTCCACTCGGGTCTTGAAAACCTCTGAAGAAGGAGACTCCAAAATCTCTTTGCACCTTTTCCAACACTTCCATGTCTTCACAGAGACTTTTTTTCCCTTTTATGCAGTCAGAACTTCCCAAATTTCTGTTGTTTTGGTGTATAACCGCTGTTTTTTATTCCCCCACCAAACACCTTAGTAAATAGCCTCGGTCTGTCTTCTCAGTAGCTCCCCCTTCCCATTCTCCAGGCTGAACAAGCCCAGTTCCTTGTATGCCACGTGTGCATCAACCCCGTGACCATATAGGTGGCTTCTGCCAGACTTGTGCCATTTTAATCAATATTCTTCCTGTTCTCAGAAGACCAAAACTGTGCCCAGTATTACAGATGTGGTAGAACAACTGCCGAGCAAGAGGGAACGATCACTTCCCTCAGTGGAAGCCCTGCTGCTCTGAGATTTCCCAAGAAATCCCTGACTTGATCTTCCACTACTACTAGTAGTTATCTCCTCTTTCAACTCGTTCTCTAAGCATAAAGTCCTGGGAGACATTGTCAGTGGAGACAGACAGGAAAGCATTGAGTTACTCTGCCTTATCTCGATCTGTTGTTAGTTGTCACACTCTTTTAGTCATTAGCATACCTACATTTTCCTTTTTTAATTCTTTTCACTGTTAATACACTGGTAGAAGCTCATCTTTTTGACCTTGATATCCTTTGGCTAACACCTTCATGCCAAGGCAATGCTTCTTCATTCATTCAGAGGCATGTCCTTCATTCCCACTTCTACTTCCTGCTTACATCCTTTTTGGCAATGAAGTTCAGCCATGAGATCCCTGTTTAATCAAACTTCCTTCCACCCTTTGTAACACTCCACTCTCCTTCCGTGGCTGTCAAAGCCCCACCTGGTCTGCAGCTTTTATCTGTCTTTTAGACACTATAGTCATTATTAACTCCCCTTGTCTCTCTCTTCCTTGGGCAGCGATGTGGCCAATTTCACATTTGCTTTCCTTAGCCAGAACTCACATGCTCCAGAGAGGCAGGTTATAGGTCCTGGGGTATGTCAACATCAGATGTGAACTAACGCAGCATTGGATGTCCTCTCCATGAAAGGAGCTTGGGTTCATCCCTCCCTACAAAGCAGGAACCAGAAGTCCCAAGAAAGTGTGAGCACCAACAGTAACTCGGATAATCTGCTCTTCTCTGAAGTTTCATTCTCTAGTTACTCTAGCAATTCTGAAAATGTTTACATTTTTTCCCTTATTACACAAAAACACAATATGGATTTGCAAACTATATTCTGCACAAATATAACAAC
This sequence comes from Nothoprocta pentlandii, assembly GCA_013398315.1. Lineage (NCBI taxonomy): Eukaryota > Metazoa > Chordata > Aves > Tinamiformes > Tinamidae > Nothoprocta > Nothoprocta pentlandii. Next base: position 53,060 of record VZSG01000983.1, read on the forward strand.
ATTTTAATTGCGCCTTCATGCCTTCAAGCTAGGCTTAGCCATGAACACACACAAATGTGCACCTCTCTGGTAGAGATTGAGGAGCTTCCAACTAGTACTGCCTCAGGTAACAGAATTACCGCACTAAGTATCGCAGGTCTAGATGCAGTTATCCTTATGTATTAGAGGAGATTAAGAAAAACACCCTTCTTCCAAATTGGAAAAGCATAGTTTCCAGGGGGAAAAAAAAGATACCCCTGACTGTTGGTGTGACAGCTGAAGCCCAGAAAAAAAAATGTGGTTATTTAAGAGGCATTCGCACAACTCAGAGTTGTTCCATTTTGAGCAAAGGTTCTTGTGTTGTACAGCAAGACATGTGGGAGCCAGATATCTATAATGCTTTTTTTTTTTTTTTCTCTACGTAAGCAGCACCCTCCCAATCCAAGCTCTGAGAAGGCCTATTTAGAAGAATCTATTTCTAATAGAATAATCTATTTCTCTGCTTTCCCTTACCAGCTGTTGTGCTGCCTGCTTAAACACAGTCAGGGGTATCTGAGAAACCAGAAGTCACAACGAAGTCCTAGAACCTGTGCTTCTTGCCTCAACAGAGCAGGTTAGGCTCACCTGTCCATGCACAACTGCTCCAGGAACACCCCTTCAGATGTGGACTACCAAAACCACAGACAGTACTTACAAAACTCACAAGGTTTTTGAGGGATGGCACTCAATTCCTATACATAGCACTTTCTTTTTCCTTATAACATTGGAACCACCTGTATAATAACCACATAAATTACTTCTAATCCTAGTACGGAAATGTTGAAGTCATTTCATGCTTGCTAAGTCATTGGTTTCAATGATTTTGTACGGCAGAGTTTGGTGAGTGGAAAGTTTTCCTGAGATCTTTGAATTTGGAACTTCTAAATTTTCTGAATACTCTGTTGTTTGTTTCATAAAATGATGGAAACAATCTCCGATATTTTCATTTTAGTAATACAGAAACTGTACATAAGTTATCTTAACTGTAATGCAATTTCTTCAACAGCACTATATGTACAAGTCATTATCCAGAATTTTTGAAGTGGCCGAGATATCCCAATATTAAATTAATTTCAGGTAAGAAAAACATAGCTGCTGAATCTTCTTACAAGGGACCTCATTTTCTTTTGATTGCATCAGATTAGGAGTTGGAGCCAGGCCTAGGTAGTGATGATGTCATTTGGGCCAGCTGAGTTAGGGGCTGGTTACATTGGGACCTATATATATGTGTTTGTATACAGATATATATATATATATATGTATATGTACAAATGTATGCGTGCAGGAATACACTACCTCCCCATATATGCTTCTCTTCAGGTGGAAAAGAAAGGACAGTCATCAAGTTAGAAGCACAATCTGTTTAGAAAATAGAACTCTTCCTTTATATTTTGGGGCCTGCACCTCAGGCTCCTCTTCCTGCTCTTTTCCTCCTTTGTGACTGTAAATTTGAGCTCAGGGTTGCCATGTAAAATGCCAAAGACATACCAAAAACCATGCTTTCCCCCCAGGAATAAACAGAACTTCAGTGGCCTCCTTGAGTCGCAGTCAACTTTATTTATAAAACCAATTTAAAGCATAGAGGAAAGACTGAGTGTCCAGTCAGCAGCTCCCTCCTTCCCTTCAGCGGAGTATCCGCAGTGTTAATGGATATTCTGAACCAGGACAGAGCCCCAAACACCACTTGTAGTCAAGAAATTAATTACTTGGCTGTTGGCTGTCTATATGTTGTTATAGGAATGTTTTTACACTTGAAGTTCCCTGAAGGCTTGTATAAGTATTCTGCTCATAAATACAATTACAGCTGAGCTCTTGCCAGAAACAGCCATATATTATGGGATATTGCAGTCTCATCACCATACCAAAGTTACTGCAAAATCCAATAGATCAAAAGCACAGAGTTATCACCTGTGCACTCACCCTGGTGGGAGGTTCAGCATCTGAATACTGAAGATTCAAGCATTTCTTAAAGATTTACCCATAATGTTTTGCAAGGGGGAATCTCTTTTCCTGGGTACCTCTATAGAAATGCGTGAAAAATGGCACTGTATTTTTTGCAGCCCTATTGGGTAGGCCCTCATCATGAAAAGAAGTTGCTTCCTGAAGGAAATATAGGCTGATTAGTCGGAGAGCTTACCATTAGTAAAGCAGATAAATAATAGAAAGGAGAGGGCTAGCTCATGCTTTCTGAAGGTTTCATAACAATATTATTGTGTATTAAAGAGATCAGTTCTATAATAACCTTCTGCCCAACCTCATAAAATATATCCCTGCTACTTGGGCCTTTCAGGATGCTCTGAAGCCAAGAGATGTATGAAAAGGAAGATGGATTTCAAAGGTCAAGAAGTCTTTCATACAGCAATGAATCACCTTTAACAGGAAGCATCTTCTAGTCCTGCTTGGCTTTGAAAACCAAAGCTCTACCTGGAAACTTATAGGCATAGCTGAAGCTCAGAGGGATGCCCTCAAATAGCCCAGGGAAACCCGCATCAGCCTTTTTTATATTTTTCTAGGTGCAAGCCAAGGTCCTATTAGCTCCTTCAGAAAGTTCTTTACCTGAGTGGTGTCTACGCAGAGTCCTGATGGCCTATAATATGACAAAGATCCAAGAGATATAAAATTCACTTTTCCTGCCAAGATATATGCCTTAACTCTGCTCTACTGATGTGGGCTGGAAACGTAAGAACAGCTCTAGGTTTGACCAGGATCCCAAGGGCTAGAGATGTCTGGAAGTGATGGGCTATTTTAGGATCATTACAGAGACAGGTCCAAGCAACCATCTTGAACAAGTACTTATGATTTAGCTGTATCTGTCATTACCCCAGAACACCTCCAAGTTGTTCCAGGGGTTTATCTCAGTTCTCTGAAGATGTTCACATTCCACCAAAACTTTGCCATTCAAGAACAACCAAATCCTGATCAAGGCATGGTTTTCTCTAGGAGCACATGCAGGGCCTTACAAGTTTGTTCCTGCTGAACCACCTCTATAAAGAGACCACATTGATTTAATGTACATGCTGGCACCTCCCATCTCCAAGGCCTGGAAGAGGAATATTGTTACTAATGGCATGTAGGTCAAGCTCCGTCTCCAGTGTATCTGCTCCTCAAGCCCACTTCTCCCTTGAGGTGCTTTACCTCCAGAATAGTTTCTAGTTAGATAGATTAAAGCAGACAATAGGATTCTTTGCTACTTGCCACAGCTCATTAGATAACTATTAGAAAACATCTCATTAGAATTTAGAAAACGCTGTACTGCTCGTTTTCTAAAGATTTATTTGTACAGAAGAAAACAAAAAAGTGGAAGGCAATGATAAAAAAAGGAAGCCACAGTAATTTCTTGTCCTAATTCACACTTCCTAAAAGAGAAACTTTTCCAGTCCTGGCTTAAAGAACATTTAATTGAAAAACATATCAGAAAGAAGAGTACAGGCACACTCTTCACATTCTGCATGTCTACTTGGGATCCTTGTTGGGAGCCCTCCTATGTTGGAAACTGCCTGCATCTCACCCCTGTCATGGGATCTGGACTATAAGCACTCTATCATCAGCATAGCCAAATAGTCTGGCTCTGGCAGTATTATATCTGGCAGCTGATACCCTAAGGGAACCTAAGCATTGCTGATAGAACCACACAATCATCATTGCTATCTAGATGCCAATCTGCATCCTATAGTTTTGCTATGCTTACAAAGGACTTGTTTTTGCAAGTTATCCTCTCTTCTGGTTCTTACCACCCTTCCATTTCGTGCCTCACAGCGTTTGCAGTTCTTTACTGCAAGAAAAAAACAGCACTAAATTTCAATGTATCATTGGACACAGTCCTAGAGATTAACAAAACTTCTATTAGAGATTTTTTCAGGATGTTTTGGGGAAGGGTGAACAGATAAGACACATTACACGTGTTCAGGAGACATGATCCCAGATAGCACTTGGGATCATGATGCAAAGTGTATGCAAACAACATGATGTGTCCTTCAGATACAGAGACTTGAAGTTGGCTCTGTCCTTCTGACACATGGACTCAAATGGGATTGGCCACATATGGTCGACCTCCTTGCCCTTTGAGATAACATGAGGCCATCTTAACAGGACAGTGTTGCACACAGCAGCGTGCCAAGGGCTTACAAGATGTACATAAACTCTTAATGTTCCTCTGAGGGTCCAGAGAGCAGTCCCGTAAACTAAAGGGAAGACCAGACCTGTGGCAGTTCTGGATACATATGTCTTCCTGCTCTGTAGTGACAGTTTCTTTAGGCTGTCACCAGCGCCACTTCTGGCCACATTCAAGGCTATATGTGTATTTAAAGAAAAAGAAAAGAAATAAAAAGAGAAAAGGATTTGTAGAAAAGCAGAATATGTTGGCACTTTAAGATTGCATAAACAGATCAGGATTTATTTCCCGGAAGAGTCTATTTCCTAGACTTCTGCCAGTAACCCCCTGCTAACCACAGAGCACTCCAGGTTCCCCTCCTCAGCAGCCACCATCAGAGCAGAGAAGGTCTTGGCACAACGGTGGTGTTCTCATTTCCTCAGGGAACAGTGTAATGGCTGATGGCATCTGATGGCTCCCACTCATCCTCAGACACTGGATGTTGTTCTCTCCCTTTGTAGTTCCTTCTTGTGGTTTGAAACTTTCTCAGAACCACTTAATTGATTTATAACCCAATAATCTATCCCCTTCATTAGCCTTAGTGTACAGTCATTTATCATTCCCTGCACAATAACTGATTTCAAGCCCATTAGTACATGACCTGAAATAGTTATGGCCCTGAAGAATTCAAAAATTCAAGTTGGCTGAAGGACAACACCTACCAGTGTAAAACACAGGGCTTGTGTCACCGGTACTAAACACCACAAGTGACCAAGTTGTAAAGGCAGAACTTCTCCATATGTGCAACAAGTGCTTGGACCCAGCTGCAGAATGGAACCCATGCAGGGGGCTGTGCTTTCAAAGGTTTCTTTCCAGCACAGATGCTTACAGTGCTTAAAACAAGCACATATCCGGAATAGATCAACTACACCAGGGCTCCAAGTGCCCTGAGCATCCTCACCTGGTCATCGACCCCACATACCCTCCACACGCTGGGTTAGAAGATCGGTTTCACCGAGGAACTGAAGGATAGGTTCCAGGTATGCAAAACAGATCAGTTTTATCTAACAAACTGCTGTATCTTTGTCCAAACCCCACTGAAGTGTTCAGATGTCACTATGGTTGCGAGGCATATTACAGGGATATCTTGAAGGGCCCTTAAGGCCCTGTGGATATTACAGGGATATCTTGAAGGGCCTGTGGCCTGTCCCTGTAGGTTGGCCATTGGCCACAGCAACCTGCAGGATTTGAAGATCAGCCTTAAGACATAAGGAGTTTGAGGGACAAGGCCCCTGCACAGCTTGAAGGCCAGGCCTGGGGGTGCTTGGCTGAAGTCTCAAAAAATCCTCAGCTGTCAGAAGGCAGCAAGAACAGAGCTGCTTTTCAAGAGAAAGAGCCAGTCAGAAGCCAAGCATAAAAGCAGGCTGGAGCAGGTTCGTCACCAACAAGGACACAGCCCCACATTACACAAGGAAGAAGAGAAAATCCAGTGCCAGGAACAAGGGCCAACAGTCCAGATTGCAAAACAAGTCCTTAACAATGAGGCAGGTCCAAGGTCAAGTCAGTTAGGTACAGATCAGCAAGATACAAGGTCAGGAACAGCTCACCTGCAACAGAGCTCAAGCCAAGGGCTTGGACCTAAGTTTAAATGCAATTCTTCAGCCAAGGAGTGAGGTCCCCAAATCAAGTGGGTCAGGCAATTAGATGTTGTTGGTGTCCCAGTCTGGAAAGAGCAGCCAGGCTCCTGGGCATGTTATGTCCCCAAGATGCAGACTCAAGCACTCTTGCCCACTAGCAGCACAGATACTGTCTGCTCAACCTGCTTATATGAATAGCTGGTCAATACATATGAGACCAACTCTGTATTCATTCATTATTCAGTCCTTCCTTGCCAGAGGAGACAGAGAGACTTTCATGATAAATGCTGTGGTTTCTATAAATACTTTACTATAGCTAAAAATGCAAGTCCTAGCTCCTCTTTCCCTGATGGGGTGTAAACTGGAGTCTGCAATGATATACAAAGAGAGCAAGGGAAGAATCACGCCCAGACAAGTTCTTCCGAGTTCTGGTTGACTATGCCTTCAGATAAAGGTGTGCAACCATATTCCAAAGCTCTGTGGCCTCCCTAGCAATCCTGCAGCTGTATCTCATGCTTTCCAGATTAAGAACAGACACCCTTGTGCAGTGCTGGGACAGAGGGCACTGGAACACACCTGCTCTTGCGAAGTAGGCTCTGTCCTCCAAGTCACATAGTTGTAACAGCATCTAGATTTGCCAACAGATGAAACACCTGTGTAACAGAAGCCACTGACAACTGCCAGCATGATAAAGGTGTTCAACATCTTTCAGACAGCCCTCCTCTCCTGCTGGTCTGTTGTCACTGCTGCTCCCTCCTCCAGACCTGTGGGAGGAGAGGGGAAGGACTGCACTGCCCATCTGATGCTCATAGTCATTATCATGGCCATATCACAGGACCACCTCTATGGTATGTTCTAGAAGAAGATACTGCAAGGGTCTATGCCCTATCTAAAGGTACACAGGCTCCAAGTAATGAACGTGTAAGATCAAAGCAGCTGGAACTGAGCACGGCTATGACAGCTGCTGTCTTGCACTGGCATTGCCACTGTTTGGCTCCCACAGTGTAATAACAAGAGTTATTACTTTAATGACCTAAGCATATTTGCTAGTCATTAATGGCTAGCAAAGATAACTGGAACAGCACAAAAGGAGTATCTAATTACAAGCTGGATGTCTGTGTGTCTGAAACACTTTGTGTGTTCTTCTGGCTTTATTCTAGACCCTCTCTTGCTCAGGAGCCCTCCAGTCGTAGCCTTCCCACCACCCAATGGCTAAACAACAAGAATGGAGAGGTTGAAACCACATGGAGTGTTAGGGTTGGACTTGGGCTACGGCAAAGCTCTACTTCATGCCCTTGAGAAGGCACAGACTCAGCATCAGAATGCCCTCCACACTGCCTCATCCAGTATGCCAGCCACACTTCTGGCCTGGTCCCTTCTCTCCCAGAGCAGCCAATGCTTGTGTTCCTATTAGCTCCTTTCCCTGTCACGAGTCGTATTGCTTCCTTTTCTAGTGTCCAGTTGGAAGGGATAGGATGCTGCAATGTTTGCAATGTTTAGAAAAGGTGAGGCTAACAGTTCACACAATGCATCATCACATGGGCCACCTCCTTTTAGCTGTCTAATGTGCTGGGGAAATACCCCTCTGGGACAGAAAAGAGAGAGTTCAAGTCAGACAAAAAGCAGAGGAATTTGGGGCACACAGTGCAGGCACATCCTGGTCACAGTGTCTCTGGCTGACACTTGGACAAACTGCTGGAGGTGGATCTCCAGGAAGATGGGTAGTCCCCTAAGGTGCTCTTATCTCTCCACAGTGCTCAAGTCCAGAGGCCTATTGCTGCTGCAGAGAGAAAGAATGACCTTCCTGTGCTCAGGCCACCGTGGAAATCTCCTGCCGAGGGCAAATGCGTGATCCAGGTCTGAGAAAGCATTTGCACATGCTTCCGGACCCAGCCCCTTGAACCTCCTGCAATGATCTGGCATGGGACATTCACTTTCAATGGAGTACTATGGCCAGGGGCAAGCACAAAGTTCTAATTGTTGATTCCATTCCCTTCCTTACATGCAGGCTGTTCATGAAGCCCTGGCAAAGCATTGGGACAGAGCAAAAGGAGAAGGTCCATGAAATTCATGCTTGGAAAGACCATATCTTATACAGAAATTGAGATACTTGCTGAGACCAAGGTCAGGAGCCATGGAAGGGAGGGATCTTTTTCAGGTGTACCACAGTGAGCAGGGAGCAGGCTTCCTTCAGACAACACAGCAATCCCCTCCTTTATATGGTCAATATTTTCTGTGGACCTAGTGTGTTCATAGTGCCAAGAGGTGGGAGCTAACATATCACAATAGTTCTTAACTCAGTTCAGTTAAGTAAATGCCTTTTCATGAAAATAATTCTCAAGATATCCTTCAGTTAGCTATGCAAAGCTAGAGGGAAAAAAATGAATATTGTAACAGGATCCACATCGAAAAGAGTGAGACTGACACTAGCAGACTCTTATCAAATTAAATTCTGATGGCGTAGCTCTCCGGGAACTGAGAGCACTGGAGATCCAATGCAGAGAGACTTTTGAGGTTTGGGAACTGTCTGCACAATGGCCTCCCATGCATGTCCAATGTCCTGATGTGGTTCTAGCCATTCAAAACTACTCATTATGCCAAGAGCTATATGGTTTATGACAAAGACATTGACCCCAAACTGATCCCATTAGAAGCAGGCTAATTTCTGCAGGTTATCAGGGTGGGCCCTGCTGGGTGAATTCAATCTGTAATGCAAAGCAGTCCTGTAGTCCTGACAGACAGAGACTGTGGCACTGGCAAGGCTGCTGTGCACAGGTCTTCCTACAACTGCCCTGCAGTCCACTGTTGACAGGCAGTTGGATTACACCTGGATCAGGCAGAATCTTAGACTTGAGACCAACTCTCTGCAAAGAATTTTTAAACCTTAATCACAGGCTCAGTCTTGCTCCTCTAGGCTTGCCTCCTGCTCTCTTCTAGAGGACTTGTTTGCCATGTTGTTGCCATTTGCAACATGCATTTGGATTAGAATCTGCAGCATGTGACATATTGCCCCACTCTACTCAAGCTGTGCCCCAAATAGTTGGACCAAAACTCTAAGCCTGCCTATTGGGGCTGCCACACAGCACATCTCACCCTTCGGCTCTCCAGAACAAGTCCATCCTTACAAGGCCCCACAGTTGGCTTGAGGGATGAGTAGGAAATGCTCATAAACTGCTGGTGGCATGAATCAGCCCTACCAACCCTTCCACACCACGATTTCTCTAAGTCAGTAGCACCTCATCCCACTTCATGAGTTGTCAAATGACTCCTTGGTGTTAAAGAAAATAATAATGCAAAATAAAATCACCCCCCTCCCCCAAGCTGTTGTGGAGTTTCAGTTATTTATTGTTAGCAGGTAGCTGGAAATTAGCCCATGTGTAGCTATACTAGAGACAACACAAATTAACACTTTACCGGTTGTTATAAAAGGCTCCCACTGACTTTGCCAGAGCGATGTAATATTATGCTGTGTGAGCCCAAAGTCTCCCCTGACCTGTGACTGATCAAGTTTGCCCTTTCCGATCCTCCTTTGCTTTTACTGGGCTCTGCAAAGACCAGCAGAACTCAGCCAGGCCCGTTTGCTGCGTTACCCCCAAGAGCAGGTAAGGAAAACCTAGCGGGATCTTCCTGACAAGCACTAACTTCACTGGTCAGATTCTTGCAAAATGCTCCCTCATACCTACAGCAGCTTTGCTACCCATTGCTGCTCTACAGTAAAGCACCTGAGGCTGTAATGCCACGTCAGAGAGAAAACACCTGCAGCTTCATTAGGCCAGAGCTTGCTAACTCAGTGCTGAATAGTCTAGAGAAAGCATTGAGATGTAAATACAATTTGTGCTCTGAGCGAGCAGGTAGGATGCTGAATCCATCAAAACCAACCCCAATGCTGCAAGCATTAGTATGGAACATCATACAGTTCCCCGTTTTGCAGAAGTGAGTTACGGTGCTCCCACCCAGGGAGATGGAAGGTACCAAGTCCCTTATGAAAATGTTGCCCTAGGACTGGAAGCGAAAGAAGCAATCAACCACTCTGAGCAGAGCAGAGCATCTCTCTTTGGTAAATGGCATAGTTTTACACCTAGTATAGGCCCTGATTGTCATTGCATGCCCTGAAAAACAGCTTGCCAAGCTTCCTAGCAGATGTTTAAACTCTACTCTTTAGAATCACTGTAGCAAACCGTTGCTAAAACATACGGCTTAGCTGGGTCATGAGATGAGCGTTCACCTTTCCTATTTCCCTGAAACAGGTGCAACTGCTGTTCAGGCAAGCCAGGTTAATTTGGGAAGATATTTTTAGGGATAAATACATTTATCTGGGTTCTGCACAAAAGTCTGGAAAAAAAACCTGGAGATGGAGACTGGGCATGAGGAACAAAAGGAGAAGTGTCAAAATGGGAAGTATTGTGGTGTCACCTCGGGGAGTCTTACGTTGGATGGTAAATCTGCGCTAATACAAATCTTGCATTGGGCACCAGCATGCTGGACAAACCATCTGAACATCAGCCTCTTCACAGTCATTTCAGAGGCAGCACAGTTGTGCAGGTACTCACATTTGGAGCAGCTGAGACCTTCTGAGGTAGGCCAGACACCAGAACAGGGCAGGTTCTGCTCATTGCTGAGATCTCACATACGATACCCTAGCTCCTCAAAATCACTAAAGTGACAAGTTCTCATCCAAACACTTCTATAGGCACCAGCTCTTTTAATTAGCAGTTTCTCCTAGTTAATTACTTTTGGGAAATGCTCCAGGCTCTAAATTAAAGGAGTATATTCCTAGGAGAATGAGTCACCTCTCCTACTTGGTAGCAAGCATAGTGACAGTATCACTTAGGGGTAGTGAGAGCACCTTGGCTCTGCAGGACACACCAAAGGGCACGGGCTCGATGCCACCTCGGTCCTGTGGAAGGAGAAACCGAGCCCCAGGGCCTGGCCATGCCTATCTTGCCCTGCAAAGCTCAGCAGTGTTGTGGCCATAGTCCTCAGGCCAGGCTCCCACTGTGGACCCTGAGCAGGGTACCCTTGCTGAACTGCCAGGGATGTAAAAGAGCTCCTGAGATGGTGTGTGAAAAATGACCATGGTTCTCTGCAGGACTCACAGACACACAGCTGGGCTCTGGTGGGAGATTCAGCATAAAAGGCAAAGATGAGAGAAAGGAAAATTGAAAAAGCACAGAGATTTGCAAATGTTAATGCATGGTAGATAACTGCAACAATAACTAAGGCCAGAAATCTTAAAGACCCTTTGCTAATGGGCCTTTGAAAGAACCACTCAAGCATGACCTTAGAGATGTTCAATCAGAACTTTGTAACTGATAAGCGGGTGGAAAGAAGGTTATCACGGGTCTCATGGGAAAGAGACTAGTTGGTCCTCTAGAACTCAGTTTCTGTAATGATCTCTTCAGCCATTTGCATGATCACAGTCTCCACTCTTCTTGTACTGCCCTCACTCCTACGTCATAATGATATCCTCTCTTTCCAAACAGCTGTCCCCACTCTGGGCTGCTGAAACACTGGGCAAACTTGGAAAAAGTATCTGAGGGTGGTGAGGTCTTGAAGCTTATATGTGGTGTTATATTCAGTCCCATGGGGGTCAATCATTTCCTCTGTTCCTTGGCTTGAGCTGAATCCTGCAACACAACGTTGTTTGGACTGAGCAGTGCTTACACAAGTATCTGGCTGTAAGCACATCCCAGATCTGTCCCCACCTCTGCAGGCTACTCCGTATCTATCAGAAAGTGTCTCACCACTCACAGTACTCACGATGACCTGGTGTGTGTGGAGAAGGAACAGGCATGAGGTGCTGTGAGCATGCAGGCATGCTCAGCAAGAGTGGGATCAGCTCTGGATTTGGCCCCTCTGCAAAACAGCAACTAAATGTCACTAGGAACTGAGGAGATCATGGGTACGGGACAGAGCTTTCCTTTCTGTGGAACCTACATGCCCATGACTAGCAGCCCATGTTTGTTATGCATCTGCTAAACACCTCTATGAAGCAGTGCAGCAATATCGAATTCTTCATAGAAGTTATCTTCAAACTGCCTTAATCAACTGTTGTGTTAATTGCTCTGTGGATTGAACGGCCCCTCTCTAAAATCTTGTTCATTAATGAGTGTGAGTTTGTGGATGTCGTTTATATTCGTATAATCGGAAAGCCATCAGGAGATTTGTGGCTGAACGATTACAAGACTCTGGAATAGTAAGTGCCTGATTGCAGATTTCCTTGGTAGAATTACTCCTGCCTATGGACCCCTTGAAGCTCCAGTTCTCATGGTCGCTCATCATGTGTGTTAGTCTGACCTCAGCTGTGCCTGTAGGTGGATGTAACAGCACCGTGATTTCCACTGCAACATATCACACTGCTGCAATTCCATAATTCCCCATACCAGAGCTGTGAGTGTTGTGCAAAATTCCCATGGATGAGTGCTCTGCAGCACTCTGCTCCTTGTTGGCTCTTGCCCTACCAAAACTCATTTGGGGCACTTCTTGGGATTTCCTTGAAAAAGTGGGAAAAACTGTCTCCAAGAGCAAAATGTATGAAAATTTGCAACAAAGAGAAGAGATTTTCACAGCAGCCTCTTATGATAAGAGCTCTGTCTCAGAAAGCTGACGCATTATAGAGTCTTGTTGGGAGAAAAGGAGAAAGCCTGGCAACAGCAACTGGGGACATTGCCTGGCTGGGGCAGAACTCCTGATCTCACAAGTCGGAACTAATTGAAATTGGTGGTAAAAACACCCTGCCATGCACCGTATTTTGCTTTTATTCAAAAACACTATATATTTTGGCTCCATTTCTAAAAACACAGAGTTGTCAAGAGGAAGTCCCATAATCTGGTACCCTGCACTTGCCCTGCCAACAGTCTTGGATTAGAAGAGTCAGGATGAAGACCATGAGAAGAAGGGTTGCAAGCTGAGATTTCTTCTAAGAAAACCATCACTTAGTACTCCTCTATGACAGGAATCTGGCTTTCCACCACTCATTTAGTGGAAATCCAACAGCTTTTCTGATTTTTTCCATGTGTATTCACACCGGATGTTTGCTTATTTTTGATCTCCTACTACTCGTGGAGAAAATTTGCAGGGATTGCACTCAGTCCTGCTTCAGGGACTTTGCAATTCAGTGAAAACTGTATTCACATCATCTACCACACCTATTCTACAGGCATTTTCCCTGTCATATGCAAGCTGCTGATGTTGTAGTGGAAGCCTCCAATTTGGTTAGGAATGCTTTCTGCATCATAAACGTACATTAACAGAAAGTGCAAATAGCCATCTAACAAACACAAGGACATCAGCTCACACATGCAGCGAGGTTATGTGGATGCTGTGGAAAACCATCCACAGAGAACAACTGCAGTAGAACCAACACACCTACCCATGGTCCCAGTGCAGAGTGCCGTGGTGTCTAAATTGATTACAGACGAAATTGATTGTAATTTTTTATTGTCCTATATGTCCTTTATGCCATCAGTCTTAAAGAAGGTTGCTCGTCCACTAAGCACCTCATGAGTGATAAGGAGCATGCAGGGCCACGTTCATCAGTGGGTGCCTTGCATGGGAAAAAATATGTCTATAAAAGTGAAAATTTAAGTCTTGTCTGGGTTTGATGTGGAAAAGCATTGTAAACACAGCATAAGAGCCTTCTGACTAGGTAGTAGAGGCTCTGCAGTCTGTTAGCTGCAGGTGCAGGAATCCTGGCCTCTTTTCATGGCTCAGATGACCTATGGCTCAGGATTTTGCTCCCTCTGCATCTGCTTAGCAGGGTTCCTGGGGACCCCTCGATGTCCTAAAGGAGCACTTATTTTTTCAGAGGTCTTGACATTGCTTGGAACAGCAGTATATATCAATAGACAGTTAGCAAGGTGACTGAAAGCCAATTTGTCTCTTAAACCAGGGGCAGATGGACTCTCAAGGCCAGGTTCCCTGTGCATGTTGACACAGCAGCACAGCCTCCCCTTCGGGCAGAGCTGGAGCTCCAAAGCATGTTGGAAGGAACACCTGCATGCTCCTGCTACAGCATAGGCCCATATGAGGTCCCTGCAGCCTGGGCAGGGACCAAGCAGAGCACAGCAAGCTGTCAGCAGGCTTCCCAACTCTGGAACTCCATAGAACCTCTTGAGCATCTAGTCAGTCTTGTGTACGTTATATGGACTGAAACGCTTGCATAGCCACCCTCACATCCCTTCATTGTGTCATGGCACCCGTTTTCCATACAGATCCCTTCTGGTCTGCCAGGTAGTATGCACCTCCAGAACATTCTGGACCACCTTCAAGGACACCAGGATGCTAGATTTTCCTCAGGACATCCCCACTCCTTTACCAGACCCTGTAGCAGAAATTGCAAATTGCTTCCTCCTTGGAGGAGGCAGAGCTCAAGGCATTCATCTGAAAGTGCTGCAGCACAGTTGTCATGAGCCAATGACCATCTCTGCTGTGACCAATCTGGAAGTTTAAACTTAAGAGGATTTTCTCTGACCTTCCATATGAATCGAGCCGGAGCATCTTAACCTGTGACTCCAGTCTCAAATTCTATAACTCAGAGTTGAGCTAGAGTAGATCTTGTAGAAAAAGCCCATTTGCTGCTTAAGCCTCTGAGCAGTGAAAAGTCTTCCATGGCCTTGAGCAAATCTTTCCTCTTTTTTTCTTAGAAGCAGGTTCCTTATATCCAGTTGGAACATTTTCTTTCTATGCTATACAAAAGACCTCCTCAGCTCAGAGATGGTCTTCCCATGATCTCGTCACCTTTTCCTGTGATGAGTTAAACAGTGAGATCTCCGTTCACCTCGGTAAAGATGCAGCCCCAGACCCTAGGAACCTGTGTTCAGTGCAGCACTTCCTTCCAGGTCCTGCTCAGAAACTATAGCTAATCTCAGCAGAAGGACATCATTAAATTAGGGCATTTCTCCAAGTGAGGGTTGTACTCACTGGCTAGCACTTCTGGGCCATAAGAGATTAGCTAGGGAACATTTTGAAGCAGCAGAAAAATCTGCATCTTAAAGACATTATTTAAATTCAGTTCAGTCCTACCAGCCCTAATGATGATACCCACAATATATCTTAATTTGATGTTGGTAATAAAGTTCACTGTAGCTGGAGCAGTATCATACCAATGTACCAACATACAAATGAATGTTACCCATGTCATTTAGTACCCCTGGCTGTTAAGGTGTCACTTTAGCCATTTATTTAATAAATAGGTCCTTTTATGACTATAATACTGATAAGTATTCAACTAATTTCCATGTATGTTGCATTCTATATGTTGCTAGGGATTTTACCAAGGCCGTCACCAATAGCAACTGGGACAAGGAAATAATAAATTCAGGAGGCATTCACAAAGATCTTCAACACAGAATCACTTTATAACAATACAGGAAACATTAATCACATCGGTGGTTAATGACAGAACTTGACGTAATCATTTTAAACCCCCTCCGAGAGCAAGAGAGACCAGTTAGTGCTGAGCCCCTGATCCGCTCTCAACCTGGAGTGAAACTTGCCTGGAAACTTTTGCCAGGTTCATAATCCCAGCCTATTTTTGTCTCCTTCGGCTGCGCTGCCTTCGCTCTGATCGGGGAGCACTGCAGCAATACCGGAGAGGGCTTCGGAGGCATCAGGAGCCAGAAAAGGTGCCGGAGAGCTACATCTCCCGGTGCGTTCGAGCAACTGAAGAAGAAACGCCGCAGTGGGAGTGTTCCTTTTCCCCAGAAAAAATCCCAAACTCCAGCCTTGCTAATTAGAAACTACCCGCGCCGCTGGAAGCCACAGCATTTTAATTCCATTCCTTCCCCGCACGGCGCTCAGGAAAGAGGTGTGTATTTGTTTTAACCACTTCTGCACTATCGCTGACAGGGTGGCAGCGCCCCAGAGCCGCGCTGCAGCCCGGCCGTGCCTGGCAGAGCTGAGGCTCACGCCGCGAGCAGCGCTCTGCTCTGCAAGGCACAGAGCCCCGCGCTGCTGTGCTGGGCGGCTGCTGCCTCGCCACCGTGCCCGGGCGTTAATCATAGAATCACAGAATGCTTAAGGTTGGAAGGGACCTCAGAGGTCATCCAGTCCAACCCCCTGCACACGCAGGGTCACCTAGAGCACGTGGCACAGGCTGCATCCAAGCGGGTTTTAAAGATCTCCAAAGAAGGAGACTCCACAACCTCTCTGGGCAGCCTGTTCCAGGTCCCCCCTCAGCCTTCTCTTCTCCAGGCTGAACAGGCCCAGCTCCCTCAGCCTTTGCTCATAGGGCAGATGTTCCAGGCCCCTGATCATCCTGGTAGCCCTGCACTGGACTCTCTCCAGCAGCTCCACATCCCTCTTGTCCTGGGCAGCCCAGAACTGGACACAGTCTCCAGATGTGGCCTCACCAGGGCTGTGTAGAGGGGGATGATCACCTCCCTCGACCTGCTGCAGACGCTCTTCTTAATGCACCCCAGGATCCCCTTGGCCTTCTTGGCCGCCAGGGCACACTGCTGCCTCATGGTCATCGTGTCATCTACCACGACGCCCAGGTCCCTCTCTGCGGGGCTGCTCTCCAGCAGGTCAACCCCTAATCTGTACTGGTGTCTGGGGTTATTCCTCCCTAAAGGCAGCACCCTGCACTTGCCCTTGTTGAACTTAGTGCAACCACCTCCTTAATGCACCACCTCCTTGCGCAGGACAGCCTGCCACGCGTGCGCGAGGCAGATCCGAGCGGCGCTCCGTCACGGCGCCGTGGCTCGGGCTGCGCGCCCCACGCAACAGCCCCTTATTTGGGCTCATTGCGGGGTAACCTGCCGCTGGAAGCTGGCAGCAGCTTGTCACACCGATCCACTACGCAGATCCTCTCCCCCGCAAGAGGGAATGAAAACCTACTCAGCACAATGTCGGCGTGGAGCAGCAGAACTGCTGTCTTGGAATGGGAAAAGGGAGAGGTTAGTGAGAGATGGGACCTGAAACTTCAGTTGGCATCTGAGAGCTCTAGGGTGTAAGAGGGAATGCTTCATCGGAGGACCTTCCTCAGCTTCATGGAGAGAGCCTGAGACAAGGGAAGCAGAGCTGGACTGAAGGGGACTTGGTGAATGGGGAAATGGGCACAGTTCTGTGGAGCACTTCTGTCCACTCATGCTTGCATTCCCCTTGATAGACACTTTGGAAGTGTGTGCACTGCAATACCACCACCGCCCTGCTCCTGTGACACTGCTCCCCAGACCACAGCTCAGAGCCCAGCTCTGTGCCTGTGAATATCACCCAGCTGGGACTGTGCTCCTTGGTGCCACAAGGCCTGTGGCTCCAGATCCCTGCAGGACATCCCTGATCCTCTGAGGGACGTCTTTGATCCATGCGATGCCGTGAGTGACTGAGCTGGCCAGAGTGGGAGCCTGCTTATACTGCAAACATATAATGAATAAAGGAACAAACTGTGTGGTGTCTTAATTAAAAACATTTCGATCAGGGCAAGCCAAGAAAGAAAAGCAAACCTTGTGCACTCTGCATGGCCTTGTTCCCAGCTCCCCAGATCCATCATCCTTCCCCTCTGAGTCTCTTCCTCAGCTCGAGAGTACCTCCCTCAAAAGCAGCTCTGACCCCCGGGCCCTCAATATCTTCCTTTTGCAGGAGATGAAACATGCACCTACTTATGTTCACCAGTGCTCTCTGCTGCCCTTCTCTCCTGCAAGAACAGTCCCAAGTTACTTCATCCTTCAGTCCTATATGCTCTTCTACACCTACAAAACCCTGTCAGCTGCACTCTGCAGCCCTGCCACACTGCATACACCATCTCTTTGCATACAGATCTCCCTTCTGTCTCCCTTGGACCCACTGCTCTTACTCCACCTACCTCCTCAGCTCCTTGGTCCTGGTGCAGACAGCACTCCTCTGCAATGCATGGCCTGGCTGGCAGGCTTGCAGATGATTCTTCCACATGATGTTTAATAGTTTCCACTCCATGACTTGAAGCTAAACAGCACAAGGAAGCTGTATAATGAAGGCTCACTCTCCCTTAGTCATCCCAGTGTCTAAGGTGAGGATGTCTCTGTCCACTGAAGAACGTTCTGACTGCATACAAGAAGGACAGGTATGACCTGGCAGCCAAGGGCTCTTTGGCAGGAGGTATAGATGAAGAAGTGCCCAGCTTATTGCAACACGCTCCCCGGCCTGAGGGACCCATCTGCTTGTGGACGGCACTCACATGATAGGTCATGGCTTTCCAAAGTGCTGGAGCAAAAACCCCACATGGTCTTGGTGCTTCTGCTGTGGTGCGAAGGGCACCTGTGCCTGGCAAAGAGCTCTTACAACTAGGAAGGTTCTGCTTTGCAACCAGGAAGGTTTTCAGGAGCCTTTCTGTAGCAGTTGGGAATGAGGTCTGTGTTCTCTGCAATGCCCACGGTTATGGGGACATCATTGCATGGTGACTCTTCCTAATATATTCTTTGCATGGTGCTGCACTTAAGCTGTTCATTTATCTCCTCACCCCACAACATACCAAGCAGACCAGCGCTAGAACAGCAAGTTCAGGCCTGAACATAACTCTCCTTAGCCTCGAGAATGATTCTGGTGTATTCAGGACACAGTGCAAGCAGCATCCCTGCCCTTTTCCCCATCCTGTTGTTGCATTCGTTCTCCAGTAGCTCAGGGATGGTGGTACTGCTTGAAGAGGCTGAATGGAGGCAGAACAAAGTCAGCACAAACATCAGGCCCATTAGGAAAATCACCTTTAGCAACTTGCTCCGCTTAGGTTGGATCACCGCACCAGTTTGATCTGGTTGATATTAGTCCATTTTCCCATATTTCATTTCATTTTCTCAGGAGGAGAGGAGAGGAGAGGAGAGGAGAGGAGAGGAGAGGAGAGGAGAGGAGAGGAGAGGAGAGGAGAGGAGAGGGAATCTACCATGAATATTTTCAAATGTGCAGGAGCTTCATTTTCTGGCAAAAGTCCTGATTTATTGCATCCATTCTTGGTTCCTGCAGATCAAACACACCCAAAGAAAGCTTACATGATCCGAGTACTTGGAGAGAGTGACGGGTTTTATGCTGAGTGCTTTTCCTCTCAGTTTAGATCTGTTTTCACAGGTTCTGCTGTGAGTTTATTGCCCATTGGTTTGGCTGTGCTGTCCTCTAACTTGCACTGAAATATTGTAGTGTGTACTATACTTAGTAATTACTGAGGTGCAGTAAAGATAATTGCCTCTTCTCTAAAGAGTTTGCAGTAACACAGAACAATTCATATTAAATACCTGCAACTCAACTACTTGGGGTCACATTTGTTAATTGATTTATTGAGTTGTTTCTATTAAAGAGTAAGCAATTCAGTTGCTAACTGAAAATAATGCCCAGTGATTCATTTACTTAGGCTTTAACGTTCCCGGAACAGAGGTGTGTGTGGCAGGAGCAGCTGGTCCCCGCGCATCTGTGCACACACAGCACCTGCCACTGGAGGTCTCCCAGCCACGTGGGTGTCCCCTGCTGCCACCGTGTCACCACCTTGGCCCTGTCCACGTCAATAGGAAGAGGCTCGGTGGGACTGCAAAGAGCCCTCAAACCAGATGTCTGTCCTGCATGCTGCAGCAAAGAGTGCTTTGGATTCACGGGGTTGGGATGGGGAAATACATCTCTTGAGTATCCCCTGCAATGATGCATGGGACGGTACTCTGCTGTTGCACATCAAAGTGTCCACCTCACGATGTCCTGTCGGTCACACTGCCCTGCTTTGCCAGTGAGTAAGGGCAACAGCTGTGGGGCAGTCAGGACCCTGGCAGATCTGGGAACGGAAAATCCCGCAGCGTAGATAACTTCAGTGAGTGTCTGCAAGGTAAATCAGCATGGGGATGCCTGAAAAGCTGAGGGCTAAATGTGCCTTCGTACACCAAGCAGTTCAGGCAAGTGCCTGATGGGCCATGGATGGCTCTGTCATGGAGGTGGGAGAAGATCTGCAAGGGAGGACTTGTTTTTCAACACCCGTCTGGTGTAAAGGAAGCTACTGAGACAGAGACTGCAGTGGGATAGTGCAGGGCAGGAGAGAAAGCATTCAAATACCCGAGGGCCAACCTAAGTCTTGCTACTCAGCTCCATGGGCAGCTGAAATGAACCAGAGCCTCATTCCATTGCTCCTTCCTCATGCTTCTCCAGTCACTCTTCTCCCATGTATCACAGTGCCCACGTGCAGAGAGACACAAATTTACCCAGGCAGCAGGAAACGACCCAGACTTTGGGCTAAGTTTGTTACCTTCTGCTTTGGTGAGCAGGCATGTCTGAAAGCAGGTCTAGTGGGGGCTAGTGCTGACCCAGGGCACATAGGAGAGGAAAGGACAGAAAGGAACATGGAGAGGAAAGGACAGAGCCCCGGATTCATGCAGGAGCAGGATCAGCGGTGGGAGCTTTGGGGCAGTCAAGGTGATATCAGTGACAACGTGGAAGGAGATGCACGGTGCCCACTCTGCTCTGCACTGCCACACCAAGACTCTGCTCGCAACTTAACCTACTACCTGTTGATGGAAGAGTGGCTGTTTAGAGAGCCCAGGAATTGATTCCCTCCATATCTCTTCCCAGGAAAAAGACCTGCCTGTGTAAGAGCATAAGAGCAACAGGATTCATGGTTCTTTCTGCAGCAGAGAGAAACAAAATCCTGGCGCTCAGCTTCATCACACAATCAGATCTTTGAATGAGGAGCTCAATTACTTTCCTAATGAGTGTTACTAAGAACTTATCGTCTCAAATAAAGGCTCCAGCCCCTTGAGTTTTAGTATAATTTTTGTGTTAATTACCGTGTGAGATTCTTACAATCACTTGCTTTCCTGAAAAGAAAAAAAAAAAAAACACAAAAGCAAGTGCACTGCTCCGGCAATTGGTGCAAAGTCTGTTGTAATCCAAACCCAAAACTCTGGGTTGTGCAAAATGGGGAAAGTGGGCAACGCAGCCTGATGCGCAGCAAAGAACTAAACTCAGCACACTAATTGCACAGCTAAATTGGCTAATATAGACCACTTAGTCCAAATGTAACGGGCATAATCCGGGAAGGCAAGAGTTATAACAGCAATGTCTTGACCAACTGGCTGATTCTTTCACAGACTGCATCTTGCAAGCAACACAGGACTTGTGTTCCCCAGTAAGTACAGAATTCTGTTTTATCTGAATCTGTGAGGTACACCCTCCGCTGAGGGCAAGACAATGTGGAGCTCCATGTGTGTGTTTGTGTGTGTGTAAGATGAATGCTCTTTTTGAAAACAAACAGTCAAGTCAGCCAGGCATTGACTTCTATGGTGCTAGCTACCAAAGGTAAATCCTGCTGTTGGCCATCTCAGACTCTTTGCTTCACTCCTCACTGAGATATTTGCCCCAGCATCATGCTATATGTGTCCAGGTGATGACAATCCCAGGCAATCCCAGGACATGTCTATGGGTTTTGTGTGGAACATGGAAGATCGGGACCATGAGAAGAAATTGTGCATCATCTCCATCATAGTCGGACACCCACTTTGGGTCCAGTTCTGCCCCAAAGCCTGGATCATCCTCTGAATGGTCTTACAGGTGAGCTCTGGCACACTGAGATGCTTGTAATCAGGCGAAGAAAAACCTGTCACATCCACAGTCCCAAGCCTGATTAAGCAAGAAGACAGCGATGGCTCTTGACCATGATGAATAAGCATGTAGGACAAAAGCAGAACATGGGCAAAGCACTGGATCCAGCTGAAACACCTGCCGAGGCACACAGGCTTTCTTTAAGGAATAAGTGAAAATAATATCATTTCACAAGAGAGCAAAGGAAAAGCGAGAATGAGCAAAACAAAGCAGATGTGAGAGTCATCTTGAACAAAGCAAAACAGTGCTCTTGGCACAGGGCTAGCTGTAATATCTCCCTAATCCTGGGTAAACCGATGTAGTATGTGTTAAATACTAAAGGCAGGAATTTATAAACATCCAAGGGGATGGGACTGTGAGTGTCAGAATCACCAAAAAAAAAGACATTACAGAAAAATATTGGTTTTCTTCTTTCATCATTATTATTTTTAATAGAAGTCCCTAATTAGTGCATGAATGGGCCTCAGTAGCTGCAGCCTATCTGAATTTTATTAAAACATCTGATGCATTGTCCCACAAAGCCATACTTGAAAAATTAATTCCAACTGACTTGGCTGTGGTCAGAGTCACATGGGCTTTGAATGAATGGAGTTCCACAAAGTGCAATAATAAACCATTCTCTCTTGCACAGCAGCTCTTTTCTATACAAACGGACCTTGCTTTGTGTAAAACACACAGGCTCAGCTCTCCTTTCACTTTGTTAGGCAGGAGTGTCTCTGATGAAGCCATGGAGAACCCATGAAATGCTCTCATCAGCTGGACAGCTTGGTGAGGATGCTTTCTTACCTGACATGAGTGCATGGGGAAAGGAGGCTGAATTCTGGAAGTGTCACAGCCTTTAACAGATGGTTTATTGTTTGCTTGCTTTCTCAGGAATACTCAGTGTCTACAACTCTCCTGCCTTTCCTTAAAAGTCTAATTGTAACTGTTTTTTTTAAGCCCCACCTATTGAATACATATAGTTATCATGACAATTCTGATTTTCGATTACACTAAAACTAAATTTTTAATTGTTATCATTGCTGAAAAAACATGAAATATTGATTGAACCCTCAAATACATATCAACAAGTAACACTTAATTTTTAATTATTTGTTATGTTGTTGCTGCTGTGTTTGTCACCACTAACCCAATAGTTTCTCTGTATGTGGATCACTACTTTCACACACTTAAGGCACTTGTATCTCTTTTTCATCTTGTTGCTCTCCAGTTAAAAGGACTCAATAACCCAGTAAGGGGGATAAAATTATCCCAAGTGACCTATAGCATGTGGTGAATGATGAGCAGAAGCAGTCAACAAACAGCCTTTGATAACCCCGGAGAAGGAAAATGACTTAACTGCACTTAAAAAATCCATATGAATAATGAATCCATTTGCAGAACTAAACATCAGCTCATGAATGAATCTACAACCAAAGCAGCACTCAGTAATACAACCAAAATTCATCATTGTGCCCTGCTTACGTAAACGGACAAACTCTAAACTCACAAGGTGCCACTGCTCAATCTGGGTGGTAGAATGAGTCTAAGCAAGCTGGTCACAAGTTTTCTGTCTCAGTGGCAATGAAGAAAGGTTATAAAGCAACCTCTTTCTACTTTGGAGGCTGTGCTCCCATTTCTGAAGTCGTTTTTTATGACTTCGGAAAACTTGTGAGCTTGAATTAAATACTTTTTTTAGAATATCTTTTTAAAAAAAAATCAAATATGGCATCAAAAATAATAGCTTCTACCACATTTTATGGTGAAAAATGTCAGTCAAAAGATTCAGCCAGATGTAAACAAGAAAGTGGACTTTTGTCAACTATCAGAACTGCTTTAATGGCATC
Source organism: Nothoprocta pentlandii (assembly GCA_013398315.1). Taxonomy (NCBI): domain Eukaryota; kingdom Metazoa; phylum Chordata; class Aves; order Tinamiformes; family Tinamidae; genus Nothoprocta; species Nothoprocta pentlandii. The sequence continues at coordinate 76,171 of VZSG01000983.1, forward strand.
TGTTTTCTCTTTTTTTAACATATTAGGGCACCTGAAGCCATAAAATCACATGTGTGGGCTTCCTTGCTAAGAGTAGATCAGAAAATCTGATAGAAGTACTTTAAAACTTGCAGGTTTAAAAGCTTCCCTATAGATTGTACCTGGAACTGAAGTCTTGTGTGCTTCATCCAGATAAGCCAAAGCTCCTGGCACAGAATCCCAGCCCACGGTAAGAGCCTTGCTCAAAACTAAAGCACGTTCCATTGCCTCTTCCCCAAAACAGTGTCTCTGCAGAAACCCTGAGGAGAAGCTATAACGCAAAAACCAAGTCAGTGAGGAGTCCGGCCAGGGCTTGGAGTGTTGGAGTCTTTCCCAAGCAGAAAATACTGAACTGCCTTCTAGCAATGGAGCCACCTTCCCAAAGAACCCACAGGTCAACAGATTTCTTTGTCCATGGCCACAAGGGAGGCTCCGCTTCCCCTTGCCCTCAGAATCTTGCTCTACAGCTCTGAGACCTCCAGGTCTATCTCTTCCAAAAGCCCAAGGTATAGCTGATGTTCCCTTTTACTGGTCAATCTCTCTGACATACTAGCTTTGGGGCCCCAAGGAGAACGGTCCTAAGCATACGGACCCCTTATGGGATGCTCTCTGGGGACTCTTCCCCTTTTCAAACCAATACCGTGCTGCCCGTATCCACTCACATGTAGCCCCAGAGCTGCCCGTGGTCTCCGTGCGGATGCAAAGAGCTACCACGGGCAGATGCATCAGTGCCCTTTGCACCCACCATCCACACACAGCGTGTTCCACAGCCCTTCTGCACTCACACACAACTGAGCACGGCCTCTCTGCACCCTAGTCCTGCTCGGGCCCTTGGATCCTTCTCGGGTTTATGCAGCACCCTCCCAGCTCAAGAGTTTGCTTCCTCATTATTCCCCCTATCCCACTGGTTGTGTCACAGCACGGCTCTAGATCACAGCTCTGGCAGTCAAAGGGAGGAGTTGCCTTAGCAACAGGAGCGATGTGAAACTAGCTGGCATCCCTTCATCGTGCAGGCTGAGGCATCAATCCATGCTAGATCCGACCTGGTGGCAACCCCCTGCCTAGTGCTGCCCGGGTCAGGGAAAGGAGCTGAGTGTGTGCTTCCTTTGCACTGGCTTCTTCAGCTGGAGCAGCGGGGTAATATCCAGGAATAAACACATGTAAATAACCAGCAGCAAAAGCTCCAAATTATTGGCTGTAGTTCTTTTTTTAAGTGCCGCTTAAGTGAGGTCAATGGTGGCAGAGCAAAATGGTTTCAGTTACGAGATGGGAGCCAAAGCGGTAGGAAACCTCAGGGAATTCTGGTGCGGGAGCAATGCCAGCAACTGGGAGCCAGCAACGCAACAGCATCTCTGCATAAAGAGGAAAACATCCCGTTTCGGCCTGCTGATGGGCTGCAGAATGAGGGAGGTAGTGAATCCAAAAGAGTCTTGAAGGGCTTATCTTAGGAAGCCATTCCCAACGTGGCAGCACCTCCTCCCAGCACATGCTGAGGGCTATATCCACCCCACAGCTGCTCGAAGGTGCATCAGGATGCTTCCCCTTGCAAATACTTCAAGCTCCAGAAGCTAATCCAGAGAATAAACGCACCAAGAGCCAGGTCATTGAAAACCCACCAGGATACCTGTGTAAACAGACATGCAACTTGGGGTACCAATCAAATGACTCTGATTTGTCTCCATTCCTTTCTGCTTTTGAAAAAAAAAAATTTTTTTTTCTTTTACTTGGAAGGCAGATGGGGAGCAGTGCTGAAAGTCCCAAACTTGTGTCTAATGCTAACTTCTCCCTCCACCACTGAAATAATAGGGAGAATTTCCATTCATGAAATCCCAAAACCAAGAGGGTGAGCTCTGGGCCTCCTTGTAGGTTACGCAAAGTGAACAAGACATCTTTGGCCAAAGGCACCCCATTCAACCCTGTTGGGTTAAGCAACAGTGCCTCATGCCAAGCTCTGGGAAACTCTCATTTGGAAAGATGCCACACGATAGGAATAATTAACGGCCAACGAGGCAATATATGTGAGTGCCACTTCCTGGGAGAAAGAAGTAGCACACGTATAGTAATTTAATAACTAGCGTGGCCAAGATGTTAATGTATGGAATTGCAACATCTGCTGTGGCATATACTTCACAGGAAAGACTAAGACTACTGCTCTTCAGGGTCCTGGGCCTCTGCACTGAGAGAAACAGCAGAAATTCTGGCACTGGATAGGAAACAGGAAAGTCAGTCTCAAAACATTTGAAGCTTTGCTTCTAAAAATTGTCAGAAAGAAATAACAGTTGTCCAAATGCTAGACAACTATCAAACGTTGTTAACTTTCCTTTTTTCCCCAAAAAATATCATTTTTGGACTAAAGCCATTAAAAACAGTACTTTGTAAGAATGTGCTAGCTCAGACAAAACGAAAAAATCCTTCCTAAGTGGTATCATCAGGTATAAAAGAGAAGCTGCAAACACTCAGGTTAATTCTACTGTGGGCATTCAGTATGCATTACTGTATCTGAGGCTGCATTTTCAAGATTGGCTTATTCAGAGACAATACACAAGACAATAACAAGAGCTAAATTAGGATAAATTACATCTAGAAGCACAGTGTTTACAAGGACTGGTAATTCACCCACAGCATCAAATGACTTTTATGGCAAGAATCTGCTTTCAGTGGGCTCAGCTGTTGTGAATGAATGAGTCTCCATACCAATGCACATTTAATTTACCTGGGAAGTGTTTCGTCACCCCTAAAGACAGGATAGAGATAGACAGAGAGGGATGGAAGGATGGATGGAGAGATCGATAGACAGAAAGACAGATAACTGATACAAAATCTGGTCTGCTTTGAAATGATGGTATTTACAGGGGAAATGTACAGAATCCTCTTCAGCAGGTTTACTAGGTAAATGAGCTAACTAAAATGAGAAAATTCAAAGATAGGATTCTTCAGAATAAGCTGCTCTTAGAGAAATGAGGTATTTGCAAAAGACATGAACACAGCTTTTTTTTTTTTTTTTTCGCTCACAGTAAAAGTTCCACTGGGGAACATGAAGTGCTTGACTTGCAACTCAGCGTGAAAGGTGACCTCATCCCCAACCAGGAAATGGTTGGGCATCTTTCATAGTGTGAAAGGCGAGGGCCCCATTAGAGCAGTGGCAAGTCGCTCTGCAGCTCGAAGCTAACTGCATGCAGCCAACGCATCTCTTGCAGTTCTGAAGCGGTGGCTTTGCCGTGACATCGGCCTGTGACACACACGACCCAGCAAAATCCAGAGGGGACACGACACGGAGTCACCATTCGAGAAAATATCCAAGAGTGAATTTAAATGCTTTAGAGGATTTTCAAAAGAATCCACATAAATAAACATAGTTGGAGGCAGCTGTGGTGTAGGAATGACCTTTTCCGAGCAGTTTTACAGAAAATGGACTTGCGAGCGTTGGTTAAATACTCTTCAGGAAGATCAAGGGGGAGGTAAGAAGAAGAAAGATGAAGAGTTATTTCCACACTGTTGCTGAAGGGCGTGCTAGATGAGAGCATGAACAGAAAAAAAAAAAAAAACAGAGGCACTTGGATGGTGAAGGCTGTATTCCTTTCAGAGCATTAAAAAATGTAAGCCCGACATCCTGCTGTGTGGCTGTGGCCAGGCAATATATTCACCAAGACCCCCCCATGCACCACTCATTCCCCTCTTGCTGCTTGGTTCCACCCCCAAGATCCACATGCAGAGCAGTCCCTATTGCTCATTAAAGGCCCTGCTATGGAATTTTATGGTGCACGCACCAGTCCGCCCACAGCAAACTCGGAGCTTGGATACGAGCTGGCAAAGTGCCGTGACAGGACAGCATATCAGGACCTTGCTCTAATTTTATCACATGGTTATGCTAACTATGTAAAACAGATACGGTTTGAAAGCATATGGTGCAATATAAAAGCTCTATAAAATGAATTACAGCAACCTCACTGAGAAGATGTAAAAGAATTTTAAAAAATACATTTCAACAGATTTTAATATAAAATATAAAACTGCTTATTGGCTGGTATAACATGATTTTGAAATAGTAGCTATTTCTTTTAATTTTACACACACATACATGCCTGAATCCCACAAAGTGATGGTGACTGAGAGTCCCTCAAATGAATTCCTCTATTGCGGTTACAGTGTGCTGCAAATCTTAATAAAAGCGTTACAGGGGGGCCTCATATTGTTTAATATGATCACACGATTGATTTTCAAGCAAAGGCATGCTAAATATCTTTGCCTATGTACATCAGATCGAAGAGGAAGCTGCATAGTGTATCAATGTTCAGCATTTATATTATAAGCCTCATTCATTTGAGCACTGAGACGATCAATAGCAGTTAACTTCAATCAAAAATACATCAATTAATAAATGCATTTCAGTTTCTGTCCTTTTTTGTCATTTCAGCGATCTGAGAGATGAACTTTATGTCCTCTCAGCTATCACATTGTGGCTGATTGTCCAGGCAAGGTTATCAAATAGATAGATTAGATTAGATGATAGATTAGACTGGATTAGATTTTACTGGCAACTTTTCTACCTAGAGACAGGTAGAGAATATGAACTGCTATTTCTCTACCTAGGCCACTAAGAGCGAGTTAATAAAAAGTAAAAAATAGTCAGTGCTTTCTTTTTTTTCTTCCTGGATGAAAAACACAGGATACATTTAAGAAGTCGTGTTAACATTAGCAATTACTCTGGGAAAATTTGACTTCAGTGGGCCTTGCATCAGCATCTCATGAAGAAACAAACTTAAATACACAAAACCAAAGTTTAAAACAGAAATGCCTAGAAACGTCAAAATGATAATGTTAAAGAATCAAAGTCTATATAAGAAAACTATTCATTAAAATTATCCAGAAAAAAAGCATGGCTCTGTCCCCTCGGGCCATGGCAGAGTATATGGGACAGTTGTGTGGAGTGGTGGTGTTGGATAAACAGCTCCCCGTTTCTCCAGGCTGGCTGGTTGCTCCAGCTGCAGGCTGCCCGTGACCGAGAAGGAGCATCACACAGGAGGGACTGTGGCTCAGGACTCGGTGCAGGAGGAACCACCGTCCCTGTGAGGAAGCAAGGAGAACTGGTCCTCCTCTTCACCAGACCCCAAGAGCTTTCTGACGAAAATCTCCCTCGAAACAGAAGAGTTGGACGGAGTTCAAGTTCATTGTGAAAGTGTTCTGCCTCACTTCAAGAGCTGGATATGACTGAATATAACTCAAACTAAAAAATTCGAGATGAAGCAAACTTCTCATCGCCTCCTCTTCCTTATTTATTTATTTTTTTTTATAGCCAGTGAATGGCTGAAATTGTCACTTATTTTAGGCAAATAAACAGAAACAGGAAACAGCAGAGAAGGTGGTAGGGGAAACAACCCATTTCTGAGCTCAAGGAAATGATGGGTTCTGCTGCGTTTCCTGCCCATAACCATAGCATTCCTATGGCCACTTCCAAGTCCTTGGACTAGATATTCCACCTCTCACAGATTGCTCCTCTGGATGACAGGAACCTGATGGACATAGCACATCACTATCTTCTCAGTGCCTGTCTTGCTGGCAGTCAGGGCCCAATGAATGAGCCTCCAAATCTTCCCTTCCTATGAAGACAAAACCAATGAGTAGGCACAGCTCTTTTAAGAAAACTTTGGCTGATCTGTTTTCACCAACAGTGAGTGGAGTTCTCACTTCCAGCCTGATTCCTAGCTTCATATCCTTCACATTCAGACAATTAAGGCCTCTCCATCCTGGACATGGACAAAATTATTAATGTAAACCTTCTGAAATTTAGCATTTTTATTGTAAAGCTTCCAGAACTAGTTGCTTCTTACAGATGGAATGAAACTACAGAGCCTAAAGTATAAATTAAATGTCCTTTAGTGGTGGAGAGCCTTGGTCCTCTATTTTTTCCTAATATTTTTCCTTCCTGTTTAGGGACCACTAGAGACCTCTGGAAAACTGAGGGTTCCACAGGATGAAGTCAGGCTTCCCAGCCACGTGCAAGAAACACAGTCCCAAGGACCTGTCTGTGAAGTATCTGCAGTAACGCTCTTCCCCAGCTTTACCACCACACTGGTGTGATGGTCCTCTGCTTTACCGTGACACTTTCCCTGTTCAGAGAACAGTCTGCAACTTCTACAGAGAGTCTAAAGCTGCCGGCTGGGATATCAGGGCTTCGGTGTCTTGTCCTATCACCAGTCACAGGCAACAATAGGCAAAAGCATCAGGGCTTCCCCTTCCACTGCGCTTGCAAGTTGTACAGTTTGCTCATGACATGGCTGTTGCCCCAAAGCCCCATCCCTCAGAGCCTGGAAGGGTCAGGCAATGATGACAAACACTGCTTGGGATTCACCACATTCCCAAAGGATTCACAGTGTTGGCACAGCCAGAATCTCATGTACTTTTTAGAAGTTTGCTTTGGTCAGTGGAGACAAAAGCCGGGCAGTGCCTGCACCACGCTATGCTCCAGGGATCCAAGAAGATGGGCAGTCCATCCCAGTCACTCCAGCAATGGACAGGTCCATCCCAGCATCATAACTTGAGAGTGAAGGTCCACAACATAGATGTCACTGAGGTCCACAACTCATGTCACCGAGTAGGGAGCCATGGTTGGAGAAATGCTTCGGGAAGCTGTAAGGTTGGACATTCCTCCTGTCTGTAGCAAGCTGTACAGTAACAGTGGTCTTGGTTTCAAAAATGTTGTGTGGATGTGGAATAAGCAGCTCATTGGCCAAGCATCCTGGACAGGGTCCTTCCACAGGGTCCTCTCCTGGCATGGCAACTGGTTGACCACAGCCCTCTCGCACAGCACACCCTTGCTTAAACCACATGTTTCTATACCTGGTTGCAAAATTGACCTGCCTACCATTGCAGTGGTTCCCTACGTGGTAAAATCAAGGGCTAGGAACAGCAGCTCAAGACTCACATCATGACCAGCGTGGTGGGAAATCTGAACATTGCCATTGGCTGCTGGAAAACCATTAACACACCTAGAGCAATTTTCCTGAAAAAAAAAAAAAAAATGTGTGACTACACCTAAATGAGGAATGGACTTGCAAATGTAGCAACCTCTTCATAGAAAATTCACTAAGAGGGAAAGAAAAAAAAAAAAAGAAAGCAGAGCTGCCTGAATTAATTCTTGCAGATGATTCACTTGACTCTAATTATAGTTGAGCTTCTAAACACAAATGTCAATTAAAATGTTATGGTTCTTCCTGCAGCTGCCATTCATGTGATGGTGAAGAGATCAGGACCAGAGCTATTAAAATCCTCAGGAGGGAAACTAGGTGAAAAAGAGCCCTCCATGGAGTAAAACTGTCAAGAAAGAGTTTTGTCCTGAACATTTTAGGCTCACGAAGCTATTATCTATACTAGAAACCAGCCTTCTGCTGCATTCCCAGCAGGAAATTAAGGGCTTTTAGGACTAGTTTCTTGTTTCTCTAAAAATGCTGTGGCACACTCAGACCCCCTACCACCTTGAAACAGAGTGGGGAAACAGAACAGGGCACAACTTTTACTGTCTGGTCCCTTACCCACAAGTAGCAGAGCAAAAAGGAATGAAAAAAAAGCATAAATAAAGACTGAAGATGGTACCCCACTCCCCACCTCTGGGTTGGCTGGGGACTTGCAGGGAGTTGATGTGTGAGATATAAAAAGAGTTCATTGTATTTTATCTCTGATAAAAATGTGTGCGTTAATTAACATTTTTTTTTTATTCAGCACTTCCAGACACTGAGATGATCAGACCTGTCAGAGGAATGCTGCTGTCTCCCTTCTTGTTCAGCCAGGATTTGTCTCGAATAGAGGCCAGTGTCACTGGTGAGTAGCTGGCCAGTCCTCCCTCCCGGGACTGGATGAAGTGGGGGAAGAGCAGCTAATGCCACCTCTCATCTAAAGCAGGGTGAAGGAACACAAGTCTTTAGGGTGTTCCCTCCGCTTGATTGAAGGTAGGACAAAGTTACTTGTTTTGTAAAGATTAAAGCAAGGGTATTGTTGCCTTTTTGAGCAAAGAGAACTGTCCCATTTCACTGAAGCCTCTAATCCACATCCTGGGAGGCAGCAGAGACACCTTCATGAAGGTCGTACTGACAACACCCTTGCTCGGACCTCTCCTGCCTGGGGTGGGAAAGGAAACACACGGATACCCACAGGAGAAACATGGGGGTAACCTGCGCAATGGGAGATGCCTAATGGGGCTCTGCCTAATGGGAGATGGATGCAGGTCGGCAAAAGGGTGAGGAGCTTTGCCGGGGTTTGCTATCCATGGACATGCCCCGCAGAGCATAGCAGACACTGCTTGAGGCAAGCTAAATACTTGTAACTCCAGGAACCTAAAACAATTCCAAAAAAACCCACTGCTGGGAGCTGAGATAAGTGCTAAGACCTCCTACGTTTGCTGGCCAGCTCTTGGGCAAAGAAAGGCTGTTGGAACAAGGAGATAGCTCCTCCCAGGGAAAGCAGAGCCCCAGTTAGGATCTGTGTGTGTTCTCCTGGGTTAAATGTGCCCAGGTAGCTCAGGTAGGTTCTAGCCCCTCCGTGAAGACTCCTAGGGCAAATCAGTAACCCAGTGCCTCCTACTCAGCAAGCTCCATAACATCTCAGCTGTTAACTCTGCAGCCTGCGAGCATTTGGAGTTTACAGTTATTTTATATTCCTAGGACAGATGGCAGACAGCTCTGTAGTAGAGGGGCAGATGGCTGTGCACCTATGAACAAAACAGAAAAACAAAAAACCTGCATGGCTAAGCTGAAAAGCAAGCAGCTCTGCTCCTTTTCTCAGACACACCCAGCAAACCTGACCATACCCACACGGCCTCTTCTCACCACACACATGGAGGTGAGAGTAGGAGGTGGCCCTTAGCACTTATTAAAGCAGCAGGTGCAGAAGGGAACAACAGATTTGTCACTTGAAATATAATCTGAGGGTAAGAAAGCCAGGGCAAGCCTAACACCAGGTGAAATGAGCTAATCACTTAAGACACAGGAAAGCTGTGTGTGATCTCCCTGCCATCCCACCTTTTCCTGAATGGGGGAAGGCAGAAGGCTCTGGCAACGCCTAGAATTACAAGAGGGAAGGCAAGATGTACAAAAGTAACATACATTTACTGGCCCAAGCTAGCCAGGATCTTTGTGGAGGTCCAAGGGAAGAGAAATCACGGAGGGATCAGCACGGGTGCCTTGCATGGGTCCAGCACCCCAAGCATTCCTGCCTAAGAAAAATAACAGAGCTGAAAGCATGGAGAAAACACCCTGCGTGGGGGTCAGCACATGGCAAAGGGCACGGAAGCAGCTCTTGCTCTCACAAATGCTTTATTAGAGACACTATTGATCCTGCTTCAACCGAGCTGCTGAAGCCAGGGCCCGTTCTGTGTTTCTGGTCAGCTATCCTAGCCCTCTCCTCTTGACAGAGTCATTGAAATTAGAACATCTAAGGCATAAGAAGTTAAAGTTCCAATTCTGTAAATGCTTTCAGTGAAAAAGTTGTATCACAAGCTGCCCATAGCACCATGTGCATTGTGTCATTGAGTAAAAATGATATTTTTTTTCCTGTATGTAGAAACCAAATTCAAATTTTAAAGTGGTTCTAATGCAGAATTTTAAGAGGAAATACAGTTTAAGAGCTGGAAATTAGGGCAGTTAAGGAAACTAGGATTTTGACAGCATCTATTTAGGCTTCAAGATAGAAAAAATGGAGGGAAACAGCCTAGCAACATTCAGTCAGGAAAACTATCCATTCCATATACCAATAAAATAAACAAGGTTATGCAGTTAAGCATTCTTTTACTTCTACATATTTTTCCATAAAATCAAATGACCCAAATGTAAGCCTTATTGCTCCGTGCAAGACATATGAACCAATCCAAATGTTAAATATTTGGGTCTTGCTTCCTAGGGAAGCAGGACCCCCAAAACAACAGCAGTTTTTTTGCAAGACAATTTCAATAGAAGCCCTGGTAGAAAAAGGCATTGAGAAGACAGGGCTGAGTAGCTATTTTGCACTTACACGTCCCACATAATAAAGCTCACTTAAAATCTCCAGATTTTGATTAGATGTCATGTTCATTCAAAAAATATCAACTTCCAGTATTTGAAACTTCTTTAAAAGAGAATGATGAGAAGGTCAGACCCACAAGAGAGATGTCCCTCCTGCTCTCCAGCACATTAAATGTCAGAGCTATCAACCCAGCAGTAGGAATCCCCTGTGTTGAGAAGTTCTGTGTTATTCTTTCCGAAACAATTCCTTTTTATCCATTCTGAATGATTTTGCCCCCTTGCCACTCATTTTATAATAAGTCTCTCTGGATAAAACTTGATTTTTTTTCATCGACTCACTTCTGGAGAAGTAACTGTTAAGTAACTTTGTCCTTCTGAAAGCTTTCAATGACAAACTATATCCTTCACTCAGAGAAATTCTTGGTTTCTGGTTCATTATAGGGGCTGCTCCCTTAGTTCTACCCCAATCATTCAGGCACAAGGTAGGAAAAAGCCAGAGTGTGAAACAGCTGCCAGCTTAGATGGATCTTGGCAGGAGCTGCCGAATGGCAGAGCCCAGTGGTATTTTCCATCAGCGATGCATGCACAAAGCAGAACTGCAACTCACATGACAGATTTCATTATCTCACCTTGATGGTGGCTTCTCAAAGCAAATAATGATCAAGAAGCTCACTGTGAAAATGGTCTTTTGTTTTCCATCTTTTCAGGGATAAAAAGAGACTTCGGCCCTGGCACTTCTCAATTTGAATCATGAATGGAAAGGGAATAAAATAGCAGTCCTTAAATGATGCAGAATCAACAAATTCGTACCAGCGTCTTACCAGCTTGAGAGGAACTGTCCTCTGGGTTACTAAGGAGAGATCTTTATGCCTTGTACAAAAAAAAAAAAAAAAAGAAAATCAAATACATGAGGTGAGAGTTAGAAGAAACCCTGCTGGATTATGGTAGCGGCTGTTAGAAATAATAGCCTAACTGAATCCATTAGAAAATTTGTTATTTTGGGAACAGAGCATAAAGTATCATAAAATAAGGAAATGATGATCATCAAAGAGCTCTTAGAAGGAATTTGAACTTGTTTGCACTGAGAAAAATTCATTTTTAGCCTGGCTTCCTAAAGAACAAAGCCTTGGAGCAGCCGTCTCATCTTCACAAGTGTCTGCCAGCCCCTTTGTACAAGTAACTCCAGTCACTTCAGGACAAGGGAGGTCTCCAAGACATGAACGGTCATGAAAACCTGAAGCTTAGTAAAACAAATCAATGCTGTTAGTGTCCCCACGCTGGCAGAGGCAGCTCAACCCGGACCTGCTCAGAGTGGCCAGCAGGCCAGCCAGCACAGGTCCAACTAGCCACAGTTCCTAAGAGTCTCACACAGATGGCCAAAAACAAGCAGGATGAGATTTGGGGTGGCAGAGGTGTTTTAGGGTGAGTCTGACAGAAAAAAAAGAAGGAATTGAGAGTCCTGCGGGAGATTTAGGGACTGAAGAGAGGACCTGTAAATACCATCTCACAAAAGTATATCATGGATGTGCCATTGACATGTCCATCTGAAGACGCTCTGTTCCTCTGCAAGGAAGGTGGACATTTGCTTCAAGAACAGCTCCAGGTCTAGGCAGAGGGGCCAACTGCTTGGAGTACCTGCAGCTGACCAGGGAGGGAGGAAGGAAGGAAGGAGGGAAGGAAGGAGGGAAGGGAGGAGAATGTGACTCAGCTCCAGCCTCTCTCTGGTGCAGAGATGCATCCAAGCTCCCCTTCTCACCCAGTCCCTTTTCCATCACCCTGCCCATGCCCACAACCCTACCTGGAGCACAGATATAAGCAGAGCAAAGTGTGCATGCAAGGTCAGCGCAGGCCCATGAACGTGCTGGAAGGCAAGGTCTCCAATGCAGCCCCCTAAACCTCTCCAGATCCTCCTGTAACCTTTCTCCCCTGTCTCTCCACTAACTACTCTGAGATCCCAGCAAAGACTCCAAATTCCTCTGCATCCCCCTCTCATAGGAACTTCTTCAGTTCTTCAGTTGAAGAAGTTAGGCCTCTGATGGAAGCTAGGCAGCAGAAAGCACAAGGGCAAATTAAACTAGTCTGTCCCTCATCCTTGCAATACTAAAATTTGACTTTATCAGAGTGCTCAGAAGGCTGGAGCGGGCTGATCTGCTACTCAGGTGTGCAACTGAGACAGTTAATTGCATCGACCTTCAGAGGGCCAAGGACTAAAGCGGAGGCCCAGCTCCCTGCTCCTTCAGAAGAGTCAGAGGAGGAAGCTTCATAATCAGTTTTGTAGTACCTGCCTCACTTAGGCTGCAGTGAATATTCTCAGCTAACCTGTCTCTAATGCTTCTGCACCGAGGAGCTCAAACACCCATGTTATGAATAAAGAAGGCACATCAGCTTCCAATCACATCTGCAACAGAAACTTAATACACTCGTGATTTTTAAGCTCTCTCCTTGGCTTGATTTACTACTTTTTTTTTTTTTTTTTTAAGAGCTGGCCAAAGTAGGAAGAAAAGTCTAATCGAAGTTGAACCAGAAGTATTTTAAAACAACTGGATAGGATGGAATTCAAATCAAATAATATGAGTCTATGGATGGAAATTTATTTTAAAGCATCTAGGATCTGAGGAGTATATAGGAATTTGGAATAGTGTTAGGGTAAAAAACGTCCCTACATTTTTGTTGTTGTTGTTGCATCAAGAGATAGAAACATTTCTGCATAGTAATCAAACCAAGCGAAATTTTGGTCAATATTTTATTTCCATTGTCATTGAGGAAATCACCCATTTGTGCTCAGGTGCCTTTTCCCTCCTTACTGAAAAATGGAATGCATGCTATGCAATTATAATATTTTGGTTATAAGGGTCATTTACTTGAAGAATGGAAGAAATAAGGAGAACATGAATAACGTAAATATTATTTACAATTTAGGTGAATTAACAGATTACCAACATTTGTAATTTTATTGATAGTTGTAAGACTACTTTATAGATTGGTTTAAAAATCAGACTGACTTTAGGACAAGTGTTCAATCTGTGCTTTTTTATATTTTTCATTGTATATTTTCATTATTCTTTCATTATATTTTCATTTCATTCATCCTTTTAAAGATAGCACATATTTGGATTAGCAGAATGAACAAATTTAAAGATGTCAAAGTAATCAGTTAAATAGGCTTCCACTGGCAGATTGAAAATGTAAGGATCCCTTCATTTTACTTAGCACTGAGTTTCACATCCTTTCAAGCAGGAAAAAAGGAAGTTCTTCAGTATTTCACACCGAGCCCTCCCTCCCCTTTTCAGTAGAAATAAAAGGGCAGGAAGTAGAAAGAAAATCATTCAGCCAGCATCAGAATTAAGAAAATCTATTTTCTATAGATAACTTCTAATATTTCTCTATCTGTCTATCACTGGGTCTTCTTCATCTCCTCTGTTGCATTCCTCCTTTGGCAGTGGCTCCAAACTGCCATGGGGTCCTGACCCTCCCCTCGGTCCATGCACATGCAGCCACTCTAACTCTTTTCCATGTGATTAAGCTGCCAGCTGAGCAAGAGGAAGAAGATACTGCAACTTGCCCCAGCTGTTCATGCTGTTGCGTGGTTGATTTGGGTGCCTGGATGGGCGAGGACCAGAGGAACGAGTAGTTATGAAGTGCACATTGCAGCCCTTTAAGCATGAACTTCAATGACTCAAATCCCAAATTGAGTTGCAATCAGTTAAGCAGTTAAAAAAATTTTAAAGGGAGGCCAGAGTGAGAAGGAGAGATAGGCAGACACATAGACAGGTAGATAGACAGGTAGACGAAGAGGCAGCCTGATCAGATAAATTTAATGCCATTGGGGAAACAGACTGGAAAGGGAAAAGAAAAAATGAAATAAAATTCACAATTTCAAAAAGTAGTAAATACCTTAGTTCTGAGAAACTGGAAACAAAACAAGTATCCAAAAAGAACAAAAATATACTTCTGAATCTGTACACAAATTCTGAATTTCAAACCAGCGATGACAAAGTAGCTCACATAACAAACATAACATAAAACTCAGCTGCCTTTTCTATTAGCAAGCAGTTCAGGGCAATCCGTGTGGCTCTGTAGAGTGAAACAGAGGGTGCCACAAATCCAGCTTCCATCGGGTGATGATTTGAACACAGAAATGGGCTGAACGAGTAAATCAGGTCACTTGCTCAGGAAGCTTCCAGGTGGGCCCAACTTCTATTATAAACCATGGAGAATGCTGCTAAAAGTAACTTCAGACAGACAGGCAGCAAACTGTTTTGGAAGTAGGCTGAAAGAAGAGTTTACAGTAAAGAACTCTGCAAATAATGCTAAGCAGAAGGAGGTGATGAGCACCAGAGGGGAAAGAGAAATGCATGCAAAAGCTCTGAAGTATGTATAGAAAATAACAAAACACAAATTGCCACGATAAATAAAGGGCAGGATAGTTTGGGGAAAATCTTCCAAAATAGCAGACGGTCGACAGGAGAGAAAAGGCAGTCAAGCAGAGAAGCCACAAGACTGTGATAACTGCAGGGCAGCAAATTAAAGCTTCACAGCCTGATCTGACTGCCAAGGAAAAGGCCAGGAGCCCTATGCAAAGCTCAGGGCTGTCAAGCCAAGAGGCAGAGGAGAAGCAGTATTTGGATAATGCGATGAGGGCAGGGGCATACGATCCCTCAGGAATATTACCTGCAAACTACAGAAGTGGACAGAGAAGCAGTATAGTTTACCAGGTGAACAGAGATGATTTACACTATCATATCAAGAGGAAAACAAAGACCAGCAGAGCTCCCTCACCTGTTTAGAGCAGATCCAGAGCAGTGGAGACACTGGCTAAATTTTTCCAAGATGCAGAAGTCATCATGATTCATATTTCTCCTCCAAGAAGACAGCAATGTCAAGAAGGCAGAGGTAAGCCTGTCGAGACTTCCAGTTTGAGACACTGGAAACACAGGTCCAACCCAGACGCTAATTCAGAGGCATCTCACCAGCACAAGAGACTCACTGACATGAAAAGAGTGATCAGGAGCTCATATCTATCCACTCGCTCACCCAAAACCTCCTGCCAAAAGCATGTGTGCTCTCTTGCTCCGAGCCCAGGGGCCTAGCCACGGGTTGAGTTGATTCTCTGCTTGACTCCTCCATTCAGTCCTCAACTTCAACAAGTGGAGTTCAACTGTTAGGGCTCCCCCTCACACTCCCTGATTTAGCTGGGAACTGAGAAGTGTAGATGACACCTTGATTGTGTAGCTGCTGTTCTTCTCTGTGAATTTTTAGCCCTTAGTTCTTAGTGAGAACATCCCCAGCTGCAACTCTTTTGTCCTATTTTCCCGTCAGCGGATTGAGACCTGAAAACAAGCGTGAGGCATAGTTCCACCTGAACTAGCCACTGACCCCATTCAGGCCTGATCTTCTTCCCCTCAGGAACCTATAATTAGTGTGATGGCCCTAAAACACTGTTTTAGGATAATTTAGCAAATTATTACAGCATATAACAGCAAAGAGTTGATTTGTTTCCTGACAGACTAAGCCCCAGGCTCTCTTGTCACAGGAACCAAAAATGCCCGTAGAAGTTTTCTGTCATCCTTCAACGCTCTTCAGGTGCAGCCTGCAATCAGCTCTCCTGCTACCAAGTGCCAGTCCCTAACTACCTCCCCACGTGCCAAGGAAACGCTTTTCCAAAGCCTGGTCCTCCTGGTGCAGTCCCAGTGCTGCCAGCTTGTCCTCCGGTTTCAGCTGAGCTATTTGGCTGGTGGCCCCTAACCTTGCGTTTCACGTAAGGTCTACCATGCATTTACATGCTTTCCTCACCCTCTCTTCTTTTCATCTTGTAAAGCAGCACTGAATTCCGTGTGACACGGTGTGCGCTGCTGTGAACGATCCCAGTTCAGACACAACTTTGAGATGTCTTTGACTAGCCTTTTTCCCCCAGATAAGCTCGCCAAGGAAGATCAGTCAGCTCAAGAGAGACGGGTATTATTTATAACATGCATTAACTTTTACACAGAAGGAAAAATCAAAGTGACAGAATAGAATTAGATCAGATAGCATAGACATGAAAAGGCTCATTAACAGACCTCCCCCACCTACAGAGTCCTTGCAAGTGGATCCCTGCTTCCAGGCTTGCTTTGAGTCACTTCAGTGGCTTTCTGAGTTGCAGTAAACTCAGCAGCCCTGGGAAGTTTTGTTCCTGGGAAGTTTTGTTCCTGGGAAGTTTATCCCTGGGAAACTTTGCTTCTATCTCTCTGGAAACCCAGATGTTTGCCTTAACACCCCAGAGGTCCCTGCTGTGGCTTCCTCATGATCCTTCTCCGACTTTGTGGTTCAGAAAGTGCTCTCCCCAGGCACACTCAGGACAGGAGCTATTGGAGTAACAGTCAGGACCTTGACATCCCAACGTATCTCACAGCCCAGCACGCTTTTCAGCCCTTTGAGAAAGGGGAGACCAGTTCAGCCTGGTCTGGAGCAGGAAGTTCAGTGAGTTCTGCTAATGCAATCCAGCAAAGGACTGGTTCACCTGTAATATCAAAGGGTGGGTTTGGGCTTATGGAGTATGTTTGTTCCTGACTTCTTGGTTTCCTCTTGTTGCTATGTAGCAAGACAGAGGGTGGATCCAGATATTTGGGTTAGCGAGTGGAAAATAAGCAGACTTGCATGCACGTGCTATTGATTCTGCTCTTTTCTGCTTAAAGCATTGCTTTGTAATAAATAGCTGGAGAACTACACTTCATAGCAGGACTCCAGGTTGCTGGCACCTTAACGGGAACCTCATAAAGGATAAAACTTGTGATTTAATCACTGGAGGTGGCAACATTGCCTTTTAGGCAGCATTTATTTCCTTTCTCAAATGTGACGGGTTCCAGTCTTTTACCTTACTATTTCACCCTCAGCACCTGTGAGGCACCCTTGGGTGCTCTCTAGAATAGCAATGCCTGCTATCTCCTTAACCAGTCAGAGGAGACACACATCTGCCTTGATCTCCTCCCCTCCTTCCCTGTGGATCAGGAGCCTTTTATCCACCCGGTTGCCTTCCCAGGAGATGAATATTTTAAAACCCTCCTTTTTGCAATTTTACACAAACTCTATAAAATGTTAAGTATGTGTCAAAGCATCTGTTTGATGCTTTCTCTCGTCTACATGCCGGGTCTTCCTGGGCTGGAGCTCCGTAATTGATGCAGGGGAGTCCTTTCCCTGTCCCACTGGCAGGGACTCCTGCTAGAGCTGGCCTCGGCAAGGGCCTTTATTCCATTAACCACAGCTTGTTTGGAGCTGCTGGATAATTCATTCCTCGCACATCCCTATTGACTTATTTATTAGACTCTTTGCTCGTAGGAATGAGGATCCGTGCTTTTGTAAATTATCAGCCCAGCAAAGCTGGAAAGCAGCCAGGATCCAGGCACGCAGCCGCCTGTGGAGCCTCTCAGAGCTGCCTTCGAGGCATCACACTTGCACGTCGGCACGCGCACCTGCTGGCAGGTAACTGCCTTTCCCTCTATATAGCCTCACTCCTAAAGACAAACTGAATAAGAAATAATAACAAATACCATAAATCATAGATTTTTAAGAAACCAGAAGTCCAACAAATCTAGCGTCCATAAAATCAGGTATTACACGGGAAGACCTAAAGTCCAATATGCATTGCACTGTGCAAGTCTATATCATCAGGACAGATTGATCTCATCCTGTCCCAGCTGGCTAGGTGTGAGCTTCTACCCTGAAGCCTGAGACTTGTTAACACATCTATTTTTTTCCTTCCTCACTAGTACAATGCCAGACCTGATTCTTATTCATAAAACAATTTTCCGAAAGGCAAATGCAAAGAGAAGCTGACAGCGTACAACAAAAGGGAGACAGCCTTAGAGGTCTTCTCTGCACCTCATTTGCTTTCAGAAACACCCACTGCTCCCGCCCCACCTTTCGTGGATGACTTCCTCACTCATCCTGGTTCCCGCTGTGAAGATTTCCACCTCCCACTTCTGTGTGCGTTGCACTGTTCCCATCCTCCCTAGCTCTCAACCTCCCCTTCCCACTGTTCATGGTTCCTCACTGTGAGGCTGCATCCTTGCAGCGTACAAGAGTGTCTGGGCCTTTTCTAAAGGAAGGGTGTTTTTCACACCTTCTGTTGCTCCATCATCTTTCTCCTCTGTCCTTTCAAGCTTCAACAATCCATTTACATCCTCTGTATGCTGTTTCTTCTTCTAGCACCAGTGCAGGTGCTTGTCACACCTTCCCTTCCCCTTTCCCTTTCCCTTTCCCTTTCCTTCCCTTCCCCTTTCCCTTCCCTTCCCCTTTCCCTTCCTCTTTCCCTTTCCTTCCTTTCCCTTTCCCTTCCCCTTTCCTTTTCCCTTTCCTTTCCCCTTTCCCTTCCCTTCCCCTTTCCTTCCCCTTTCCCTTCCCTTCCCCTTTCCCTTCCTCCCCTTCCCTTTCCCTTCCCCTTCCCTTTCCCTTCCCCTTCCCCTTTCCTTTTCCCTTTCCCTTCC
>VZSG01000983.1:95064-139125 GCA_013398315.1 Nothoprocta pentlandii
CTTCCCTTGCCTTCCCTTTCCCTTCTCCACTGCCCCGCTCCCACTTGTCATCACTTATCTTCTCTAGGACAAGCCTCTAGGCCTCATCTTTCTCCTACTGCTTCTTCACTTTTGGCAGCTTTGGGATATCCTTGATCTTATCATGAACTACGAACCCCATCTTTAGTCCCTGCTCCTGGAAAGTGACGGAAAAACTCATGAGAATGATTCTTTGGGAGGGTGTCCTGAGAGAAGCATAGGCACAGCCATGCTAGAGGCAGCACAGGAGACTCCCACTCGCTGTCTCTTGTTCATGCCGTGGCCTTTGTTACCCGAAAGTCAGCATGACCCATCCTGCTCCTCCATCCAAATGCAGAGTGGAGCCCTGAGAACAGAAGAGCACAGCCGATGCTAGTGGGCACCCATTCATTTTGGGACACCCATTCATTTTGGGTCACCCATTCTTGGGTGCATGGACATAAACCATTTGGGGCATGGACATAAACCACCGTTCTGTTTCATAAACATTGCTTTTCAGCTCATTGAAACAGGAGCAGATGTTAATCATCTGAGGCTCTGTCAGCTCGACTAGAAGTAGGTGGTGGTTATTTATTTTCTGCATAATTGCCTTAACAAACTGGAAATAGTCACCTAAAAAAAAAAAAAAAGGAAAGAAAAGAAAAGAAAGGAAAGCCATCCCTTTAAAGATTCCCAACATTATCATCTATAAAGTGTTTGTTGATGGGACTATTTTCTGGCTTCTCAGATCAAAGCCTCCGGCTCATGCTGAAAGGATGGTATTTCCGAAGATCCTCCCCCAGAGGAGACCTGCTCACCCAGCAATCAAGCACAGGCACTTGTTGGCTTCACCACGGCATCACGAAAGGCTGAAAATAGGGAAGGCCAGACCTTTGCTATCCAGGCTTTTTTTTTTTTTTTTTTTTTTTTTTTTTTTTTTAATTTTTTTATTTCTTTATTTATTTGACCACTAAAAAATTCATTACATCTAAAGTTTAATGAGAAATTAAATGGATGGATTGGCTGCTAAACAGCCTGTGTGCGGGTGTGAGCACTGCCAGAGGGGCTGTGGGCTAATGAAATGTTTAATGCTGAGGACTGCAGCGAGCTCGGGCGCAGCAGATGCCAGGTTTGGTATATAAATAAATGCAATGGTATGATCTCATGTTCTCTTGACACTTTTCTGAAACCCTCCTCCTCTTGCAGAAAAAAAAAAATAAAAAAAAAAAGGCTTTAAACTTCTGCAGAACTTCCCAAATTGAAGGCTGAGCTCAGACAACACTTGCTTCTCACCCTCTACCCACCCACACCACGGTCAGTTCTGCTGCTTTGCTGGCCAGGACGAGATTTTTCCTCAATTCCAGACTGACCCTAAACCTTAAATGCAGCCACTGGAAAACAGCTAATATTTGCTGAGGTATTTGCTGAGAAAGTTCAGTCAGTCTCCAGATGGCAAAGGAAAACAATTCTGAAGACTCTCTGATAGTGCTCTCCAACTCTTTCAAGAGAGTCTGCACATATTTTGGAAATTTAAGAGTCAGAGCTCTGAGCTGTGCTCATGAGAGACCCTCTCTTCCTGCATTTTCTGAAGATACAGAGAAACGTGAATGGTCTTCAGAGGAGACTTTTGCTGGGAGCAGGCAGTACAGAAAGCAAAGAATCATCCCGCATTACCTGCGTTCTGCTGCCACTGCTCTCCTGGCTTCTGTGCAAATCTTCCCAGTTTGCTCTACCGGTGTAAGAGGAGTTTCCAGCTCCAAGACACTTGGGACATCAGATTTGACAACTTGCAAGCAGTGCAATTGGGAGTCACGGTCGTGTTCAACTCCATGCTGTGATTTCAGCCTGTTCCTCTACAGTCACTGTACCTGAGCAGGCTGGTGTCCTGCAAGCATCTCCAGAAGAGGTATTTCCTAGCCTGTCACACTTGGGCAGAATCACCTGTCATTCCTGCTTTTCACTCTTTTCTTACATAGTTCAGTGCAAAGTTTCCAAGATTCAGTTATAAAAATGCTTTAGCTGATTACGATTCTGTTGCTGCCAGGAGCCTCAGTGGAGAGGAACATCAAGCTACCAGGACAGTGTAGGAACACTACAGGGCTCTCTCATCTCTATGGTGGCAGGAGCATCCTTTTGTTACAGTGCTTGTCATTGCATCACCGGGCTTTGCCTTTTCTCTGGCTGAAAGATAACACTGCCCTTCTGCAAGCGAGTAGCAGAGGGCATAGACCCGAGGGGCTAGGTGCTGGCCTCCAACTGCCCTCTGGCATGGCGCTCTCCCTGCCAAGCCAAAGTCACATTCAGCTCATGAAGTGTCACCACCAGTCACGGTGAGGTCCTTCCCCATGCATGCTGCCTGTATAATGGGCATGCTAGCGTGCTGAGAAAGGGACATGCTGGTGTCTCAATGCTCTCAGCTCCAGAACAGAATGGGAGTGATGCAGTGATCAAGATGGACAGAGCCATTTTTTTGGTCATTGTTGGACTTCTTAGAAAGCTGTTGATACAGATTCTCTTCAGAGTTAATCAGGGGATGGTTGCCCAGGAGCTGAGGTCACTACATGCCTTCACATAGAGGCATCTCTAATAAACTTGCTATTAAACACATGCACATGCTGCCAATCATATAGTCATAGCTAGGTTAGGGATTGCAAGAAAAAGCAGGGATTTCCTGCTGTTTCCAGAAAGGAAGCTGCCTCTAGGAGCAGCAGGGGTGTTTGGATCTTTTCTATTACAAGTCTTTAATCTTCTTGTAAAATTGGCTAGTGGGCTTGAAGCCAAAGGCAAATCCCACAGATTCCCAATAGCAACCTTTAAATACGAGCAAAACCAGCAGAGTTCGTCAGTCAGAGAGGGAGAGATTGCACCCCGTGACCTTTGCTGCTGCCTGATGACGTATAAGCCTACTCCATATTTGATGTAGAGCTCCTTAGAGGAACAGAAAACTGGGGCAAGAGCTTTCCCCACTCTCAGCCCAGGAGGTATTTGAATCTTTCATTAAGAGATTTTCTCCCACTTGTTTGCTTGGAGTCAGAACCACATGTTCAGAGAGAGTCTGATGTCTGGAAGATCAAACATCTTTGCTTCCTATCACCACACACTCCCAAATGGCCTTTCTGCCTTGGTGTACACATGGGAGCATGATGGTCCAGGCATGGAGCAGATGGGTCATTCTGTAGCAGAAAGGTGCTCGGGTTTTTCCTTAGTGACCCACAGAAGTGCTGGAAGATGCCCATGGGCCACAGTCGCTCTACATTTCTGAGAGAAGCATCAGGGAAAAATATAGCATACACTGAATGGATAATCCTGCCTCCTGAACAGGATCTCAAAAGCCTTGAAATGGAGGTTTAGATCTGATCTACCAAGGACTGTGGGGGATTCATCAATGGTACAAATTCTGTATTAAAGCATTCTGCCTAAAAGACACTGACCTGAAGTAAGAACCTGTGCAAAACCTGTGTTTTGTTCCTGGAAATAAGAGTAAGACATCTCATTCATGAGCTGGGACTTGCCAGGCTACAACCTCCCGAGACAAAGGAATCCACCTCTGTAAGGGATGATTAGCCCATCGTGTTCTCCTTGGGTATTCAGGAGCTATTAAAAGGGCTTAGGTGCCCTGCTCACATCTAGTATCCTTTTCAAATAGCCATGGTTAATCCTTTCAAGGTTTATTCTGATGCATT
Source organism: Nothoprocta pentlandii (assembly GCA_013398315.1). Lineage (NCBI taxonomy): Eukaryota > Metazoa > Chordata > Aves > Tinamiformes > Tinamidae > Nothoprocta > Nothoprocta pentlandii. The sequence goes on from VZSG01000983.1 coordinate 98,745, forward strand.
TGAATAAGAATATATTGAGTCAGAGGATGAGTGGGGCCGGGTACATCACCACTAAGGAAGCAGTGAGAGCACAGCCCCAGCTGGCCAGCCCTCTGCTATGGCACACAACCATGGTCCTCCTTCCCCAAGGCCCAGAGATTCCCACTGGGAACTTACATCTCTTTCATAATTACAGGCAAGGGGAACCTTTCTGAATTCAGAATCATCCAGAATTAGAGGTACTTTGCCAGTCCTCTTCTCAAAGCACAAAGGTCTCTACCATCTGCACAAGCACCTTGAAATGAATAGGCATAACACCTTCCTCCCCATCAGGAAAAGAAAAATAATGTGGCAGCCATAAAGCAGACACCAGACTTTTTTTTTTTTTTTTCTTCTGGAAGAAGCCACAATGCCCCTTAAGTTGGCTGGCAATCTTGTTTAGCCCTGAATTCTTCTGCTTTCCTTCTCTGCTATCAGGAAAGAGTGAGGAATGTGGTGGGTCTGGCCATTCAGCAGCTACATCCTACCATATGGTCAGAGGAGTGCTTATCCACACGCAAGCGCAGCGCAGAGCTAACTTTGGAGTCTGCAAGGCAGCCCGCAACCTTTCCACAAAGATATTCCACCAGCCCCAGGTGGGCAGGGGGGATGAATCATCGCTGGGGAGCGGGATTGCAAAGAACATGTGATGCATGCAAGCTCTCCAGCAGACTTGAAGAGTTTTAATCCTTAGAAATCAGAGAGCTGGTGTCTTCTGAGTAAATTCAGCTCTTGAGGAAAGAGAGATCTGAGGAGTGAAGCTCTTTGTCAGAGATGAAATAGTAAGGATTTCCCACTATTCTTGCAAATGTGGCAGCCTCTTAACTTCACAAGGCACTGCAGGCAAAGGTTTCTACAACCCATTAACTCTCTGGATCAGAGAGGTCACATCACCCTCCACTACAGCCTTCCCCAAACCCTGCCCATCTGTGTGCTGTAGGTTTGAGGGCCACAATTGTCCCCTGCAATCTCCTCTCTCTCCAGTGCCAATTCTAGGAAGATTCAGCGATAGCCAGTGAAAGCCCAAGAGAGCCTGCCCCCATTCTTCTCTCCACACCTTTACCACCTTTTCCCCCTGTGTCAGAAAAGCCCGTTCTTCCTGTCTGAACACAGACAGTCTCCTCTGACTGCTTCCTCTCGGTCAGTCTCAAGCCCTCACTCCTCTCCATTGCTCTTCAGTCCCTCTGATTCCTAGGAGCAGGATAATGCAAGACCCAGTGGTCTGCTGACACTAGGCAGATCTCAGGAGCTCTTTATGCTTAGGTCTGCCACGGAGCCATAGCTTGAGCCTGCTTGGATTGGGGAAGTGCTGCAGCCACCACCAATGGGTAGGAACAGAGATGGTCGCAAAGCTCAGCTGGGAGTAGGACTGAAGGTCTCTTTGCAAGGTGTTTCCTGCTTTGTTCCTTTGCTTGGCTTTGCCTGCTAGAGGTTGCTGCAGGTCCCTACGGGTGCAGCTCTTGAGAATCTGGTGTGAGGAACACGTCACCTGAGACAATCCCTCACTAGGAAAGGATCTGCCCCACTCAGCTATCCACTAGATGCTAAAATCAATAATTGATACCAGCAGCAAGAAAAAAACACCAGGGTAGAGCTGGGCAGGGGACATAAAAACACAACAGTTTAGTGCAGGAGTTACATGAATCCCTGCTCTGATGTCCTCAAGTGCTTCTACTTGCCTCCACATCCCCTCCAGGTCTTCAGCGTACAGCTTGCTTTCTCTGACAGCATCCGTAGGCACTTGGATGTCTGCATCAACTTGAAAATGCTTGGAGCTGAGCTTATCTGGAGCTTACATAGTGAAGCAAAGTGGGGGACAATACAGAGGAAGGAGAAGGTGCAGCAGATTCCTTGGGGGCTCCTGGTGCTGGGAAAGCAAGCTGGCCAGCACTGCTCAACACTGCTGAATGCTGCATAAGGCTCGTACCCAGAAAACGGACAGGACTCTGCAACAAGCTCTATCACGAGGACAGCAAAGCCTTGGCAGTGTGACAATATCCAGAGGCCCAAGTCGCAGCCTGTGACCCCATATACTAATTTCTCCATACCTGTGAGAATCAACACAGTCCCGAAGAGTGTGAGAGGCAGGTTTTGCAAAGCTCTTGGAGTGGGTATGTGGCCATGGGGCCCAGCTGTGATACAAGCCCTATCCTTTTGGGTGCTCCCATCAGTTCTGTGGATTCTGGTGCCTTGGCCTTGCTTGATGCCCTGTGAGCTGCCTAAACCCACACAAACCTTTGAACTCTGTATACAGAGATGAGCACTGAATTTAAGAACAGAAGCAGCTCAGGCAACAACAGACTATTTAGATATACTCTAAATTGCTTATTAACAGGCAGATGCAGACCTGGAATGCAGGGACCGGCAGTAAAGTCTTCGCAATTTTGCCTTTGCCAGTCCAATGAAATCTTTCCTGAGAGACCACTCCAGGGACCAGCAAAAATCATTGTTTCTATTAAAGGCAGAGCAGGGAGGTAGGCAGCCCATTCAGAGGTACTTTGGGACAGTCCCTACAGGCAGTAGGTTGCTTATAAAAGGTTTATTCTAGATGCCACTTATTCATGGCCTGTTAGTTTAGAGGAAGCCTAGGGAATGCTGCATTAATATTAATTGTTTGTAAACTGCTCTGTTTCTGTCTTTCATCCATGTCTACCCTTTCCAGCCAGCCGATGTCAGCCACGCATTCAGCTGCTTCTCTCTTGGCCATCTCTGCATTTTCTCCCATAGGGAGGACTGCTGCCTTCTCCTGACTATTGATGTGCCAACATCTCCCCTATCACCCCTTCACCCAAGTCCTGACGAGCATCAGCCAGTGAAGTCCTGACGAGACGCAGAGGACACCGCGCCACAGCCTCCCCGCTGCTGGGAAGCCCAATAACCCCTTGGTGCCTTCAGAAAGCAAAGCAGCACCTCCTCTACCAGCAGCTGCCTTGTAGGTGTGCACAGCACACGTGGGCGCACGCTGAGAAAGTGCTTCCCAAGCTGAGTGCCTCTGAGGGTGGATGAAAGAGCTCCTGGCTCCCAAGCACAGGTGTCCTCGAGTGCCCAAGGCAGAATTTTGTCCCCCCTGCTCAAGGCTGAAGCAGACACGCAGGTATTCACAGTTCTGGTGCCTGCAAAGCATCAGTGCTGAAGCTTTGGGCTCTTTGGGTACTTAGTAGCTGGCGAGGCAGCCAGAACCACAGCACTGCACTCCTGGACCAGCCACATCCACATCCTCCTGACCCACAGCATTTCAGCAGTGCAAGTGGTCCAAAATAGGGCTGGGATACGTGAGCAGCAGGAAAGGGGGCACCCCAGAAAGCTCCCAGGAGCAAGGCTGCAGCAGAGCCCTGGCCGCGGCCTTCCTGGCTACAGCTTGCCAAGCTGTGAAGTGGACTGGGAAGTTCTGAGAGGTGCAGGAGAGCACCTCCATGTCCATGGGAATGGACGGAGCCCAGGAGCATGGGGTGCTGGTCCGAGGGCAATGAAAAGAGAGGGCAGGGGAACAGGCCACACTTGTGTGCAAGCTAGGAGACAGCAACACAGCTTTTAAAGGCACTGATGAGAGAGGAGAGATGGGGATCAGCAGACCTTGGGCAGGGGCCACAGATAAGACAGGGCCCAGAAGAGGCAGGGAGGCCACAGTCCAAACTGGGACCAGGACATGTCAGATCAGGTTTCTGGCCTTAGCCAGAAAGGGGTTGCAAAGGGGCAAATTCTCCATTGCTGGATAAGTGCCTCCATCAGCAAATTAATTTCAGCTGCTCCTGCTGGCTTGATTTAGCTTAAGTAATTAAATATGAGTTGGGCTGAAGAGAAGATATTGCAGCTTTCCCTGTAGTTTCTCTCTCAAAGGGTCTGTAGCTGGCACAAGTGGAGCTGTTTGCTCCTCTTAATCCCCTTTCTGAGGGTTTCCCCTGCACATCCCTGGATCCACCGCCCTGGAGATCCACGGGTAAGCAGAGACCTCTCCGCCCACGCCTCTGCTCCCCAAGGGCAGCAGCCCCCACGCAAACAGCTCTGCTGACTTCCACTTAATATCTTTGATCTTGTAGTTAAATACAGCTGGCCATAAAGGTAGAAAAAAAAAAAAAAACCTCTCCCTACTAAGATTCAATTTCCAACGTCTTCCTCTTCCCAATAAAACTATCGAAGTATCAGATTTTGGAAGATTGACCATTTCCTTGGCTAATCAAAAATAAGGGGAAAACAGAGCAGTGAAATGAATTCTCAGTTCATTACAACAATTACCTTTAAGTTATTTTTCAATATTTCTTTTCCATATTAGGATTTGAAATTAAAATTCAAAAGCTGATCTACCTCTATAGATTGTACTACCAGTCTTAATCATGGTAGCAAATGAGGAGGTCATAATCTTGATGGATTTCCACTACAAACTCATGTTCTTTCCAGAAAGACTGCTTTCACTGCATCCTATCCCCTACCCTAAAAATGTAACATATATTTCTAGTTACCACATTTATGACCTAGCATTTAGCTGCATTAAACCAGGGGCAGTTTTATCACATCCAATTTACTTAGTGATATAAACAACAACACCTGATTACCCCACTCTTGTCATTATTTACTGCTTCAGCAGTCTCTCGGTGTCATCTTCAAACTCTATCAGTAATGATTTTCTGTTTTCTCCCAGATCATTGCTGAAGATACAGAACAGCACTGAGTCCACAGGAGATACCTGTGGGACCCAATTAGAAATGACTGTGCTGAAAGCTGATGTAGCACCAACAATTATATTTTGAGGTCTAGCAGTTAGCCAGTTTTTAAATCCACCTATTCATGCCATATTCATTTGTACAGTACTAACAAAGTCACTACAGAAGTGCTCAAATTAACTGCAACCAAGCTCAGTCCACCATCAGCTGCATGAAAATTCATTACATTGACTGAAAAAAACCCCAAAGTTGTACCTAGTATTTCATTTCAGACGTGACCTTCACAAGGCAGCATGTTGGTGTCAGCTCCATTCCCTGCCCTGGAGAGGTCAACTCTCTTTCTCATGTTTCTTACTGCTAAAGAAAATTTGTCTCCTGGTACTGTGAAGAGATAGGAACACGGCAGGAATGAACAAGAGTAAAGGCACCTTCAGCTGCTCCTCATCTGGGCTAGATGTTCCTACTAAGGTGATGTATATCTTTATAAGCTCTTGGAAATGGATGCTATGTCTCTATGAAGAGGCAAGCCTCCTTTAACTCCTCCATTATAAACAGAACACATGCACAGATCAACTATGTAATAAAACATGTTAGCTAGGAAAACAAGCTTGGGAGGAGAGGAGGGGGGGCTAATTAAATTAAAGGCCTCTCTAAAGAGAAGGCAATTAGAGTATTGATTGCAAGAAGTGCCAAGTTAATTGGGCATGTGACACATTGACATTTTTCAAAATCAATAAACCTGAAACACCTTCAAAGAAATCTCGAGCAGCGCACAACCACATCAGGGTCAAAAATGCAATAAATTTCTTGAGCTGATTATAGCTGTTGGCTTCTTTCATGTTTTCTCAATACAGAAAGCTGTCTGACAGGGCAACTCTTTCCCCATGTGGCTTTAATAAAAGTCTTTGATGGAGCCAGTGCAGGCTTCCTCTCTTCTTTTAAAGAAATCTTGTCAGCTCCAGTCAGGCTTGCCTTCCATTCTCTGCAGCTTGCCAAAGCAAAGGGGCTGGGCAGAGCCGGGCGATGGCAATTAACAGAGGTAGCAGAGGAGTGACAGGCAAACTGGGAGCCGTGCTCCAAAGATGGGCTGGAGCCTGCAGACTGCTGCTGGGGACCAGTCCCATCCCACCACGGTGACATTGTGTGAGCTGCAGAAGAGCCTTGCTGTGACAAGAGATCAGCACCATCTAAAGAAACACCTCTCCTTTTTTTTTGGTTTTATCTGTCGCTTAAAAGTGAAGCTGAGAAGGTGGAGCAAATTGAAATCTGTTGTAACGCTGTTTGAAAGGGGAGTCCATCCCCTGCCCCAGCCCAGCCGAGGCTCTGCTGCCTATGCCTGTCTCCTTGGGGATACAGGGCAGGATCTCTGCAATCAGAGATTAGGAGGAAGGATGCTCCTTCTGACATAGAATTGGAGTGATGCTGCTGCATAGAAGGGGAGAACAGTGAGCAGAGGACCAGTGCTGATGTCTGAGTTGCCTGCTAAGTCCTGGCCTTGTTGTGCTGCATAAATACCTTCATTTTTTGACAGGATCAGCCTGGTTGATGTCCTCTCCTCAGTCTAGCTCCCTTGCTTTTGCCTCTTCTTTCATCCATATGGTGCTGGTAGGATGCTATAGTATCTTGGTACTCTTCAGGAGGACACCAGCAGGCTGATCTGAGAGGCCGTTCTTCACTGTGAATCCAGACAGCACTTCTGGTGGTTAAAGGACCTGCCCATCCACTCTGCAGAACCATTGGTAGCAGCTGCATCAGATGCAGCACAGAGAAAACATCTATCCCTGCACCAGTTTGGGCATCTAACAGCTCACCTGGAGCACTTATCCTGAAATCTTTCTTTTCCTGAAATCTCCAAAGGAGGGATTGGTTCAATAGCAAAGGAGGGAATGGGAGGGATGGGAAGATGAGGTAATTAACCAGGTCCACTTTGTAGCCCAGTCAGGGAAGCTGGAAATGGAATACAGCACAAGCGTCCTTAATCCCAACTTGCTGCTCTGCCCACTAGGCAGTATCATCTCCACAAGAACTCTTCTCCAGGGTGGGTGAAAACTGCCCATCTGGAGAGGCTACTCTGTCCTGGGGTGCCTACCTATCCTGACTGGGCTGGACCCCTCCCAATACAGGGAGTATGACCCAATACAGGGTCATTTCACTGTCAGTACCTCTCAGGCACTAGTATTATTTTCAAAAACAACTCCTGGTATTTTGCAACTTTGCACGAGTGAAGAAGCTGCATTCATTGCATTTCTTGTCCTGGAAAGGAAAGGAGGTTGAAAGAGACATTTCCCCTCCATTTCCAAGAAGGTGCTTTAATGACCAGGACAGATCAGGAGATGAATGGAGAGGCAGGAATGGGGAGGCAGGAGGTTTCAGCTCCCAGAGGCTAAAGCAAGACTGGAGTCAGGTCTTCTCCTATCTAGGTGAATGCTCTATGTGTGTTACTCTTCTGCCAGACATGGTGGCTCCAGCACTGCCTTTTCCTTCTTTGGAGGTGTGCAATCCCCCTCCTAACAGATGAGCCCTGGATGCTACCTGTGTGCAGAGTTATTATGGACCACTTGTTGGAAAAACACACCCTGACTAGAGAAACTGCAGGTTCAGCTTCTTGGCACTCTGACCTGTTTTAGGGAGACCTGAGCACTTGCTCCACAGGAACAGCACATTTGTCTGGTAAGTACATTAGTACTGCCTGTTACTTGCATTAGTGACTCAGGAATTGCATCAGCTATTGCAGCGTTATACGACTTACGAATGGTTGTGCACACAGAGAAACATCTGCAGAAAGGTACCATAGCTGTGGGACAGCATGCAGCCGCACGGTTATTCATTGTCTGTCCTTTGTGTTGACCTTATGTAAGACTACATTCAATAAATAAGTTGGACAATTAGAACTTAATAGGGTCCATCAAGGCCACCGCCTGCCAGTGCTTTCCAGCACTTGTGCTGCCTCATTAGCACTGACACCCAGGCCAGGTCCTATTGCACAGTGACTGCCCTGTCTACTTGCAGGTTCTGCTAAGCTGCAATGCTAGCCTAGCCCTGCTCAGCAGCTTTCACCTGCAGGAGTTATTGGTGAGCACTCTCACCTCATTAGGATGAACCCTGCTGCCTTATCTTAGCAAAGTGGAGCAAGATTAGCTTGCTTCCAGGAGACTCAGGCTTAAGCCAGACAGGATCTCTGCTGTCCTTCTCTCTGCTGCAGAGAGGGGACAAAATCAAGCAAGCAATTTCCTGGAGGTGCCTGGAGGAACTTTCCTCCAGCTTCCAGCACACATAGAGCAGAGACCTGGTGGCAAAGGCTGTCCCAAGGCACATAGTTTCATGCCCACCATCATCCAGCGGTTTAGTTCTAGACTCTCTGGGCTGAATTATGGTCTGTGGAACCTGCAGGAGGATGCAGGGGTGATGTCTTCATTGCTGTGTGTTGTCTGTCGCACCATGGTTGTTCCTGGTGGGGTGTGCTGGCTCTGGTGCTGGTGGTGGCCGCAGCTCATCCTTGCCCTGTAACAGTGGCCAGAGTTCTTTGGTCAGGACATTCACCACAGTAAATGAGACTCCTAAGAAAAATCACGAATGAAATTGTGACCAGCTTATGTCACTAGTCGAGTCTGAGGAGCCTTTGATATTTTGAGCTAAGTGGGTCTTCCTCCTCAGAGAATGATCAGGCAGTTGTCAGAGAAGTGGGAGGACAACTGTGCCTGAGAAATAGGTTGAAATGACACCAGAAAATGGATGCTAAGCTGGCAATCAGGGATCTTGTCCAGATAATGCACCCGGTGATTTCCAAACTGGGAGAGCTACTGGTGGCACTTGTGAGTACACTAGGGAGTCTAAGACTGTTTCAGCAAAACATATATTGGTGCTTTGAATCTGCATACGCTCTACAGCATTAAAGAAATATTTTCTCTTCCGGAGGGAAATGCTGTACCCCAAATTTAAGAAATTGTATGGAATGCTGTACCCCAAATTTAAGAAATTGTATGGAATGGCAAATTAATACAAAAGGTGTAAGGAGTCCCCACGTTGCATATAGGGTCCAGGCCTCTTCTGGGATAATGTTCCCTTGCTATTAAACAAGGGAAGGTCCCAAGGAAATTGCTCTCCATCCATGGAAATTGCTTCCCATCCCCACTCCTTGTCCCAGCCTGCCAGACCTCTTGCAAGGTGTTTGCTCCCTTTAGGCAGAAGACAGCCTGGAACGTGGACCTTCTGTTCTTGTGCAGTGATTGAAACGCTAGAAAGCTGCATACCTACTGCCATGCCCACCGTTTCTAATTTAAAAGTTTAATTAATCTCAATACTGAGAGGAGTTCCTCAGGGGTCTCCCTCACTCCTTAGCACTCCAGCACTACTTAGTGTTCTCATTAATGACACAGATGATGGAAGAACTAGTAGGCTTATTTTATTTCCTAGACAATGCCAAGTTTTCAGAGACTCTACGTACCCAGAAGGACAGGATTAGAATTCCAAGTTTCTTCATGAATTTTAGAAGCAGTCAAAAAAAAAAAAAAAAAAAAGAAAGAAAGAAAAAGAAGAAGACAGGAAGAAAGAAAAACAGGATATAATTCTACAAGGAGAATTGCGAGGGTCCAGTTCTTGGCAGAAAATGGCTTGGAAGTGTCCCAGAGAGAAAATGAGTCAACGGGACAAACCAACTAGACAAGCCAAACCAAAGCAGAAAAAAAAAAAAAAGGACACATTTCATTCTAGGGGGCATGCACATGGGTATCATCCACATAAAATAGTCCTTCCTCCTGCTATTCTCTGCTAAGATTTCAAGTGAAATAATTTTTCTGACTGCCGGAACAGTATTTTGAGAAAGGAAAGGACCCCTTGGGGCACATTCTAGAGTGAATAACAAGAACGGTCAGAGATTAGGAAAAACTGGACCCATCAGGCATTACTCACAGCATTAGGCAAGGTAGAAACTAGGAAGACACATCTTTGTAAAGGAAGCGATCTTCATAAAGGAAGGGAAAACGAAACTTATCCCCCACAGTGGGCAGAACAAGAAGCTTAAACGGCAACTTTTCAGGTATTTAGAAAAAGTCAGTTGTCTGGACAGTAGAGCACTGATAGGGACTGTCTGGAAGAGCTGGAATCCTTATCACTACTGGTGTTCTAGATCACCATAGAAAAATATTCATTGGCAATCATCTTGACTTGTTTGCTCACAGATAGACAAGATCATCTTTTATTGTCTTTTCCCACTCCATATTCTTCAAACAAAATCAAGAATTAGCGATGATTTAAGTGGAAAACAGCACAATATGCATATTTTGTTTTTCTGGGTAAAGTTTGTGGTCATTGGAGAAGTTTGCATAATTAATTGTTATCAATAATTCTTTTAAATATTCTTTTATAACTCTGCATTTATTGTAACATACAATAGCAGCAAGAGTGCAGTGGCCTGAGAAGGAGGAGAGAAGCTGCACTAGCAAATCCATGAGAGAGAGTGAGGACTGGGAGGCAGCACCCAGATGAGGTCTGAGCTCACTGGGAGCGAACATGAGTTCTCCCTTGTGGCAAAAGACAGATCCAGGCATCTGAGAGCAGCTTTGCTCCAGGACTGAGCAAAACAGACCCAAAAGCAGGGGCAGATTAGCATCTGAAGGACCTCAAGTGATAGTTTGTATAGGGAGGTGTTTGCTGTAATGGGTGTATGCATCCCCATCTCATGTCTGTCTCATGCCTGGAGATGTGTCATGTCTAATCTGCCCATAATTTCAGGGATGAACCTGGAAACTGTACAGTTAAAAAAAAGTTTATATAATAAATTCTTCCTATGTGATTTATAAAGTATGGTGACAGCCTTAAGAGAAATGTAGTGATCTGAAAAAATGCTTTAAATAGCTGAGGTGACATTTGCCAAATGAGCATCATTTATGTGTCAGGAGGAAAGTGTTTATAGCATAAAGCCCGTGCTGTGACATCAGTCATCTGCGTAACTGGTGTGTCCCAGGAGTTACCTGTTCAAAACTAGCACTGTAGCGCTGTCATAAGGACATCAAAACCTTATATAACCAAAACTTTGCATGGTATATGATGCATATTGTACTATAAAGGTCTGATTTACAAAGTGTGTAAATGATGCCTGAGGACAGGTGTCCAGTGAAGGCTTCGACCTTCCAAGCAGAGAGAAAAACAAGAATCCAAGCATATTTTCTTAGAATAAAGAATGAGACAGTACAAGAAAAATGAGATATTCTAGAGAACAGATTTTGCATTCTGTTTGCATAGTAAAGATGCTAATAACTCCTAGGCTAAACTTTCAGCCTTGGTTGGATGGTGTTTGAAGCAGAGGTTGTTGCTTTGTGATCATGCCTGTGGGCGAGTTAGTAACAAAGTCAAGCTCACATTTATTCTCTTCTTGTGCCTCCTCCCAAATTTTTATTAAAGTGCCTAATCATGGACTTTGCTGGATGCACTTAATTATCATTTTTCTTTATCTAATCTAGCACTAAGAAGGACATAACTCATGGAGATTTACTGCCAAGGAGTAGACGTACCCACTACCTGGGGATTGTCCCAGACAAACATGTCGCAAGAGCTGAGCAAGGCTGTGATGCTTCCAAAATGTCATAAAGAGCCCAGCTGAGTGCCAGAGAAGAGGTGATTCTTCGGCAAGACATGCAAACTGGACGTCTTGGATAACAGGATGTCGTGGTGATGAGCAACGACTTGGGTTAACATTACACATGATGCAGAGAAGGGAACAGATCTCCTCCGAGGTGCTGTGAGAGCAGGAGTTGAGACCGGGTGTCCCACACCTGAGGCCAGCTTGTGAACTGCTGCCACAACACATTTTATCCCTGGTTTTCTTTCAGATCTGGTTCTCACTTGCATCAGCAATGACTTTTGCAGCTTCCATAAGATTTTTCTTTGTATTTTTATCTAAGGATTAGAGGGTTCTGCTGCCAGTTAGGAAAAAAATAACAGTTGTCTGTTGGCATATGCCTACTAGCACCTAGGTCCCAATCAGGATCAGAAGATAAATCAGTAAAGAAGTATTAACATGAAAGAGCGGCTACAAGCAACAGTGCACATATTTGGTCAGAGCAGAGCTTTTCTCTTTTATTGTCCATTGCAAGTGTAAAGACAGTTCAAGCCTTTAGTTATTTACAAAGTTATTGCCTTTGCAACACAACAGATGTTGAAATGCTCATTGCATCTTTTCCTGAAGAAGCAATCTTCTACATAGGGAAACAGTAGAAGGCAATCACAGCTCTATCGCACTTAAAAGAAGATACTATCAGAAGTGAAGATTTGTATGTCCAAAATTTCATGCAGCTAAAATTGACTAACAACTTCGAACTTTTTTTCTAATGTATGTTATTGATCACTATATTGCTGTTATTACTCTATTACCTTTTTACTCTATAAGTCAATGTTTGCATTTATCGCACAAATAAGGAAAATGTAGCTCATATATTGCAGATACAAAAACCATATAAGCATCCCAATCAACAGTTAACCAATTTTCCCCTTCCTAGGGGAAGTTTTTCATCAAGATCTAACAGAGGGAAGCACACATGTAAGAGCAAGTAAGTACTCATAGGGAATATGGGAGAAAGGAAAAATAAACATCCCTGTCTCCAGGCTGGCCTTGCACTTTCAGAAGTCTTTACAGCATGTTTCTTAAGGGATGCACACCATCAAAGAAGTCTGCCTGTAAGGTCGTTCAGAGTTTTTCTGTTCATTGTAGACATCTGTGAAGCTTGCGAGCCAAGGGGAGCAATGGAGCAGGCAGGGAGTTGCTGGTTGTTAACATGCTAACTGTGGACAGCAGAAAGGATGATGTCTGTGGCATTACTCCAGCCTTTACAGAGCCTTCAGATCAGCCCCAATGAAGGCTTGTGCAGCCCTGCTCACATATATCTCAAAAGACCCCTCACATGGCTTGTGCAACTTCTCTCAGTACCTCAGCAGTCGCTCTCCAATTAAAGGCAGGGATTAAAGCATAGTATTAGAGAGGAAGCTGTTGCATGAAGTAAGAATCCTGAGCAATGCTCTGCTTATGGTCAGAGAATGCAGGAGTCTGAGCTTTGGGAAGGTCATGGTGACAGACACATCTTTAGGAGATCATATTCCAGATGGTACAGATGGTCTCAGGTGGACTCAAGGCAGATGCAAGGCTGAGGCTGAAATCTGAAGGCTTCCTAGAGCAATGCCAAAAGCATAAACAATCTACTTTGGACACACAAAAAAAAAAAATCACAAACAAAATAAGTTATCCCAGGGTACAACTGGTTTCTGGGGCCCTGAGGATATCTACAAAAGACAGAGACCTGAGACACAGCAGCTCTTCTCTCACTATGGGTTGGTCAATGCATGGAACTTTCCCAGAACTGCTCTTCAGTTTCCAGGCCCCTTCCAGCCGACACACAAGGCTTGTCCTCTCCTTGTGATAGTGCCCTACCACCGTGAATGGAAGCAGAGCACAAGGGTTTTTCCAAGCATTTAATTTCCAAACTGGCATTTAATCTAGAAAGTGTGAGGGAATGGATGGGACCAAGGTGCAGGAAGAGTATCTCAGTTTCTGGAAGCCCAGTGTCTCTGCTGTCTAAGCCAGCCAAATCAAACGCTTGTCTTTCCATATGCATCCTGAGTGCACTTTGGATATGCTACCCCAATGAGGAAGTTCTCCTCTTTGTGAATATTTCCCCTCATTTCTGCTCTTCCAGTACAGGTCTGATTTTTAGAGCTCATCCTTTTTCAACCACCTCTTTCTGAGGCCAGATCCGTGTTTGTTGTCCTTGAAAAGAGTAAAAATGTTTTACCACCTTGCAAAACTGGAGCACACAGGAGCACCCTGCTCTCTGCCTATGGGGATGCCCTTTGCTCCACCACCCCTCACCCAGCTTTCCCTGAGCAGCTCTTTGAGATGTTAATTGTGTGGGACAACTGCTCACTCTCCCGTGGGGCAAGCAAGCGGCACAGCCACTGTTTCCCCCTCCCCTATGCTCCATTCAAAGGCAAGCAGAGGCCTTGGACCAGGGCATACAGTGGCCACAGTGCATGCAGTGGGGACCTGCCCTGCCTGTCGTAGGCCATCATGCAGAGCGTGGTGCTATCCCAGACATACAACATCATTTGTCCTCTTGCCAGCAGAAAGCTCTTTGAACCTCAGTTGCAATGTCTGGCCATCTCCAATATAAGGCAAGTCTTTCCCCAGAGGGCAAGGAGTCCATGAGGAAATACTTCTGCACACAGGAGATATTCTGGGTGAGAGGACCAAGAAAACAGGATGTGCTATCCCACTTGGCTCTGTAACTAGTCTTTTTCTTCTTAGCAGACCTCCTAGGAATACCTGCTAGTCTTCTTAGCAGGTCTGCCAGGGAACTAGTTCCCAGTTCCTTAGCAGACCTGGAAGTCTTCGGTGGTTGTATCTATTCCTCTTTAAACAGAGGGAGTGATGAGTAGGAATCACACTGTGTGGACGAGCTCCCAGTAAGCATCCGCCCTGGATGCATGTGATCTCCAAGATGGAGAAGACTGGGAGGCAACAGAGGTTCCCCAGACACCTACGGGAACACTCCCCAGCTCCTGTGAGCTACCGTGACAGCAGCATTTGTCAGTCACATTCCCTCTCCCAAAGCTGTTACTGCCAGCAGATCTGCAGAGTTTTCACGGAGCTGCGAAACCCAACTGGACAAGGCAACACATGGCCACGGTGATGCAGAGTGGGAGTGGGAGCAGGAAAGTCCTTGGTTCTTGCTCTAACAAGCCTCAGCAGATGCCCGCTGCAAGGACGTTTCACCTCTCCCTTGGAGGTTGTTTGCCTGTTGGTGTTTGTTTGTTTAGAGGGGGTTATGTTTTGTTTTGTTTGATTTGTAATTCAATATGTTATAGCAGGCAGAGAAGTGAAAATTGCCGGTACCATCTGCTGGTAGCAGTCAGCAAAAATGCTGTTAATGATTGATCTTTTCCTCCCACTCCCCACTTCAGAATACATACATATATACATATGACAACCCTGAGACAATCCGGTGCTTGGGACATTACATCTTTGGGGCGAGGAGAAAAGAATAGGGTTTCAGTTACCCCAGGTCGTCTTGGCCTAAAACACATTTCACCTGACAGATGAGGTGAAATGACCCAAGAGATCAGGTAAGATGAACCTTGGGATCACCTCAAGGCTTCATGACAATCCTGTTTGTAGACTTATTGGCCACCCAGTCAAGTTCAGGAAAGTCCTGGATACAGGGTGAATGAAAGCAGTCCAGACTGAGCCTGCAGAGCTCTCCAGCACCATCCTCATCAGAAATGAGTCTAAAGGCTGCTGACAGCAGGTTTGCCCCATGGACTCCTGTTCCAGGAGCTGAACACTTCCTAGACGCATTACCTGAGATGCAGAGGAAGTTTCTCACTGCCCTTGCAGGCCACAGTAAATGCTCCTTCTCCAGTTGCCCCACTTGTCCATGACAAGTTGGAGTGAGCCAGCATATTAGAGCTCACCCTTTGCCTTTCCCCACTCCCCAGCCCGCGTGGGAGTTTCCAACCACCCACCAGTCAGGTGGAGATATAATAGTATGTGAAGCTGCTTCTTCACAGTGCAATTAACCTCTGTGCTCAACTCTGATCTCCATTTGTTAGGAGGAGGAAGCACGTGGCCAAGCGATTTACTACAGAGAGAGCAGGGACACGAACAAGAGGCAAAGCAGAGGGTCAGCCACTGAAGTGTTAGCTCATCTGTAGAGCAAGCCGGCCCTCGTGCTGTTCAAAGGGCCCCTTCATGGGCCTGTCTGCGCTCTCTTCTCCTCTATACCCTGGGTGAATTCATAACAGGCCAGGTCTGCACTCCGGCTCTGCCAGATCGATTGTTGCTGCTTTTCCCCTGTTCTTCCTGCCCTCCCCCGTTATACATTTCCCATGAAAAAATACATTTTTTTTGCCATGTGTCTAGAAAAAAATACAGTGCAATTACACATTTTTATAGCATGCTTTTCATAGCTTATCGCAAAGCCTCGCACATAAAAAAATGAATTGCATAAATTTTAAAGACATGTAATGCATACACAGTTAAAATCATGCTGCAACAGCAATAGAAACAGGTGTGTGCTTAAAGCGAGATTTAAACCAGGGACGTGAGTTGCAACCTGGAGCTGCTGGGATGAAGTAGCCAGGCAGAAAGGAGCTGTAAGCACACACTGATTGCTGAGATGGAAGAAGTAAATCTCAGTGGAGGCAAAGAAGACATCCGAGATTAGAGAGCAGGAGGATGAGGATAGGTACCTAGGAATCCTAATCCTTACAGGAAGGATGCTCTGTTCCTGTCCTGAGATTGTGCTCGGCAGGAAAAGGCGCAGAGCTTGAAGCACAATCTTCACCTCTAACTCTAGCCTGCATGGGTATAACTAGGACCTTGGTGCACCTCTAAAACCTCTGGGAGAGGTGTTCATTGCTACCAACAATGCCAGACCTCAGCTCTATGTAGGCCAGATGGAGGCTGGGCTGGATGCAGGACCACAGATGGACAAGTGTAAGAATCTGTGCTCAAGGAAAGCAGCCAGAAAGGACTCCTGGGTCCTCTCAAAGAAGTATCTATGCACTTCAGTGAGGCCTATCACAGGGATGGAAAGATGAAACTGACCTGTAGTTAAGCCCACACGCAAAGTATGTCCAAATAAGCCCACACCCATACCCACCTGTGAAGAAGGTATGGGAACATTGACCTTCCCCCTCTCCAATACCCAGGTCTAGACAAGGGAGTCCCTCCCACTACAGCTCAGCAGACAGGGAAAATGAAAAGGCCCCTCCTTCCTTATGATCAGCCCAGAGGGTTTCTCTGTCTCAAGACAGAGAATCGTCTGGCCAGGATCGTCTGGCCAATCCTCTGAACAACAGATATCAAGCAAGGACTGAGGTGTGGGCAAGCAGTATCAGATTTGGTAGCCCACGTCCAAGGTTGCCCTGATGGACTGCCAAGAACTTGCTTAGTGCTGAGGGACTTAATCTGCATGGTCACGTGCCCTGGAGCTACCTTTCCTGGTCCTTTGTATTTGACCATGAATAGAGTAAAAGTTAGAAGCCCAGTTGTTCCATGCTGGAGATGTGAACCTATACTAGTAATCCTCAATCCTTTCTTTGTCTCTAAGTCCAGGAACCGTGGTGCACACCAACCCTGCTACACAGGACAAGAAATGGATTTATGGTTTTCCCCCCATTCTCATCTAGTCCAGAAAACAACCCAGAGATGACCAGGTGCATCCCATGCACAGAGGTGTCCATCAGCACCAGCTCAGTCTGCCACTTGAGCTCCTGTTGAGTGGAGCAGAAGCTGAAGGGGGCTACAAGGAACCTCATGCCCCTGGAAAGCACTTTCTATTTAAAATTTAAACTTTCTGAGCCCTACACTCCACATTTACACTGGCAGGGTCTTCCTCCCACTCCACATGTCTGTATTTCTAGCATATCTATGCCCAACTGTTTCCTGGACAACCACCCCATGAGCATGGGAGGACCAGGATCCTGGGATGGAACCAGCAAGGCCCATACTGCACCCAGGAAGGTAAAAGACTGACCAGAAAACATGAGAATCCTCAAAGATGCAGTTTGAAAATCACTCCAAAAAGCTAGGGGAACCATGGACAAATATTTAGGGTCAAAAAAAAAAAAAAAAATCCGTTCCCAGATGGAAAACCCAGAGGGTATTATTCAAAATGCTGCCTCTTAAGCAATGCAGAGTTTCGAACCTGAGATTCCTACATATTTTGATGTCTTCCTTTCCATTTTTCCTTGAGAAATTCCACCTTGGACATGAGATACCTCATGGTATTTTAAGCATTGTCATTAGTTTATTAAAAACCATTATGACACTTGTTGGTTCCAATCAGGCATTTTTCTAAATAAGGACTTTAAGCAGGAAGGTCTTCACCAGCTTGTGCTCCTCGGCAATTCTAGCCACTAAGAAAGCTGTTAAAATGAATACGAGTGTTTGTGGGAATGCTTGACAATTGTCACCACTCCTGCAGGATGCCCAGTACCTCCCAAGAGGCTGCTCATTGCAGGTGCTCTGACACCCTGTCACAGCACACAGCTCAGATGGCATACACACAATAACTGTGTCTTAGCAATGCACCTTGGGTTTCTGATTGTAGAAGAAGAGCAAGATCTGCCTGTACTCCCAAATGCAAAAATGCTCTAAAGAGGGTTAAAGATCTGATGATCTAGAGTAGGACCTGACATCCCAGGCTGATGGTGGAACTGCCAACTTTCATGGGGAAATATTAGGCAATGCTTCAAAACAGAAAACTTGGTACATGTATGGGGTTAAGGGGTTTAGGTGAGATCTCTCCTTGCCCACAGCATCCTTGCTAGCTGGTCCCACCTCCAGGGTTACTCTGAGATCAACCTCCTGCTCCTCTGCAGTGCCACCAGTTCCACACAGCACCTTGTTTCTCTCACCTCCAGGACCTGTCTGGACGTGTTTGCCCTGCTCTTTCCAGTGGCCTCTTTGGCTGCAAGCTTGCTGCTGACCTCTCTCTCCCTCTCTTTTTCTCTCTGACTCATCTTTGCCCCGTTTTTCCCATGGGACAGACAGCATCTCTCCCTGGAGGCTCCATCTTCCCTGCTGATGCTGCTTGCAGCAGCTGGTGTGGGCAAACAGTGCCTTCTTGTTGATAGCCCAGCCACTGCTTTTGAAAGCAATATGACATACAAGTGTAAACGGCTGCAAACAGGCAGGCGAACAACGCAGATACCATCTATCACAGAAGTGTTTTCTCACTCTCAAGAGCTGGATAGGAAAATTTATTTTCCTGGCTTTCTAGATAAGGTCTTAAGTCAGTGCTATTTAAACTTTCAGTAAGAACCTCTAGAAATCAATCTATGTCCCTTTCCACCAGCCAGATGGGTCACATACCTACTTATCTTAGCCCTATCACCTCCCACATTTCTTGACTCATCTCCCCACCACCTGCTTCCCATTCCTTCTACTCCAGCATCACATGTGGTCTCCTTCCAACTCACTCTCTGTCTCTGATGAGCTCCTGCAGCAAGACAGCTCCTATTCCCCCTCTCCCTTCTCTCTCGTTGCTGATGCTTCTTCACTGTTCCTGTGTTGCTGACAGTTCATCACAGGCCTCTCAAAACTTGACACTGTGTCTTTCCTCTCCTCCCTCTGCACTCTCTCCAGCCCTGCCAGCTATTTTCCCAGGTATGTGGTTCTCACATCCAGCCTGGCCTCATCAGCGCTGCCTAGCTGGAGGATCATCAGAGATGGTGATGATAGCCCACCATGCTGAGCAGCATGTAGTGTGGGTGTATCAGGGAGTGGGGTGCCTTCTGCTACAGGGCAAACCCAGACAAATCCTCAGGACTTAGGTGTGTCCACTGAGATTCTGTTCAACTCTCCTGCCCAGTTCTAGAAAAGCTCTTCTGGGGCTGAGGCCAAGGGCAGGATGCATTCCCATAAGGTCTCACGTGGGACATGTCTGCTCAGAGTTATACCTGTGCCCCTCTTCTCTTCAGTTCCCTAAAGTTCCTGGTGGACCCATGGCTCTTTGAAGGAGGATCTGTGACGCACAGCAAGGTGACTTTCTGGCATCTGGTCTTGGCCAGCTGTCCTGGCACCAAAACTATTTGTCAATGCCTCTGTTTGTTGCTTGTGATATGTAAGTTACCCAAAGCAGGACAATCTGCCAAATGAACCCCAGGCAATGTGAGCTGAAGTAAGTATATGGGGAAGCTTAAGGAATTGATCGCTCTGATCAGCTTCACTCTTTGCCATTTTGCTCAGTATCACCAATCCCCAACATGATGGCCAAAATCCTAAGAGATGCAAAAGACTCTTTTTGAGATCATTTTAAGCTCATGTTATTCTGGTTTACTGCAAAGTCGGACTATTTACCCCCACTATGGCAAGAGAGGAGGTGAACTCGTCAGGTTCTGAAGTGACTGGTGGATCACTAGGAGAGGCAGACAAGCAGTATAAACAGCAAAATTTCTGCTCCTCTTCTCTCATCCTGTTGTTTGACTGTGTCTGGAGGAAAAGCAGAAAAGGATGTATTCCTGCCACACAGTTAGTCACAGCAGAATTTACCAACACTTCACTTTTCAAAAGTTCATTTGAAGCAGCTTTCTTGATTATTTTTAATCCCAAAATTGATTTATTCCTAAACCCCACTCTTCCATCTAAGTGTTCACAAAGTCACTGTCTGCAGAAACTCCTTTCCAAGGTCTTTGAGCAAGCACTGGCTTCACAGTGCTCCCTGTTGGTGGTCTGAGCCAACAGCTACATCCCTGGAGCTCAATGCTTCCTGAGCTAGAGAGGTATGAAGCCATGACTTAGATAGATCCTGAACTGATGATAAACTCACTTAAAATGAACTATACTGAAAAACAGCCTCACGTCAGCCATTGCTTTGGCCATGGGCCCAAAGAACAGGGTGAAACTAAACCCTACTTGCATATGAGTGGATGGATGCCCAAGCAAACACCCACAGAACTGCACTGATTCATTGAGTCCTCCTTCTCTGCTTTTGAAAGTCTGGCTTTGCTTTCATTCTCCGCCTTGAGAAATGTGGATGTGGGCAGAGGGCCCACATTGCAAATGAAAGACTGTTACATGGGGCCTCCCAACTGAGCATTCCATTTTGTTATGGATTTGTTAGGATTTTGTTATGGGGGTTAGACCTTTGCAAGCCACTTATTCTAAGACAGTCCCATCTGATGGACAGGCCATGGTACCTCAGGAGGGGTCCAGCTTTGGTGGGAGGCATGGATAACTGAGTGGTGTTCAGATGATCGCATCTACGGTGACAAGTGGGCTGTGATGGTGGGCACATTTGCCACCTTGTAGCTCTGCTTTAAGTGGGAGCATGCAGTACTGTGGAGGCTCTTCAGTGGGTGAATTTCACCTACCGATGCCATCTCAATGCCTAGCTAAATTCTTACCGTCTCTTTCACCCACCAGCATTGCTCTTGGAGTCATCAGCATTTCAGTTATACAATGTTTTAAAAGAGAAAAATAGTCCCAGAGCATAAAACCAAAGCAAAGTAACCATAGGAAACAGTTATTTGCAAATGCAGTAACCTTCAAATGTAACCAGAGGTTGCAGTTCCATTAAAACAGAGAAAGACTTCTCCACATCACTGAAGTGTGTATGAACTTCAAAAGCCTTGGCACTCACTTTGCAAGCTCAAGTTTATTCACTTTCAGGAGCAGTTCATGACTGTAATGAAGAGAGCTACCATAGGAACACTTAGTAAACACACAAGAAAAACACAAGTCTGCTCTGAGATATGCATGGGGATGTATGTGGAGCAGGAACTCGCATCTTCCCAAGAAACTGGGAAGGATTCACTCTCTACAGTGTTTGTGGATGGCTCACATCCCCACGGAGCTGGTTATGAGGTAGGTCAGGTTCCTTCAGGCTGGCCAAGAGTTCTCACTTCAAAACGAGACCACTGTGCAACAAGGCGACAGACCTCTGTTGTCTTAAATATTGAAAAAAAACAGGTGTTTAACATATTTTGTCGTACCAGAGCCTGGAGGAGCAATGTTCCATTGACATCCTGGGTGGTGAGCATTCAGTTGCACCTGGCAAGCAAGAACACCTTTTCACAGTGTGTTTTGAGTGCTGGCCTACGTGGCTGCAGAACTGCCCTCCTCGCCCCAAGGCAGATGCAGCCATGTCTCCATGTTCGTCTTTAACCTCACAGCTACTGTATCCTTTACATGACACCGATGGCTCAGGGGGACTACCTGGCCCCTGACACACTGCCCGATATCCCAGGAGGATGTTCCTTTAAAATGCAGCCTGCGATGTTGGAATGAGCCCGGAGTGCTATTTCTGAAGTCCTTTTTGGGTCCTTCCATCTACTAGCAGTCTTTAGCAGGTCCAGCTTTAAGGAAATATTCTGCCAGCTTGCAAGGTCAGTACATCTTCCCATCTAGGCAGAGAGTACTTTGCTGCAAGCAGCTTGGCTCATTATTATCTATTTATTTTTCCCTTGGAAATTGTCAGAGATTTGTAACACCAGCTTTCTCCTGTACCCCACTAAGGCCATTGAACAGCTAGTTCTGAAAATAGTCAGGGAGACCTGCAAGATCTCAACATCAACATGTTCTAGATGAACTGTACAAAATGAAGAGGCCATTCCTCCTCTGAGCACAAGAGGTGGGATTACCCTCACTTCGCTTCACAGATCTACTTTCAAAGTTTTGAGCCAAGATAGTCTCTGAGGCTGCCAAGGGAGTCCATAGGAACTGGTACTCACAGCACAATCTGAGTTCTGGAAAGTCCCCCTTCTTCCCTTAACTTTCAGAGC
Organism: Nothoprocta pentlandii; assembly: GCA_013398315.1. Classification (NCBI taxonomy): domain Eukaryota; kingdom Metazoa; phylum Chordata; class Aves; order Tinamiformes; family Tinamidae; genus Nothoprocta; species Nothoprocta pentlandii. The sequence continues at coordinate 120,695 of VZSG01000983.1, forward strand.
ACCTGGACATGCTGCCCATGCTGAGATACCTGAGTGGAGAGAGCTACTTTTGGACAGCAAGTCCCACCCAATGTTTTGTGTACCTTCCTAGAAGACACTCACTTGGGACTATGGCACCCAAGCACCAGTGCCTCCATGCACACGGGCTGACTGAGGGGTCATTCCAGGGTCCCATTGGGCTGTTCTCCCAGATGAGTTTGGGCCCCATGCAGGTGTGTGCTCTGAATTTGCTGGTGCCATGCGAATGCCCCAGATTCCCAGCAGGAACCGAATGGAGTGCCAGACCAGCAGGAGCTCTGATGGGCCCTTCGGCGCACAGTGCACACTGTGACATTGACAAAGAGACTCCTATGCACAGGATTTCATCTGGATACTGCACGCTACCATTAGCATCCCATGTCAAGACCCTCACCTATCGCATGGCCAGAGACCTGCATGTGGTAAAACCTGCAGATGTGAAAAGCCCACCCACTCTCTACAATAAACACAGATCATGTCTCTGAGCATCACAGCACAGAATGTTCCAAACAGAACATCTGTATTACTATCACCCTAAAGCACAAGGGAGAAAGGATTTCCTTCGTACACATTCACATTGCAGCTGAGATCTGCTAGAGTTTCAGCTCCCTAAGTAGCTTCTAGTAATCCTGCTGCAAAATGAGAGAACTTGCAGGTCATATAGGAAGTCTTGATAATTACTACTTGTAAATAACCACAAGGAACACCACTTGCTTCTTTAAGCTAATTAAACAGTTTCATAGGTGCTCCTGCATTCTCAGCAGGCTTCATGTTTTTGTCTTCAGTCTGGTAAATCACTGATTATTAGCTTTGTGAAGGAGAAAAAGATACTTTTACGCCAGTCAGCACACCAGCTCTACATTTGCTCCAGTTTGTTGCTGTATCTACAGGATTTGTTCATGAACTGAGAATCATTTGTAGCATGGGACTATTTCACACATGAAACACAGACTTTGAGTACTTCCCATACTGTGCTTTTCTGCTTGACCAGTCATTTAATTTGCTGGGCAGTTCGCATAATGTTGTTTTAGCTCTCCAGCATCTGTAGAGGTATGTCACAGATACAGCAATTTCATGTGAATGTTCAGAAATCAGCCCCACTCAGTCAATAAATCTTGTTTTGCCTTTCTTTAGGCATCTTGCAATAACAAATCCTTTAATGAAACATTTTAACTCTCTCCAAAATTATAGTAATCTTCTAATTTCATCAATTCAGCCACACACAGAAAAATGTGTTTCTTTTCATTCTGGTTCATCTATAACAGTGAGACACTGAAATCCTTCACAGGTGTTCAGGAAAAAAAATGCTGTGTGTTCCAGAATAGTATTTCAAACAAAATTTTGAAGATTGTGTACAAGCTGTAGGGGATGCACCCCTTTATTCTCCTAAAACATTCTGAAGAATAACCTGTTTTTTTTCCCAGTTACAGATTTTGCTTTCTATAGCGTTCTAATATTTCAACACAAGCAGTCTAGTCCTCTTCTGAATGAGCAAACAGGTCAGTTTGCCCCAGGCACTTTAACCCTTTCTGGACTAACTGAATTTGTGAATTCAGCATGCACACACACACACACACACACACACACACACCTCACCAAAATGGGAAGGAGCATGCTCCAAGGCTGTCTTTTCGGCAGGGTTTTCCATGCTTGCACTGACACTGTGGCTTGGTCTCCCTTATGGGGGAGACCTTACGTTTCCTGATGGACTTTTTAAAGCAGAGGGGTCAGCGCTGTATGAGCTGCTGCCTGGAGGAAAACGGGGTCTGGAAATGGAAATGTTGGGCAAGCTGAGATGCTGACCTGGATTGCATAGGACTCCTGACCACTCTGCCAGGCCCTCTGAAAACCACATTTTAATACAGAGAACCTGGGAGGCTCAGGCAGCTGTTTCAGCAGACTGTGTTGTCTTTGCACTGACAGGGAAAATATGTCAGAGCAGTTGTCTGGGAGTTTGGGAAGGTGAACACAAAACCTTCTCTAAACAAACAGAAAACAGTTGCAAGCTGCTTGGACGACAAAGAAAGGGACAGACGGCTGCTGCACGCATCTCTAGGGATCCTGTCTGCTGAGGAGAAGCAGGATCTACACAGGGCTTGGACTGGGAATGCCTAGGAGGCATGTGTTCCCACGGATGTTATAGTTGGTATCTTGTGAGAGGTTTTCAGGGCACGTCCCCAGCCCGGCAGAGTCTGCGGGCACAGAGCAGGTCTTCAGTGAAGAGCGGTCACCAGCTCTTGAATCCTCCTCCTGGTTCTTTCCAGACCCCTCAGTCCCAGCGATACAAACTGCTACAGATGCCAACCTGTGACAGTGGCTTAGAAATAAAAATCCTAAGGGCATCGCGGAAAACTCCAGCGTAAGATGGAAACGGAACAACCAGGAACGAAATTCAGTCTGTTAAGCCATTGCTCTGACTCAGGCATTCTGTGCAATGACATCATGAATGACATCACGATTGTGCCCTTGTCCCCCACAGTTCTGCCTTTGCCTCAAGCCTGAGTCTTGAACTCATTCCCGATCCATTTGTTTCTTGTAGTGCCAGGGCCCAAGACCCGCACACCTCTGCATCATCGGGAGCCTCCACCTGGAGAGCAGCATGTGGTCATGGCCTTCAAAGTACATCCTGGGTAAAGAAAAACGCTGCTTTTGTCCTTTAGGTATCTGAGGTGACACTAGATCTAATTTCAGGCTCTGAACTTCTGCAGCTGAAAGGGAACCTTTGGTGCTCCCAAAGCACCTGGAATGAGGAGGGAAAAGTGCTTTGAATGAAGAGGTGGAAATGGGGTACAAGAATTGGTACACAAAGGATGCCATTTTTCTAGGGGGGTTAGGAAGGATCTGGAGGCAGAGGGGATAAAGCAGGGGTGGCGTTCACGGATGAAGCCAAGAAGGCTGTGCTGTATTTTTTACACTTTTTAATTGCACGATCATGTTCTGTTTTCATTCAGGCCTCATGCAATGCATGGGCTTGATGAGCTCTGGGGACCAAATAACAAAGCAGCTTCTCTCACTCCTTCTGAAAAGTGGAAAAGCTTTGCTGAATAAAGCAAGGGATTGCATAAGAAGAAAGTGTGCTCTCATGAGGATTCCTTCCTATGCTTGGCTTTCCTCCAGAATTTAGATTTGGGCATAATTGTGTCTTTCTCATTTTCAGGATGCCCAGGGAGAGATCCTTAGGGTCAGATTTGCAGAAGTGCTGAGCACTCAAAACTGAAGCCAACAGGATCTGTACTTTGAACAGATGAAACACAAAGAAATGCTAAGTCCTCTGGAAAATCAAGCATGAGGGCCTGCTTGGTGGGATGGGATGAATGCACCCAAATTCAGTCCCTCTCACATATTGGGGTTCATCTTTCTGCTTCAGTTCTTGAGGGAAGAAGTACAAGGTTACTGCAAGGTTGTTACATAGGTGTTTTGTGGGGGAAAAAAATATTAGGACTTGTGTAACATTCATAGACCCTAATGAAAGCAGCAGAGAAACACTCAAGAGGGAATGAGTAACACTAGAGTCAACAGAGGCTTTGGATGGTAAACAGCAAAAGCCTGTGGCACACATCAAATGGAGAGAATTAGGAGAAATATTCAATGATTGCCCAGGCATGGAAAGACATAGGGATTCTAAGGAAAAACTAGTATGTTATTACATAATTAAAGACAACATAATGCTCCTGCTCAAGAGGCTGGAGCTGAGGACCGTCTTAATTCTGGCACTTAAAGCATTTGACTTTGAATATTAGTGTACTTCTAGTATAGATTTTTAAATGTAATTCCACAAATATACAGAAATAAAACCTTTATGCTTATGCCACAGGGAGCTGACAGGATCCCTATGATTGAGCACCTCTCTGTTACCTTATAGAGCCAAACATGATATCCAACATTTATCCTTATTAAAGAAGGCAAAGCAGAGGATACCTCACCAGCGACTCCCAGCTAAGGACAGCTGAGAGCTGCTGATGGCTGCTAGATTAACTTAAAAGCGCTTGTTTAGCTTCCAGAGATGCTCTGTGTTTAAGCAGTCTCTGGTGAGAAAATACGTACATTTCTAAATGAGGGAGTATTTTACTGCAAATGTGAAATTGGTCATGGTTTAGCCACGTATTTGCAGTTTTCTATGTGAATAACGCAGCATTTTGTGCCAACATTGTGAGTTTAAAAGCATGAAATTGAAGCGGGATGCTCATTATTAGACACAAAAGCAAGGATGATGTCAGAAAGTGAATGAGATGAGGGAGAAGGACTCTCAGAAATGAGGGAGGGAAATGGATGTGCTGGGGTAAAGGGATCAGTAGAGCTGACAAAACATTTCCGACAAAACACTTGCAACAAAACAGAAAAAAAAAGTCTGAAAAGAGGCAGGATGTGTACAATTTTGGAATCCATTTCCCATTTTGAGAATGCTACAACTTTTTGGGGGGGAGATTTTTTCTTTTTGAATTTGAAAGAACATCCTGACTCAATATTATGCCAAGGAAAAAAACGTTCCAGAGCTAAACCCTCTGCATTATACAAGACGTTTGGATATGACAGCTCGAGTAGAATTGAGATGCCAGTGGCATGAGAGACAAGGGCAGCCAGCGATGAGGCCACAGAAACCAGGCCACGCTCAAGGTGCGACGTCAGTGACATCAGGTAGTGCTGTGCCAGTGCTACCCCACCACCGTTGGTCAGAGCACGCTGCAGGATGCTCTTGCAGAGAGGCAGGTTTCTTGGTTATCCTGGACTACTCAGGAAGAGGAGAACCAAGGAGGGGAACGAACACAAAGGCTGTTTGCTTATATCCAGCACATTCCCAATGAGGTGGGACAGAGCCATGTCTCTCTGCCACTGTGCCCTAGGAATGTCCCCTGTCAGATCTGCAGTGCTGCTGGACTGTCCCAGGAGCTAGGCCCAGTTGGACTCCCATGGCCAGGCTGATGGTGGCCCCAATGCCCCTGACCATCGCTGCTAAAGCAGGCAGCATGACTCCTTGGATTCAACTGCCCTCTAGAAAGGCTGCAGCATTAGACTCTGACAGGTTTTTGCAAATCCACATTACCATTCTCCAAGGAGGTTGACCTTTATTCCTAAAATCAAATGTCAAAGATGTTTAGCATGAGACCAGCTTCATTATACTGCAGTGAGCTACCCTTACACGTGAGGTAGCAGGACACTTGCTTAACAAAACAGGCTCCTATGTCTGAGGGGTGCCAGTTCAGCCCATGGGGTCCCCATGCAATGACTGGCAGACATCACCACCGTGGCTCCCTGGAAAAGGCTTGCTTTGAAGGGATTTGGCTGAGAAGAAGAGGGGAACATGGCACCCTGGAATACCTGGGCATCATGGAAGAGTTTAAAGCCCGTGCAGGTAATGGATGAGGAGAGGACAGAGCTGGGGTGAGTGAGCCTGCTTGGAGTCACCTGGTCACCTCTCAAACACCTTAATCTGAGGCACTTCCAGCACCTGGCAGAAGCAGGTGAATTCATCCTTACCTCTTCCCCTCGGGGCATATGAGTACAACTACTCATGTGTCCTCATTGATACAAGTCAAGTGGGGCCCGGAAGGACTGTAAAGAGTGACTCACACTTGGGAGATATTTAGGGTTGAAATGAGCCCTGGAGCTACTGGCAGGGTCCAAGACCACATTCTAGCTTCAGCCAGAGCAGCCATGGATGTATGCAGAAGAACTCATTGGAAGTGGGTCTAGGAAAGAGCCGGAACTTCCACAAATATTGTGCCGTCCTACCAGCTGCTGGCACCTCTCCTTGGGTGAGTTGCTCGGGGGTTAAACCCATCACACTGCCAGTGGGCTGCTCTCTTACTGTTGCTTGCTTGCTGTAGGCTCTACAGGTCCATAATCCTTGTCTCCAGGGCTTCTCTCCACACTACAATCAGCACTGAGCAGAGCTGTCATGTTCACTTCTTGTAAATAATAACAATTTGAAAATTCAGTGAAATGGAAAGTTAGTCCTTGATATTACAGAGATAGAAGGGGTCACCTTGAAAGTCTTACAGAGATACTTTCCTGCTCTGGTACTATTAACCTGACCTCTACATATTCCCACTTCCAGGAAGCCAAGGAAGAGCTATGATGCAGGGCATATTCAGTGCTTCCCATACGTCTGCACAAATTAGCCCAATGAAAGCAAATTTTGGCTTCTGTTCTTACACGGTCATGTTAGGCACATCTTGGGGTGATTAAAAGACTTTACTAATTTGAAAATGCTCTCCACCTATTACAAAGGAACCAGATGGGTAGAAAAGAGCCATGTTCTTCCAGTTTCAACCTCTACCTCCAGCCAGGGCTTGTCATGCTCCTCCTCCTGACAGCTGTTCTAATCGCATTCCTTTTGTGTAAGGTTTATAGATCTACAGCCCTAACCTAGCTTAACGAAGGTTTTTCTTTGGGAATATACTTGTCAGTCCATCTGTCATGGCAACAATTCCCCATCTCCTGGCTGTCAGAGAGTCTCAATAAGCTGGGCACTTGCAGATATATGTGTTGGTAATAACAAAATAACATGGCCTAGACTGCAAAATGTGATTTCCTGCAGAAAAAGACAATGTGACGCATTCTTTCTCTCTACCAGTCGGTAGAATTTATAGAGTGGTTATCAGCATGTTGCCCAGGCAGAAAAAGCCTGATCTAAGTCCACAGTTCTTGCATTTTCTTTCCTTGATCCTCCCTCAGGTTAACATGCCAGCAGTGTGCCCTAGCAGTCAAGAAGGCCCACAGGGTCCTGGGCTGTATTAACAGGAACATGGCCAGCCATTATGGGAAGTGTTTGCTCTTTATTCAGTACTTGCTAGAGTACATCTAGAATACTGTGTCTAACTTGGAGCCCTCCCGACCAAGAAAGGCGTCGAGGAACTGGAGTGAAATGAGTGGAGGGTGACTAAGACGGTCAGAAGCTGGAGTACTTGCCCTGTGAGGAGAGGCTGAAGGAACAGGATTGTTCAGCCTGAATAAGGATGATCTTTGAAGGGACGGAATAGCAGCTTGATAGTATCTATGAGAAAGTCATCAAGAAGACAAAGCTAGGCTTTTCACAGTAGTACATGGCAGAAGAACAAGAAACAGCAGCCATAAATTGAAATGAAAGATGTTCAGACTGCATATAAGGAAATATTTCTCACCATTAGGACAGTCAACAAAGGAGCAAAAGATTGTTGCCCATAAAGGCTGTAGCATCTCTGTTCTTGCAGGTTTTCAACACCTAACTTGACAAAATCCTGAGCCATCTGGTTTAATCTCATAGTCGGCCTTGCTGAGAGCAGGAGGTTGCATCAGAAACCTCCTGAGGCCCCTTCCAAACTGAACTATTTGGTGATTCCAAGATTCTTATTTGTGTGTGCTGTTGATCAGACTGAGAGTATCAGACAGACCATCTTGGTCTGTTCAGCTGAATGCCGGGATCAACATATGCCTGTAGAAGTCGGGAGCAGCATCAAAGCCTTCCCCTCTTTCCACAGACTGAAAGCAGATGGCTGCCACAAGCTGCTTCAGCTGTATGCACCCAAAATGGTGGTTGCTGTGCAACAATGGAAGAAACACATGGAAATGTGACCTAAGCAACAGCAATGATTTATACATGATCGGTCACATTTTCACGTCAAAGAGGTCAGCACACGGTTCTAGCAAAAGAGTAGACTTTGAGCAGTGCTGACAATCCAGTCCAGCTGTTCTGGTGAGAAATCCCAGTATCCCAAATGGACTGCAAGCTCTCTGGAGATGTACAGTGAGGACGTGACCATGATGGCAATGGCACGGGGCAGAATCAATGCAGTGCAGGATTTAGAGCCAGGTAAAGGGTGAGGCACCACCAGCTAAGCAAATCACAGCTTGAAAGTCAATAAATATGGCTCTGAGACGTCCCCTGTGTGCTATATATTCAGGGCTATGTTCCAGGATGAGCACTGTGTGCATGCAACATTACAGGATTTGGCAACAGAGATTCAGGCTGTTAACGTGCATGGAGCAGATGGGAAAAGCTTCAGTTAACTGAACAGAATACATTAGGTGAGCCAAGAGGGAGTGCTGGGCTCCCAGGATTCCCAAAGAGAGACGGTACGACTCATAACACCATTCTGACATCCTCCAGGCAGAAAGAAATGCTTTCCCTATGTAATGGATTAGGTGACAGCTTCGCTCCATCATGGAGATTACATGTTGTGAGTAGGCTGTCCACTTTAGAGACTGATAAGAACAGGGATCAATCCCTAAATTGGACAGGGAAGGTGCTGTGAAATCAGGTTCCTGCAGACCTGGCTGGGGCATGGCTGTTCCCAAGCCATGGACATTTCTACCTGAGGTGAGAAGAGCACCAGCAGTTGGCTCAGGACTATGTTGAAGAGAGGATCGTGTGAGTGTACACAAACCTGTCAGCAGCTCTGTCTCTGGGAAGTTTAAACTTTGCTGGTGGGAGACCAAAGCTTCTAGGCTAACGCTGCTCTCTAGTCTCAAGCACCTGTCATGTGGCAGGTCTCTGACTGATGCTCAAGGCATTGTGGTCGTCTTTGCTGAAAATGTGGTTGGGAGTTTGATTTGCTTACTGCACATTGAGGAGAATCTTGGTCTTTTCACTGGTCATCAAGCTATTAGCCACAAATCAGGGCACCTCTCTGTATCAAGGTACAGCTTCAAGTAGGACTTTTCAAAAACACATGCTTAGAATAAGCCTTCATTAATGCTGTTTCTATTGTATCCTTCCATAGAAGCCCTGCAGAGCTAAGGAAGTCTGGTTCCTCTCCAGTGATAGGAGTCCAGATTGAATGGTTGGTAGAACAGGAACTCAAATCTAGAGTAGCTCAGAAGGAAGCCTTCCTTATGGAAGGTAGTTGTGTAATTCATAAAAACATAAAACAGTTCCCAGTTGACACTTGCTAAGCTGAGAGTGTCACAAGTGGCACAAGTTTAATTAAAGCATTGTGTTTTTCCATATATGTGTCCTGCTTTCTGAGACAAATATATGTTTTTCAGCAAAAGCCAAACATCTCAAACCGAGCATCTCCACATGGATACTTCTGCATTTTGCCTCTTGGGAGCTGTAGCTGGAGTCTTCCTCTCCCATCTAGAAAACTGCCCAACCACCCCAATCTCCCTTTTCCCTAGAAAGAGGGGATTTGGTTCGATTCAACCGATGAAGCCAACCAGGGAGACTAGTTGTGAAAGGAGAGACAGTCCATGAGGCCACGCAAGAGTTTGCCAGCTATATTGTTCTAAGCCCTACATATTCATGGTGTAAATGACTGAGGATTCAGGCCTGGTGTGTGATGACAGCCCCACAGAATGCACCCTTACTTTTATTTATAGATGAGACATGAGATCCTCATGGAGCAGAGCACAACTGAGTGATGGGAACGTGACCCTGTGGATCCTCTGCTGATATCTGCACTGTCATATTTGATGGGCTAGATGCCACCAGAGAAGAAGAAAAAGAAAATGAGAGATTGAGCTAACAATTGGAATAATTGCAACACTGACTGCTGCTGATCCCCAAAATGCTGGGGCTCGAAGCAAGGTTAAGAGAATGTGAGAAGTAATCACCTCAAATCTTTGATTGATTTTCCCAATAGATCCTGCAGATGCATGCTCAGTTTTAGAGCACTAGAGTAAATGGTAGAGGATATTTAGTGTTCAGAGAAAGTCTGTCATACTAAAAAAGTGATTAAATGCCATTATTCTGGGGACAAATTTCTTCTACTCCAAGTGTGCAGCTTCTTTGGGAAAATATCTTTCCTGACTCTAGGCCAACCAAGTTTGACTATCCCTTGCCATGCATGGCTCATTGATTCCTCTGAATACTTCAAGCAAGAAGTCTCTATCCAAAGGAATGTGCCCATCCTCTGTGGTGAGAGCTACTGGAGCCAGTGACCTGTGGGGCTGAGTTGTGGTGTCCTGGAAAAGATAACCCTTCGGTGTGAGTTTGTCACTGGTGATAGCATCAGTTGCTCCTGGCTGTTAGCACTTGCTTGTCCAGTAGGAAGGAGGAGTTTGCTGAGGAACACACACAAGTTGGGCAATTCTTGAAAATTCAGCAGGTGAAAGAGATGTCAAATGTGACAAAGGTAGTGGCATTAAGTAATTGGTAGGTCCAGTAGTGCTACCAGTAGAGCTTAGGTGGCAGCTGACTCAGTTCCACAAATCTGAAGGATCTCAGCCTGGAAGCTCAGGCTGTGTAACACAGAACAAAGTCTCAATCTAGCCCTTGTTTTCCACTCACCTATACTTTCTAGAAAGCTGTCACAAGAGGGGAGAATCTGCCACCTCTCAGGTAAGGGTTTAATCTCTTAAATTAATCTCTTCTAAAAACTTATCACTTATCTCTAGTCTTACTGTGATAAGCTTCTGTTTCACAACCTTGGACACAAATAGACCTTTTTTTGTGTGTTGCTGAAGAGCCCTCTACTGTCTGAAATGTCCCTCCCATGCAGATAATTACAAACCTTTACTAGATCATTGCCCAGTACCCTCCTAGGCAAACGGAACAGACCAAACCTGTTAAGTGCTTTGCTTTGAGGTAAATTTTTAAGAAGTGGGCATGCTGTACTTTTGCTACTGACCATTGAGAAAAAATATGAGATGGTGACCACATGGTCATTAAACATCCACTGGATATTTTGCAAGGCCCATTGTCATGGGTCGTGGAATCTCATCCAAATTCCAGTGAGGGTTATCCCTGTATTTAGTTTTTCCTTGAAATTCCACAGATAGACACATTTATTCCTGTTATTTAATGCTTTGGCACTCCAAAACCCCTCTATTCATTATCTCATGGACATTAAAACCTAACCCACTGAGGGCAATGTCCCACCTAGGCCACAGCAGCTCCATATAGCCACAAACACCACCAGACATGCTTGGGCTAGCTGAGGCACCATTTGGTTATGCATTGTCACATGTTCCTTGTTCCTTTTGGGACAGAGGTCCTGGAAAACCTGTCCTCTCCTCATCAAGGTGTGCAAACAACAGTGTGCAAGGAGGATAGTTACATTTCCAGTCTGCTCCTGATCATGTTGTTTAGCAAACAGATCAGACCTCATCTTCCTCTTCCTCCTTGTCTTCCCCACTGCTTGGCCTCTCCTGGTGATAAGAGGTATCACGTAACTAGGAGGACAGAAGGAACTACTGTGATATAACCTCATGACCTGAGAGCTGACTAACCATGCAGCAATGTGACAGCCAATCAATGGACCTGATTAATTAACTCCTAATAAGTTAATCTGAGCACTGAGGCAGAGGGAAGGCCTCCTGGTGAAATCAGTCCTCTGACGCCTTGCAGGCAGACGAAGGAAATCAATCCTCTGTCTGCCCTATTTATCACAGTGAAACAAAGAGTTTCATTGAATAACGATGCTGGATGGATTAAATGTCATAGTGTCATTGAAAGGAGATGTGTGTGGGCCCTTACTCAAGCTGAAGGTTCCAGGAGTCTCCCGTCATGGAGAGGATGATGGAGTGGTATTGAAGAAGAGGTGTAAAAAAATCCTGGAGAAAAGGAACTATGAAGAACAATGCAGGAGACCCTCTTTCGTGAGGCCCCGAGGAACCACCAGCAATACCCTGCACATGCTCAGTTTTCATCTGCCTCTCTCTACTTGTGTTATCATTAAATCTATAGTTTCTGAAACACTGGGAGAAGGAGAGTACTTCAGAGAGACTGTTGTGTCTGCTCAAGTCAGAGAGGACAATTTGAAGATATAGAAGCAACCCAACTTTCTGAGAAATTCTAGCAAATGCAAATCTTCCAACAAGGCAGAGTCCATTGGAAATGTTTTCCCAGGGAATCGCATGTCTTCTCTAGTATGAATTCCCTCATGTGAGTGAACACCAAGCAGACAGGACACAGAATTGATGCCTCATAAATCAGAATTCATATTATGTGACCAGGTGTTGAGATTCACAGGAAGGCCTGCCACCCACTGAGTGTCTCAAGTGCTCTGGCTGCCTTCGGTATAACAAGAATGGAGCAATTTTTCTTTGGAATCCATGTGTCTGGAAGGCCCAGGCAAATGTTGCTCAAGTTTCCTTCCAGCTCTGCAGGCTGACACACAGGATTCAGGGCACGCTGGAGCTTGTGTCACCTTTTGTTCAGTTCTTTCCTCCTGAGTCAGAAAAGGAAGTTCATGGAAAGAAACCACACATTTCTACCTCACAATCAAAACAGTCCACTTGTAATTTCTGACAGCACAAGGAGGGACACAGAAGGCATCAGATCACTTCTTATCCTCAGAGTCCAGCTCTCTTCCTTCTTCCAAGTGCTCCCTTCTGCTCCTCCCAGGAGCCATCCTTTTGGACTCAGATGCTTCCTCAGTCATCTCAGACTCCGGTGTCATTTGTCAGAAACAAAATTTGTCAGGGACAAATCAGTTCCCTGGCTGCCTGCTTTCTCTCCCATACCTCCTAAGCGCACAGCCCTAGCTTGACCAGAAGAGCTGGTCAGTCATCTTTTGCCCCTTCTTGCTTTCTCTGTTCCTAAATTTTCCTAGAAGACAACTGACAAAACACAAAATCTCCTCCCTCCTCTCATTTCCCCGCCTCTCTTCTCTAGGGCCTTCTCCAAGGACTGCTATCCCCAGCTCTGATCTACTCTAAATATTCCCACAGTGTGTTTCTTGGAGAATCTGCATTCCTTTTTCCAGCTTCTTGTGGAGTTCCATAGCTTTCGTCCTGGTTCCTTCTGTTCTTCATCTGAACCTTTATCTGTGACCACATACACAGCTGACTCACATACCCAGCTCTGAATAGCTTCCTTTCATCTTGAGCAGAAGTTCTGTCTTGCACCTTTGATGTTTCCTAATGTATTTCTATGCACCACTCAGCTGATATTATCTCCCTCGGACTCATCTTAAAGTTCTCCTTCATCCTGACACCTGCCTGGATAGAATGGCTTACCTCACATAATTCCTGTTCCTCCTCTGGAGGAGATTAAACTAGATAGCTCCCATTCAAAGGGCTGAAGTTCATGGAGATGAATCCCAATCCCTGTGTGCACACAGGGAGTTAATGTGCTGTGACTAAAGCACTAAATGTGTAGCCTGGCACCTTGCATGCCAGCTTCCCTGTATGGGGCTTTGATGAAATCTAATGTTTTGTGATTGCAACATCAAGTAGCGCATTTTGAGTACAGGATCAGGTCTGAAATCAGTCTGGTGAACAGTACAGCATCTGAGCTAAGAATGTGCTTTTACAAATAGCATTGCTTGATTTAGCTACTGACAGCAATATTCTTTTCGGTATTTGCTTTTTTTCTGTGACATTGTGAATCTCATGTGGAAAATTTGTCTTATTTCTTCAGGCATATTTACCTCAACTGTTTACAGGCTGATCTGTAGAACATGGATGATATTTGTTGTTAACATAACAGGTATTTTACTATTTGCACTATGATGTCACAGGTTCTACTTGAAGTCATTTTTTTTCTAACTTACAATTCTTAAACCAGACTATCACAGATAGCATCTGAGGCACATGCAGAAAGTCTTTGTGTTTGAATAGTCATTCAAATTAAGCTGCTGTATAAATATCAGGATGTTTAAAAAAAAAGAAAAAGAAAAAAAAAAAAAGTTTGAATACCCAAATTCTCATATAGACTATCAAACATCTAAGTGGAGTGAATCACATCCAAGGCTTGGTCTCAGAAAATTATTCAGGAACCAACTGTTCCCTGTTTTAGGTAAGTCTAGCAAGTCTGACTGCTTGCAGAGCATCTGCGAAGGACTAATGAAAATGGGCTCGCCATAAGCTCCCTTTCAAAATGGATAAATATCCAGAGAATCTCTTATCCATTGTGCACTCAGCTTTCCACTCTTCATTATTAGGGAAGTCACAGAAAAGTCTTCAATGAGCAGTCTAAGGGGGTGGAGATCCCTTGGGCCCCTCTCTCCAGACTGGTAATTTGGCAGTATTCTGTTCCTGAACATATATTTGACATATGTGTTCAGGAACAGAGAAGAGACTGAATTTTGCTTGTGCAGTGCTTTCAATTGGTTGCTCCATCTTTGTGGTATTTTCATTGTACCTTATTTCAACTGTTAGCATGACAAAATAACTATCTAGAAACAAAATCACTGGTCCAGGGAATAAAATAGTATAAAAAACTCCACAGTGCCAGCGACTTAGTAGTCATTGTTTGAGAGAAAGAAAATGCACCAGTCACACATTTTCAGTAAGTTTGTCCTAGCAAGTCCATATTGCATTTCTGAGCCCACAGGAGGTAGCAGGAATGCTCTGTTTCCCTGGCTAAGCCGCTCACTTCTCATGTGCACAGTTGAATAAGGAAAGGTCACACAAGAGTGAGCAGATTATGATGATGTGCCATCCAGGCAGTGCAATAACTGGTATTACATCCACTGATAAAAAATTGTTCCTTTAGCCCTCAAATAATAGAGTGGGAAACATAAAAACAGTTCGCATTCTGAAGGGAATAGTTTCTCTGTGGATTTAATAGAGCTCCAGACACTATTGGTTCATTTAAGTGTCTCAGGGGATAGATTAAGTGTCCACACAATGTTTCCTGGTCTCTGAGCACCTGCTATAGAAATAATTTCTGGCCAGTTAACTACAAGTCTCATTACCACCACATTAATTTAAACATAATGGGTGGTTTATCTGCAGACACTACACACCATAAACAGCCACTTGGTGACCAAAAACAAGACCCTTCTGCTTTAATTGCATCAAATACGGTTGTTTCACTACTTATTTTGCTATTAAGCAAAGTGGCGACACATGTAGATCAAATAAGCCACCATACAGAAGCCCAGCCATCACCATTAATGGTTTCAGTGAACATCTGCTCAAAGGACAGTTAACCTTCAGGAGAGGCCATCCCATGCTCAGCATCAGCTGTCACATACGCACGCACGCTGGGCTGCAGCAGCTCCTGTTGCAAGACAGAAACAGGAAGGTTTCCAATCACTTTCCAGTGTGTTCTGTCTCAAGAATTGGTGCCTGTATAGTCCCTTTTTTAGTCGTTAATGAAATTGTCAGCCAATCCCATAATTGCATCCTCCCAGTTTGCTGAGAAAGGGTGTTTCAAGGTCTGCATTTCCTGAAAGCCAAGGTGGTGCATTGGAGGCACCATGCCCAGTCACCAAAGGCATTAGTTATTTTATTTCCACTTTAAGATTTTAAGGAATAAACACGTGACTAATCTGTTTGATGCACGAGATAGGTGTGGGAGGATCCACTTTGAGGATTTTGATGCAGAAACAAGGGCAATTGCAAAGAAACGACTCAGCTCAGCTAGAAGTACTGTGTGCGGTGCATAGGGAACAATTTGAGGAAGACTCAAGCCTTTGGCTCATTAAAAATTTAAGAAAGATATATAATTATTTTCCCAGGTACTTCTCTGACTTTCATCTACCTCAAATCCATGCCTGCATGAAGCATTTAAAAATAAATACCACAATAACTTTGTTCCTCTTTTCAGCTTTCAGAGGAAAAGCCCCATTAGTTTATAATTTTATGCATGTGCCAAGCTCTTTGTTCCTGCATGCCTCAGCAGGTCCATGCCGATCTGTGTACTTTTGTACACACAAATAATACATTGAGAGAAAATACAGTTCAAGAAATGAGCTTTGCATTTTGTTTTGAAGAGGGCCAGACCTGTAGCTGCAGTTACTCGCTGGGGCGACAAGATACACAGCCCGTGGCCAGGCACTCTTATCTCTCTCTTTCTGCATTATCACAACAGAGGTAGCAACTGTCATCTTCATCCCACTGTGTATTTTAATGTTTGCTTTTCTTTTTCTTACAGTGTCCCACAGAGGCAATTAAACAGAGCAGGGAATTAAGCAGGGTTCATAATATGCCTGCATTTCCAAGAAGACATTAGTGATGATGGTTTCCCAGCAAAGGTGCTTCCTGAGTCAGGGCTCATTGCTTCCTTTGATGTAGACTTCTCCACCTGTCCTTGGCAAGTCACGGCCCCTGGATCCTGTTCTCCCAGTCTTTTGTGTCAGTACGAGCTATCGTTGCTGTGTTGCAATTCCTTAGGGCTGCTCTGCTGTCTTCAGAGCTGTGGCCATACAGGACAGTGTTACGGAGAGATACTGAATGGAAATTTATGGGTTATCTGTGGCCAGGACCATGGTTTCAGGATGCGCAGTTTGCAGCCTACAAGGGCAAAGTGGGGCCAAACTTTTGCCCAGACCTCCATCAGGCCAAACTTGGAAAGTCGCCCATTTCTGCCTGCTCTCTTCAGCTATGCTCCTGTTTGTGGGGCTTGGGGATCGCTTCACAGCAAGGCTCTGGGCAGACCCACTGCTCTGCTTGCTCACCCAGTCCCATGGCGTAGCTGCCATCTCTACCCATTATCCCATCTGGATCCCTGCTATGCTTGCTTGTGCAGCTCAGGTTGCAGGATTCACCTCCAGACCATCCCTGCAGGACTGACACACAAAGTTCAAAAGATCCTTGATAGCAGCACCACCCTCTACACCCTGTTTGGGACGTCTCATGCTGGTCTAACATTTCTTGTGGGCTCCTGATGAGCTCTACCAGCCACATGGATGAGCCCCAATACACCAGTTCTGCTCACTTTTATTTGAGCTGGTGCTAAATATTCCCATCCATTTTAATCGAGACTAATGGGCCTGTAAGTGCAGATCTGTTGGCAGTATGTCACAGTATGCCTGCCATATGTTGCACATCATCTTCCAGAGGGGCCTCCCTCTAGTCCACATATCACAGCCCCACTTTGTAGGAACAAGCACACAACCCTCTGCAGGGAGTTATTGCATCAGGAAAAGAAGGCAGAGAAGCTGTGAGATTTCTAATGGTGCTTCCACACAGTCTTGTCCTTGGACCTGACCAGTGCTGGCGAGGAGATATGAGAGACCTTCACTACATCTTGTGTCTCCCCTTCCCTGGCATGGACATGGCAAAGGGAGTCATTAACCAGGATGAGTAGCAGGGATGTCCTGTATGGCCTCGCCATTTGTTTTCATAGACTGCAAAAACTAAGGATATTTTTGCCTCACTGATCTTCCCCAGGATGTTTTGTTCTTGCTTAGAAAAGTTGAACCTCTGTTATCAAAAACCTGCAGCATTTATTCCAGTGGAAATATTTACTGCTGGTGGGGGGCTCCTGATCAGTAGTCTCCCTCTTCCTAAAGGCCCTGTGTGTTTGCTGAGATTGCATCTTTTCTTGTGTCAGTGAGAGAGCCTATGGGGGTGGCTTCAGGGCACATAGGAGCCTGTGCTCTGCACTTTGCAACCACCAGCACCAGACAGCAGCCACCCTTTTGAGCACTTGCTTCAAAAACTAGGAATTTCCAAGTCTCAGACTCCCATACTCCCACTCTTTCTTCTCTTCACCTTCCTTTTTTTGGATTTTTTATTTTTGCAGTAATGATTTTATTTTCTCTAAGCAGCAAGAGTATTATCTATTGCTCTTTGCCCCTGTGGAACAATAGCAATCTTGTCTGCTCTTGGCTAAAATCCTCAGGCCAGCATATGCACAGAGACCGTAATATAGCCCATGGGGCTGTGGTACAGCCATGTTGCTATGAACTTTGCCTAACCAGCAGCAATGAAATGATTGCCACAAACAAGGACTGGCTTTACTCCTTTGTTGTGATGATCCCAGCCTTAGAAACCATCTAGATGAAAGCCATCCATACAGAGGCAATGGATGGGAATCTCAGTTGAGGGACAGAAGACCCATTCCTATGGCTCCATGGAATCTGCATCCATTTCCCTTAGATGATCTGGGACAGAGATATGCAGGAGAGGGGCAACCACTCTTGGAGCACACAGGAACAGAGAAAGAGGCCAGCAAATGAAGAGGCCAGTCATCGCTCCTCAGACTGGTGACTTGGTATTTCGTTCAGTTGCTGTGTTTCTGCTAAAAATGTAGGCAGTCCATGAGGTTCACAAAGTGTGTAAAGTTGTGCTGGCTAACAGTCAGATGAGACCCAAAGACTTCCCTTGTCTCGGGCAGGTTTGAAGAGATTAGCCTCAGAAGATTCCCCTGTACTTCATTTTGAAAGATGTTCTACTCCGTGAATGCCACGAGATATTCCATTCCTCAAAAGATGTTAATTACTGCTGATTGGTTTAAGAACTTGCTGCCAAGAATCCCTCATTTTCCTAGCAAAGGCAATGCCAGACAGATGCTCCTTGATCCCAGACCTGCAGAGTTTAACTCTTCATGCTCTACAGTGTGTGAATATTTTCTTTCTCAGGCATTATTGGCAGCAAGTTATTCATCTAAATTTAGAGCATCAAAGCAATTCTGGTGACTTCCCTGAAAAGCAAAGAAGAGTACCTCAGAGAGACTGTTTTGTCTCCTCAAGTCAGAGAGAACAATTTGAAGATTTAGAAGCAGCCCAACTTTCTGAGAAATTCTAGCAAATGCGGATCTTCCAACAAGGCAGAGTCCATTGGAGATGTTTTCCCAGCATGTCTTCTCTAGTATGAAT
>VZSG01000983.1:151935-219423 GCA_013398315.1 Nothoprocta pentlandii
AGTTGGCAGATGTGGGCAAGTCCTGCGGGCCAAGACTGGGCGCTCAGAGGGACCCCAAACATCACGTGTCCCTTCTGATTGCCGGCCCGAGGGTCAGCCAGGCTCTGGGCTCCTGCTCCAGAGTCCGTGTCCTCTGCAGCAGAAAAGCCCTTCTGAACTCCTCCAGCTCTGGCTTCTGCCACCACAGCTTCTGCCAGGCTAAAAGACACTTCGCTCTCCAGCATCTTAGAGAATCATAGAACAGCATCATAGAATCATGATGGTTGGAAAAGACCTTCAAGATCATCAGGTCCAACCACAAACTCTTCAACACCATGCCTGCTAAACCATGTCCCTAAATGCCTCATCTGCAAGTTTATGGAACACTTCCAAGGAGGATGACTGCACCATTCTCTGTTCCAATGCTTCACCGCTTTTTCCACGGAGAAATTTGTACTAATATCTTACCTGAAGCTCCTCTGATCCAACTTGAAACTGTTTTCCCTTGTCCTAAGGGAAACACCTAGATGGTGCTCCATTGACTTTTCTTCATACCTTTATTGCATTGTCGTCACACGCACAATTGTCCATAGACTCTACCAGGTTTCATTCATGGAACATTAGCAGCCTACCAGTTCCCAAATATGACAGCATTTGTAGTGACAATTCACACGTCTCAAACTGCATCTCTACATTTTCCCATTTGAGTTCCTTTTGGACTCTTAGAAGATGCTGTCTGGTCCTTGGGGATTCTTCACAATCAGGTTATTCTGGTGTCTCTCCTTCGGTCTATCTGCTGTAGTGAGGCCCTGCCTCACATCTGCAGCGTTAAAGGGCATTTACTGAGTTCTCTGCTACATCTAATTTGCCTGATTCCCTTTTTACACCTTGGCTTTCACACAGGCCCATGAAACACCTGGATGCCTTGAGCACCCCTTTTAGGTTGCTCTTCAACATCTTTCTTTGCTGTCAGTTTCCCATTTATATTTAACTTTTTTTTTTTCAGGCTTCTCACTCAAGCCTGCTTTCCATTTCTCAAGTGCTAACATTTTCCCCATGACGCCTCCTGAGCTTTCAGGCATGGTTATGAGTCAGGTATGGTTATGATTAGGCCATCTTATTTTCTCTTTGATTTGATGCACACATTTTCCTTGAGCTTCTATTACAATGCTTTATTCCATACCTTCCTGACTGCTCATTGGCTTTTTCATCTGTGGACTGATACTTTTAGGAAGTATTTTTTATTATCGTTTTTTAAAAATTTGCCCCATTTTTCCAGAGCTCCCTTTCATAAAGTTGTACATCTGTGTGCTAGATTTACACAGCCTGCTCTACCCTTCTACAGTGTTAAATCTAATTGCTTTGTGGCCATATTACCAAGCAACTTAGTCGCTAGAAATTTGCAAAAATGTCCTGTGCTCTGCTGAAGACCAGCTCCAGAAAGACATTTTCTGTGTGCTATAAGCATCAGTTCTTGTGCCCAAGAACCCTCTGTGCCTCTCATCTCCATTATGTATTGACTCAGTTCCTGTAGGGAGAGGGAATGTCCCTCTCTTACTGCCCATACTAAACCCGTAGTGTGGCATTCCCTGAGCACTCTCACCATGCTAGTCAAACAGCAGTACACCAAGTACCACTTTACCACATTTCTGGGAATAGTCTGGGATTTTTAGTGAAAAGGACTCTCAATGCATCTTTTTGACCACTTTATTATTATTGTTGTTGTTTGTTATTTTTATTAGCCTACTACACATTAAATAGTCTCTTGCACACAGTGCCACTCCTCAATCTATATATATATCCTTCTCGACTGTTGCTTTGAATCTGACATGCTGATAATGCTGCATCCCACTGATTCTCCTCCTTCTACCAGATCACAGACGTCTGTTATATCAGGGTGCTGTTAGATACCAGACATCCTATTTTACACCACCTCATTTCTGTGACATTGGTGCAGACGCACTGACGAGTCTGGCTATGGTCTTTGGTTCAGCATGATGTTCATCAGACACTGCAGACAGTGTGATCTGCCTTCTTTTACTCCAGCCATGCCGTTCAGCTTCCACCTGCGCCTTTCCAAGGTGAATTTAACTTTAGGCACTTCTGTCCATGCATCATATGAGTGCAAACCAGGTGCACTTGTCAGCTTTTTCCAGCTCCCCCTGCTCTGCAGCCTTCAAGGCCAGCTGCCCATCCTTACTTCCTCCCATCCCCAGGAGCTCCCTGACTCCAGGCATGACTTAATCACTCCTTTCTGCACAGCTCTCTCATCCATTCATGTGCTCACGGATCTCCCTGCATCTAATATGTGGAGCGGATTTGGCTGGCGCAGTTCTCTCACCTCAGTCACATGTCTTTGGAGAAGAGGGATATCTGGTATTTTCACTTCTGAGGAAGAGTGCAGAAAAGTCTCTTTCTATCCATCCATTCAGATCCCACATCCCCACAAAAGGATCTGTGGCCATGCTGGGCGTAGGGAGAGCTTTTGCTTGCTTGGTACTTAAAGAATTGCTCTAGCCTGGCGTTAGGCAGCGTATCACAGCTTTCGTGTAAAGATCTGGGTGGTAATGACTGTCCTGCAGCATCTTTCTCTCCACAGAAGGTCCCCTAGACACTGCATGTATGTACAAAATGTTGCATGCTCAGAAAACAGGAGATCACAGATATGAAGTGTTCTAGTGACTGTTCATTTACCTTGTTATTCTGGCTCGGTTTTACCCATTTTTTCCAATACCTGGAGGTTTCCTACTGCCTTCTCTTCACTGATGGCAAATGGTGAAAGAGGAAGAGGTTACGCTATTGGTTTGGATTAAGCAGAATTTGCAGAGAAGTGGCTGCAGAGAAGCCATTATGGGAGCAGCGGGAGAATTCACTCACTTAGCTTGAGTTTAGAGTTCATATTAAAAGTAATTAACTCCTGGGAGTTAATTTCTTAGAAACTTGCTTTGGATGATGGGTTGACACTCCTGCTGTCTAAGTAACTCAGTTCTATCCCTGGGGCAAGTGTGAAGATTTAACCAGTCACTTAAGCAGCAAGCCACACTTGTGGGAATTGATTTTTCCTACAGAGGGAATCTGGTATATAAACTCCCAGAAATGTGCAACTGATCATCTAGGGTTACTCACATAACCACTGTTCATGTTGGAGTATCTCTTTGATCCACAGCTCAATCATTTTGGGTCTCGAAGAGATCTTTAACAGAGAAGGTGCCATATTGAAGAACCTATTTTCTAATAAATAATGATATTAGCACACAGCACATGAGCATTTCTTTCATTGGTGGTGACAGAGGGAACCATGATGGAGGGTCTGGAGTTGTGGTTAACTGACTGAACTATGGAGCAGTGCTGTGAAGTGAAATCCCTCTTTTTTTTCCTTTTTTTTTTTTTTTTTTTTAAAGCAAAAGCCTTCAGTGATCAGGATGTCCATGCAGGAGACAGGCAAGGACCAACACTTGAAACAGGATGCTCTCCCACCTCTGTGAGTGCACCCTTGTGCTGAGCTGTCTCGCACAGGATTCTTGAGGGGACTTCCATGCACAATGACCAGATACATCCTTGGCAGCTCCTAGGGTGGAGGTGGCCACTGCTGGGACAGTGCCTTTCTCGCCGTTGTAAATCCTTCTTTCCCGGGCCATGAAAGCCTTACACACATGAAGCTGCACCCATCCATCACGCAGCGGGGGGCTGAGCCACCACGGCTGTGAAGGGTAAATTTTATTGTGCATCCAAGCAATGAATCACCTCACTCCCACTGGGGCCTTCCAAAAGGACTTCCTCCAGGAATGAATGGCACAAAGCTGTGCATAATGCTATCTGTCTTTTTGATATTCCCCATTATTGGAACGACTTGGTGCTGCTAGCGATGGTCCTCGTTGCAAAATGCATCTTGCATCCTTGCTTTCCAGGTTGTCTAAAATTTTTCTGACCTCTAAGGCATAGTATAACTTCCTGCCTTTGGAGCGTGCACCTGTTTTAATAAAAATAAGCTACCTGTAGAATATAAAATTAATGTGATAACCATCTGACTCTCCCCCTACATGAATCTTGCTGTTTATTCGAGGAAAGGAGTCGTGCCGAGAAGAAGGGGAAGCATTCCCTGAGTGCAGTTGGAGAGAGCTCTTGGCACGAGCAGAGCACGAAGGGAAGATGCAAGTCTAGGTTGTGCACCAGGGTCTGCTCACCCGAATCCCTGGTTTTCTGCAGAGACTCAACAGCAGTAGGTCTCAGTAGGGAACCCACAGTCTTAATTCATAGACCTGGCCTGGACACCTAAGATAATCCCCACAAAATAATGTACTCATCAGGTTAGCTCAGTTTCTGCATCAGATTATTGCTCACCGTTATTCACAAAGTCTGCCACTGAATTTGTGAACAAATTCTAAAACTGCCCTCTTTCAAGAATGAGTTATCTGCACCAAAACCACTTTGCCTTCCTTCTGCATTTTTTCTCCCTAAGCCTCATTCAGCCATGCAGGAACAACATTGCATGAATTAAATGACAAAACACCAAGCCTGAATCATGGTAAGGAAAGTGGCTAGTAGCCAGCTGAACTCTTCCAGGTACTCTGGATCTCTGAATGACTCATGATCACTAGCCAGAGAATCCCTTTAAGAAATGACCCATCTGAACCTCTTCACAAACAATTTGCTAACGAGAGAGTGAAGATACAGAGCAAATTTCTCATAACCTTAACCATCCCAAGCTGTATCTTTTTTTTTTCCTTCTGTGAGCTGCCCTGACAATATGTATAGAATTACTACAGCATTTTAAAGATATTAGTCACCAGCACAGCATGATTAAATGCGGTCTATAATAAATATAAGGAGGGTAAAACGTTCAAAAAATGCCAGACTGGCTCGCAAGCTAAATTTCCCATGAGCTTTAGGTGTTGCAAATACTTAGAATTGCAGCAAATAATTTACAGATTCTGTGTCACCTGGGAGCTCCTCTCTTTAGCTTTTGGAGCTGTCTGGACAAAGCAGGGGTATTTGTTTACACGGACCAGCTGCAAATGTCCAAATTCTCTCCCAAGTTTAGCTACCTTTTCCCAGCTCCAGAGAGCTCTTCAAACCCAGAACTTTTTTCCTAGAGTAAAACCCTTGGTCTCAGTTTTCCTTTTGAAATCAAGAAGAGGTCAGAAAACAAATCCCCAGAAAGTGTCAGTAACTAGAAAGGGCTGTATCTCCATCACATTCTTGGAGGAGCTTCTTGGAGCTGAATATCCCGTGGATCAAAGTCAATGAATTAGAGCTCAAAGCATGAAAAAAATACAGCTCAAGACTTTCCAGAGGATCAGCAACTTTGAATTTTGCTCTTCCAAGAGCCAGGATGTACTGCAACAGTACAAGTGGAGACAGAGGTAGAGAAAGCTCTTAAAGACCTGTTTGTTCTCCTGGCTGCAATGGAGATGAGGACTGCTGGTTGGAGGAGCAGTCCCCCAGGGTAGGAAACCAAAGCGTTGCTAAACCTCTTTAGGACTGAAACTGAGAGAACGTGAACAACTGCTAGGTAAATCTTAAGCCAGGTTTCACCTCTCTGCAAGCAGTGCGTGTTTCTGATACAGAGGATAGTCAGCAGCTCCTTTTCCGTGCAGCACGAGTGAGCTTGGACATCCTTCATGTTTGTATTAGTTCTCTGCTAGCTCAGGAAACAGGAGCAGCTGACCATGAAACAGCAGCAAGTGCATCTGAAGAAGCCTAAGATGTTGCACGTGTACATCGTGTTTTTAAACAGAGCACACGAAGAAAAGCAAAAACTCAGGATTAATCCCAAGCCGAAAACCTAATTTAGGGGAATTCCAGACAAAGACCACATCGTGAGTTTGCTCTTGAGTCAGAGGGAGGAATTGGGTTCTCCAGACCATTTCCTGGAGAAAGCAGTTCAAATCTTCCTAGCTGGGGGTACTCTTGGCAATGAAGCCACTTGGTGCTCTGTACCCAGAGGAATATGCTGAGCTTTCTGTTGTCCAGTGAGGCGAAATCTGAAACATCACTGGAAGAAAACTGAGGTAGAAAGAGCTCCTGAGCTCAACACGAGAATCCACAAAGCACAAGTTTGTGTCCTTCCTGTCCTTCATACAGAAGTGCTCTTTTGGGTCCTGGCTTGCGATTCATCATGCAAAACTTCTTAAAAAGTCATTAGAAAGTAAAGAATCCTTACTAAAGCAAACCTCACTTCTACGACTTTCCCTTTCTCTGTGGGTCAGTTATCCTAGTAAAGGAAGGAATTAGTCTAGCTTGACATGATTTGTTTTTGAGAAATCCATACCTGGCATTTTTATTACCTTATCTTTTAGGTGAAAGTAATCTAATTGCTTAGAATTGTTTTCCTGAAAATCTCCAGGCTACGATACCCCCTTTCCCTGGCTCCCTCTTCTAAAACCAGATATTGCAGGTCTCTTCCTGAGACCTTACTCACCCTCCTCTATTCCTGTGACTCCCTGAAGGTAGCGTTAATAGTTCGGAGAGCTTGTCAGCCGAATCCTTAAGTACTGGAGGGGGAATGCCACCAGGTGCTGTGTATTTGAGTGCGCTGTTCTGGTTCAGTAGTCTCTAACTCATCCTTTCCCACCCTTGGCTGGTCTAATCTCTTCGTAAAACCCATTGTCTTATGCAGGTTATTGCAGTTATCATTTTATTCTGAGGGTTGAAGAATACACTGAATTTTCCAGCCTCATCCGTGCCATCTGTGATATGCCATTGTGGTCTCATAGGGCTAGACTTCCCTTTGTCATTTTTTCGCTTTGAGGGTATTTCTGGAGCCTTTTCTTGTGCCCTTTCTGTTCCTCGCTAGCCGGGTGCATGTTGGGAGTGCTGTTGCTGTTCCAGTGCAATTGTACTACCACTATACACTCTCTATAGTGACACATCCTTACTCCCATTTACTGTGTGACTCCTAAAGAGCTCCTGATACAGCCATAATGGTCCTTATTATTCTTCTCTTGCCTCTGCATCAGTGTTGTTTGCTCTTAGAAGTAAAAGGGAAGCGTTTTCCACTGACAGCCAGGCAGAGTTATTTGGAGAGATGTCAGTCACGCGGACGTGCTCCGAGGGGTCTCCAGGTGACGGAGCGCACACTTGGAGGCAGCCTCTCCATGAGAGGGCTTTGTAGGAGGGAGCAGGCAAAATCCTGGCTGCAGCGTGGGCTCCTCTCTAGTCTGCTCTCCCTTCCATCCCTTTTGTTTTGATAATCTCACATCTTGTCAGTGGTCATCTGGAAACAGACTTTGTGCCCAGTTAATAAACTCTTAAGGCTCCATTGCCAGATACTGATGGGAGGTTCTTTTAAGGTGAAGCATATTACGCTAATAAGACACGATGCCTCTGATAAGAGTGGTCTATCACAGCTGATCTCTGGTCCTATCTCTTTGACAGTCTCGTGAAAGACCAGGCACCTGCAGGGTCAAAGGGAACATAGGCTGAGCTTGTCTGAACGGAATTTGAGCAAAGGACCAGCTCTTTGTGCTCTAATTCAGGTATTAACACAAAATGGCAAGGGAAGCATTTTTCTTTCTGGTATCTGTTTAACAGGAATACGTCAGTACAGGATAAAGCTTCCTTGCAAGACTCTAGCATTGTGATCTCTAAAGCATAGAGATATTTTCATTTTTATAGAAAGAAAGATGAGCTGAAAGACATGTGTGAAGGTTATTTAAAGACTGCCATACCCAAGAGAAGGGATGGAGACATTTTGTGCCAGCTTCAAAGCAATACTGGTATCAAGAAAGCATTAGAAATTTTGTTTCATGCTAAAATGCATTCTAATAGAATACTAAAAGATATGGGCAGGAGAGCTGGGTAATTGACCTCCAGCAGGCACACATGAATATCTTGATGTGTTCTTTAAGCTGACTTGGACAGGTCAGAAATGGAGCCAAGAACACGAATTTTTAAAACAAGGAATGTAGGTATTTTCAGTTCTTTCCTAGCTTTAAAA
This sequence comes from Nothoprocta pentlandii, assembly GCA_013398315.1. Taxonomy (NCBI): domain Eukaryota; kingdom Metazoa; phylum Chordata; class Aves; order Tinamiformes; family Tinamidae; genus Nothoprocta; species Nothoprocta pentlandii. Next base: position 159,854 of record VZSG01000983.1, read on the forward strand.
GAGGCTTTCTACAATCTTAAGCTGGGTTTTCCTGGATTGGGCAAGGCACGACACAGGAATTCTCAGAAAACATTCATCCGCTTGGTGGTGTTTCTCGTCTCCATGCTTTCCTGCCCCACACTCCTCGTGTCTGCCCTTGGCACTTTTCTCCCTAGCAGACCATGCACTGCAGCCAGTGATCACAGGCTCCAGGCAGGGAGCCAGTGCAACAACCCTCTGGTTAGGAATTCATGGAGTAGCAAAGATCCAATGGCCAAGCAAGGATCCAATGGCCAAGCAAGGATCCAATGCCCAAGCCACAGAGTGAGCACCAACCCTAGAAGCAGCCATTTACAAGCTTTATGTTCATCGCCTAATCATCAGCTCACTTTTTAGGCCAGTCTGGAGTAAAAACCTGAGGATAAGACATCGTTAGCAACTTTTCCCTTGGGTGGTCTTTGCTGCTGGTCCATGCCTGGCAGAATCCAGCTTAATCAAATCCACAGAGTGCAGGGCTGCACAAGGACCCCAGTGTCACCACACTACCAGGAGCTTAAATCTGTGACAACCAGTGTGTCTGCAGAGTAGCAGAGTGGAATGATTTAGGATGTGTAGCAGAACAGGGTCTGCTCGTGCCTCTAAACAGATGCAAACTATTCTATGACATTACAGATTTCAGAGGGTATTTTCCCCATTTTCCCAGGGAAGAGCCAGTGTCAGAATTCCCCAGCTCGGCTGCATGCTCACCAGCTAGCACTGCTTAGAACACAGCTGGAAGACTTTTGGAGATGTCTGTAACCATAAACTGAAGTTTGAATGCTGACAGTGACAAGACCTTGCAGTCAATTCACTCCCTACCCACTCCTGCTGTCTCTCATGCCTGCGCTCTTTAACCAAGTGCCCTCTGGGAGCATTTACAATCTCCCTATCACCTTGATTTATTAGATGGGGCCATTAGGTCTGGTGATTAGAAGGTGCGAGTTCAGCTCTATCCTGTTTTTTTTTCTAAATCTACGGCAGATTATTTGTTTATGACAAGGTCTGATAAAAAAAAAATCTGCCACACTTACTCCAAATCAGATCACCATGGCAACAATGATCAAAGTTTTCCATTTTTTCCTCAAAGATTTTGCTGGGTTAGGGCTGTTTGTAGACATCTTTTTGTGTGCTTGGCTGGAGGTTTAAGCACTAAGTTTGCGGGTTATCTATGTTTGTTTGTGGAGTTCAGCTGCTCTCCTCTGCATCGCTGCTTGTTTCTCTGTCCTCCTTCACTCTCCAGTGCCTCCTTGGACACATCTGCCCTGCTCTGCAGTCTCCTCTCCCACACTCTGTCCCTTGATCTTGGATGACTATTGCTTTCCAGCCTTTCTGCTACAGAGCTGCTCCTGCCCAGAGATAGGGCAACATCGAGCCACCTTCACCTGCCTCCTCAATGCCATGTCACCCTGGAGATGTTGGCCAGGCCTTGGGTGTCACCAGGGTACCACCCGTCATGTGAGAGGGCTCCTACCCCTTCCACCTTGGTGCTGTGTTGGTATTGATAGGGTTGGGCAATGCTTCTGCAAGGGAGAAATTAGGAAGTGGACTCCTGGAGAGAGGCAACCACACCAAGCATTTTCACCATCCCTGTGTTTGAGAGCTGTGAGTAGCAACCTTCATGGCTTTATCAGAACCATCCTTCTTATATAGCCAGTGTACCTGATATGCAGGCTGCCCCATCCCCACACCACCACCCTGCAGCCTGCAATGAAAGAGGCGTTGCCCTGATGGGGTTCTCTAGGGTGCCATGGGTCCCTAGGGGCTCTCAAATCAGAGAGTCCTCTGCCCTTATATCACTCCAGTTAGTCTGTACTTGCTAGTTTCAGATATAACTGATCCCAATGCAGAAATAAATGCACAGTCCTCACACTGCTATAATACTTTGCAGCCCCGATTTCCTGTCTTCTCCCACCTCAGATGAGCCTGGACAAGCCCTCAGACTCACTCTGACCATGTCTCTTCTTCCCATGCAGTGTTTCATCCAGCATGTCCTCCCGGGCTGAACTTTCCTAGCTCACTCTTACCTCTATTCCTGCCACATGTCCCCGCTCTCTCCTGCAGAATCCCGGTTTTTCTAGATTGATGGATGTCAGGTTCATTCTTCTGCATGTATAACGCAGGTCGTATTGAACCAAGGTGCCACTCTGAGACCTAGCTGCATACAGGGGTCATTGCACCTTGCTACTTGGACAGTGTACAGGCCAGGGCAACATACTTTACAGGCAGCATTTGCTTTAGTAGTAAGGTATTGGGAGCCTCAGGTCTTGATTTGTTTCTCTTCCTCATTATTATCATTGCTCTTTTTACACTGGTGCTTTATCTTATGAATATTGATTATTTTGTCTCACTGGTTAGCGATTGTTTATTCTAGACTAACATTTTCTATTCTTACATTTCTGCACACTAAGGTGATTTATAAAGGCAGTAAAACAAAGAGCATTTGTTGCAGGGAACTCGAAAAGCTTTGCTGTGCTAAAGGTTCCTGGGAACAATAAATCAAGCCCAGCTTTGAGTCAGACTGTAATCTCTGCTGTATTCACCCTCACTCCATCTGACTATGCCATGCAGAGCTCACACGCTCCACAAGACAGCTTTGTCCAACCAAAGCTGCCTGCAAGCCTGCAGGCTCCCCAAGCTCTCCTGCTCTCCAGGGTGATTTCCCTCTCTGCAATCATGCCATTTTTTTTTTCTGGCAAAAAAAGAGGGGTGGCTAAACCTCCTGGAGAGGAATCACAGCAGCATGGATGTGGCTTTAAATCTCCCCACGTTGCCCTCACACTGTGGGAAGATGTCATACCAGCCCCTGCAGACGTCTCCTTCCTGCACACCCGTCACCCAGAGGAACAAAAGCAAGGTCTGCTGGAGCAGATACGAGCCCTCATGTGTAGTCCAGCTTGCCTGGGACAGGAGCCCTGCTATGCAGTCCTGCTCTATGGGGGGCAGCCCTGCTGTGTGCCCACAGTGAGTGGTCACCAAGCTAGGAGTGGCTGCACAAGCTACAGACATGTCTTGTGTGCAGACATCTGCAGCCACATCCTGCACACACCTTCTCCAGCCAGGACACAACTGGGATGACAAACCTTCCTTCCTTTGGCTTATTCAGGCCAGTAAGGAACTTTATGTCCATCAGTCCGCCCATGAGAATATGCGGATTCTACTCCTTTCCTGAATGCATGAAGTCCCAACTAGCAGCGCTCTGGTTAAAGGGCACAATGCTGGTCCAAAACCCTTTTCAGTGCATGGCTTGGGTGAACTTAGGCCAGTCCTGGTGCTCCCATGTTCTGGACAGCTGCATTCGTGCCTGTGCCATAGGCAGCCTGCAGCTTGGGGCAACGCCTGCCTCCTCACTCCGTCTTGGCTAGAGGAAACACTAGCCAATTTTGGTGGTGTGTCTTAGGGGTCACGTGCAGTGGTGGTCTCTGGAGGATGCTCATGGCAAGCAAAGGCTGCAGACAGGGTACCAGCCTGTTTGTCACAGGGTAAGTGAGGTCATGCAAATACATTAGGAGTATTTACCAATGGAGAGCACTGGGGGAAGCAGGAAAAGGGAATCCAAAGGCACAGCGCTTCCTTCAGCTAATGCAGAACCAAAGCACAATGGCAGATGGTGTGAGCAGAAGAATTTCCAGGTACCCTCTGGGCTGGGGTTGTAAACCTTTTATTTTCCTTCAGTTCCTGCCCCAAGCATGCAGGTGACCTATGTTTTTTAAAATACGGCCCAAAGGTTTAGTTTCCTTGTGGATGTTAGATGCAAGCAAATTTTGCAACTTCAGGACCTTCTGCAGAGCAGAGCTATTGTTCTGCTGTGCCTCTTCTGGGGAATCCACCAGGGAAAGTTGAGAAGAGGCATTCCCAGGTCTGACCACAATATTTGGCCCTCTCCCCTTACTGCAATACCCGAAGGAGGCAGAAGGCTGTGCTGGGCATGCTAGTCTGTGATCAGGCTATGACAATTGCAAACCATTTGCTTCAGTGCAGGCTAAGCACAGAGCTCAGCCTGCTGGGGCTGCACAGCCCCTCTCCCCATCGCTGCGTGCCGGGAGGGAGCTGACTCAGGTCCCCGGGCTGCAGCCCTGCACTGAGCAGCGCTGACAGCCTGAAGCAAGGGGCTCTCTTTTGCAATCGCATCATCCTCATCTGATGGATCTGATACCCCTCTGAGTGCCCCACTCGCCACCTGAATTACCTGAGCGCCCGGTGTGTAATTCCCGGCAATATCACAAAGGAGACAAGCCCTGGAGGAAGTAGAATGGTAGAATGAATATTCATGGACACTCCATCTGCAAGGTGAGAGGAGGCTCTCAGCAGACTCACAGACAAACAAGACATCCATCACAGCATTAACATGCAGGGTCTTTTTCCTCTTATGGCATTAAATATTTAACAGAAACTTTCAAGTCTCTTCACAATGTAATTATAATGCCTTCAGTTGCTTTGCCCCGGCTCGCTACCAGGATCAGCGCTGCCAGCAGGAGTGCCTGGGTGGCCCTGCTACCTGTTACACATGGGCCTCCTGAATGCAATGCTTGCCACAGAAAAGAAAAAATAAAAATTAGACACACCAATATGAAAATTGTAAGAGAGAGACTACAGGTATTGAGTAACTGTCCAGGGAGAAAAAAAAAAGGATGGAAAAAAAATCCCTGTCTTGCCAGCTTAACAAGAAACATGGTGATTTGAACATAGGGATACAGAAAAAAAGGAAAGGAAGTGTGCAGTTTCCCAAGGACACTGATTATGGGAGGAGAATGCAGGGAGTTAATGAAGAAGGAGCTGTGCACAGATACAAAGACCCACAAGACTGCAGAGCCAGCTTGAAGCATGCCCGTACTGGTGCACAAGATGAGTAAAGATGATGATTATCACGGGTGTATCAGGGATGCTCATTCTAGATAACATCAGAAGAAGTTCTTCAGCAAGGGCATCGCTAACTCCCTTTAAAATCCCATAAAGGAAAAGGAAACAGATTTGGTGGTGTATCTATATGAGGAAAACGGGTTGACCATGATTCAAGATAGGTAGGTAGCATAAGCTGAACCCTATAGCTACTGCATAAGAAGAATTACATCCATCGGTTCACACAAGTAGGAAGAAAAGAGAGTCATATTAAACACATCGCTGAGTGGCTGAACGATAACAAAGGGCCACTTAATATAAATTAAGTGTGCCATAGCTGAGTCTGCAGCATAGCATTTTTGAGAGGTATCAGTCCTTGGCAGAATAATTGCAAAGCTGATACAGAATTTAATTAATAATGAATTCAAAGCTAGGAATGTTCTCACGTCAAGTCAATATGTTTTTATGGAAAACAGCCTTTGGTCAACAAACCTGTTGTCATTTGCAGAGGAGAGCACATGTATAGCTGATAGGATAAAGTTGCCAGACACAGTCAGGCTTTACAGATTTGGATTAAAACACAATTCCAGCCTGCTTCATTGCTCTAAACCCTCCAAATCTCAGGGTCTGCAAACAGCCCTAGTGCAGGAGGAGCTTTGCCCTCCCTGAATATATCTGTGTTTCCTCACAGCTTGTTACCTCACAGGCTTCATGCTTCTCTCACATGAATCACTGGGTGAGATGAAGCTGATAATTGCATAAACACATAGCCTGGTTTGTTCCATCATTAACCATTCTTCCCAAATCAATGAATAATAATTATTAAAAAAAAATAAAAGGTTACTAGGGGACAAAATATTTTTCCATTGCCCAGATTCATCTCCTGGCAGCATCTGCCTTGCCTGTTCTCACCCTTTGACAACCATGGATGCATACTATTGCTTAATTATCAGCCCTGGGACATTTAATGTGGCCTATGCTCTGTCTGGCAGTACTGTAAAAACGGTTAACAAATGTACCTGCATGTCTCGCTCTAATCATACTAAAGACATGATCACTATTCTGTTAAGAACCTTGTTAATGAATAGTCATGAACTTCAGCTCCTAGGGACTGAACATGCCATCCTGAGCTCAGGCCACAGCTAAGCTCTTTGGGAGGAACAAGGAGACACATTCAACATCCAGCAGCCTCAGGGGTACTCGACACAGGAGCTCATCAGCTCCTAGGGGAAACTGGTCCTCGGGGAAGCACTGGGAAGAGCCCCACAAAGCGTTTTGATGTGGCTCTTCTGCCACAAGGACGTAAGCAGACACTTTTACTGGAGTCTGGTCCAGCGCCAAGTGGAGCCAAGAGAGAGATCCCTTCTCATGGAGATGAGCCAAGTGTGTCCCTGAAAACCCGATTGAGATGTAACCGGTAGGAAGGCGACAGGGCAGCTTTCCCATGCAAATCCCATGTAGCCAGGTGCCTCCTTGCGCAGATGTTGGGCAAGGCAGGCAGGGTGCAAATGGAAACCTGCCATCCAAATCGGACCCAAGTTCCTATCTCTTTCCAGACAGCTGCTGAGTGAACTGATCTTTCCCTGAGATATGGGGAGGAACTAGATGAGGTCCTTCCTGAAACAAAGCAAGCATGAGAGCACCCGTTTATCATTATTCCTCTTCCACCATTATTCACATTAATCCACAATTATTCCTCTTGCTCTTTTCCCAGGCTTCATCTCCCTTTTTCTTACCCACTCCCTTTCTGTTCCATGGTCGCACTCTTCTTATAATGTCAAGGAAGTTTGCGCTAAGTGCAACAGGAATTTTCATTGCTACGGGAATTTTTCACATCCATGTGCTTGCCAGTGCAGGAGAGCATAGACTTTATCCTCTGCTTTATGCTTGCAGTCTACTGAGAAAGATAGGATGTGAGAATAAAGTTTTACAAATATTTTTACTGAAAAAGTGATCCACATAAAAATGCATCAAGCTATAGATAGTTCTCCCAGGAGACAAAGCACGGGTGCATAATGCAATTTCTAATACACAGGCAAATGAAAGGAGAAATGGAACTTTTGCATAAATACATATAAAAACATGTGTGTGTGTTGATATGATTGCTATTAAACAAACGCAATGTATCTGACAGCAAAACACCATGATAAAACACCACTGATGTGACAGCTCTCAGGAGGATTTTATATCGGGGTTTAATTTTAAAACTGTCTCTATATCTGTGAATAAGATTTCCTGAACTTCAAGGTTACTGAAAGTTGGCAAAGAGCATCCTTGCCATGGGATTTGTTTGCTCAAACCCTGGCATGCAACAGAGGCACAAGGAACATGATGGTTTCTGTGATATAACACTGATACAAGACTGAACTTCCCTGCTCTCTCTCTCCTCTCAACACAGAACCTCAGCCCTTGCTTAAAGCAAGAGAAATGCTCTGCAGTTATCAATGTCAAATGCCAGAGGTGGTAGCATGGTCTGGCAATGGGATGTTGCCATGGGTAGATCAGGGAAAGTCTGACCCACCAAAGACTCTCCCCTGCTGATACGGCTGCTCATAACCGCCTGTTTATTGCACAAATACAGTGAAAGCAGATATTTTTCTAATTCAATATTTACCTCACAGCTTATCACCCAGCATCAGCTTTCATATTAATGTTCCTAGCCTTCTGCAGACAAACAGTAACGTGGTGCTGGAGGTGCTAATTCTGCAGGTAAGTTTGCCCATATGTTGTGAAATTGCAGTAAAATAAATAATTTGGGGAACCAAATGACAAACAATAAAGCTTGTAGATGTAACACCAGCTGCATCAGGCACTGGACTGCAACACAGATTTCAGATGGCAGGTCTCTTTAAAAGCAACAATTTGAGGCTCCAATGCTGATCATTGGAGCAGAGTAAGAAGAATAGAGAAAAGTCTCTTGTTCTGCAAAAAGTAGGTTTCTGGCCAAGGCTCTGTGCTCTTGTTTCTCCCTTCCCAGTGGGGAGACACTCTTAAATAAAGCGTTAAGGGTTAGTGACCTCCTGGCACAGGGTGTCACACCTGTGTGTGCATTGCACATTGGATGCACCTGGTGCAAACTGGAGACCACAATTGGTGTCCTCTGAGGCAGTGTTAGGAATAACCCAGATTTGGGGGAAAATGTCCAGAGCACCAGGGGTCAATGGAATTCCACAGAACAGGATTTCCTTTTCTTGTTTTCTATCCCTGCCTTTGAATATATACAAAATTAAAGATAAAACCTCCACAAAAAGAACCCAAGGGCAAATCTGAGCACTCTGGAGCACTGAGAGTGCCAAACAGCCAAAGAGGAGGAGCAGCGGTACAGAAGTCAGGACGAACATCCTGAGTAGAAAACCAGAGCTATTTATTGCCGTGCTCTCTGATCCCTGTGAATTCCTCAATGAAAGGTAGATATCTGTAAAAAGGCGTGTATAAGAAGTGGGCTTGTGCTCACTCAGTGACTGGGGGCCCCGCTAAAGAAGAGCAATACGAACTCCAGGAGAAACATGAGCCTTCTGGTGCTTTAAGTGTGATATGGGGGATGTGAGCCCATAAGGGTTATATTACAGCACACACACAGGGCACCATAAGGAACACTGGGCTCAACGATGAATGTCCAGCCTCAGTGTTGGCATTTCCCAAATCTGAGTGCTTTAATTTGCACCCTCTTGTGTACATGCTCTGCCAAAGGAGCCTAAGTGTTCATTTGCTGTGCAGCCACACATGAATATCAGACCACATATCAAACCACATATCAGACCACAGTCAGCTGAGCAGCTTCTGAGACATCACATCTCATTGGGTTTGGCAATGACAAAAACGGAGTCCACAGCCCTGACCCAAACACTTCATTATTCTTCATCCACCGACCTAAGAGGAACTTGGTATTAGAGAATTGCCAGGTAAACCTTTCAAACTTTCTGCTCAAGACACTTCTTTTGGCAGGGCTGTTATCATTTCTGCTCAAGGAGAGCTGTCTCTCAGTTCTATGATACTCATGGTCCTCGTGGTTGATAAGCTGCCAACCCATGAAAAAAAAAAAATAAGAGTGAAAGAGAAATAACAGGGAAAAGTTCACTGCAGAGCATGCTCAGTGCCCCATTTTTAAAGGTTCATAACTCTGTTATTTATGACATGATTTGCTTGAAATTTGGCAGCAGTTCTTGTCCTATTTGAAGCCTAAGTGAATGGTGACTGATAGCCCTCAGAGGAAGCAGCTTTTGAGTTGTATGTCACAGTGAAAGACTGGAAAACAGAAACTGCCTGTTTATTTACTATTTCAAAGCCAAAAACTGCTGGACACATTTTTGCAAAATTTTCCAAATTTTTAGCTGGGTGAAAACTGAGCATAAGTAATTTCAGCCCAACAGCATACATGGAGATTTACAGATTTATAGAGAGATTGGCAGGCACTGAAACTAGAGGTCACTGCAAAATGAGTCTTGTTCATCAGCTATGGAGTCCGATCCATCCATCTGTAATTTCTATGGGTCTTGTCTGGGTAGCTGGCACACAGCAGCATGAATGAAGCTGCACTGAGAAACACCACAGTAGTGGGGAGGAGGAACCAGGTGCCTCCAAGTTCCCGAAGGTCTCTGTGACCTTGTTTCCTCTGCCTGCCTGCAAGGTGCTTGAAAGCAGTTAATTCCTGTTCATCTCCATCTCTGATAAGCTGGCAAGTAGAAAGGTGTCCTGCCAACCGGATTCCTATAGCATTCTGCAAAATGCCTTCAAGGTGATTTAATTTGCATGCCTGTTATTTTTATGATATAGAAAGTTCATACGGAAGTATGTCAGATTCAGATATGGCTGGTAAGGATGGGCGTTCTAGTATCCACTGTTCCATTTTCTGAAAGCTGAGGAAAAGGCATGGAAAATAGCAAGCACGGACACTGTCCGGAGAGGAAATGGGCAGGAATGGCTCACCCAGCATATCCTTTTCACAGAATTTACAGGTTATCCCAATTTCTGACAAGGGGCTTGTTGTCTACAAAGACTTCTACGTACAATTTGCATCCTATGGGCTTTTGCGGAGTGTTCTCTCTGCTTCCCACTCTGCTGCATGCTGCTCACGTGGAGGAGAGTGCTACGTATTCCAGCTACCTGTTTCTGCTGCTTATACATCTCATCTTCACCTGGGCTGAGAGGACACTTGTGCATGAAGTTGGAATGCATGGAGTTTATGACGCTTACAAGCTTTTTCACAAACGCCTTGCAACACTTTGGTCCTATGACCCTAAGAAGTGTAGAGTTTTACATCCAATCTTGTCTTTTCCCAAGTTATTTGCAAGTCAGTGTATTCCTTTATAGATCGTTACTCCTGACCACATGGACTGCTTGCTGCACCAAAGTTAGGGCTGCCTTCCAGCTACTAGATGCTAAAGAGAAAGTCAAGCAAGAGAAAACAAGCCCTAGAAGGGAAAAAGTGTCATCTCCTGCCATGAGAAGCATCACTACCTAAATATGTCAAGAAGGAGGAGTGCATGAGGGTTGCATAGGATGTGTAATTAGGCCAGGCTGAGCCACTGGCCCTTTTCATGGGTCTTTCCTACAGAGCATATCAATGCATAACCCAAAACAATCCCCTCCTGGGTTCCCACAGTTCCTTAGGGATCCGTAAGCAGAAGTTTGGAGCTAACCCCTGTCCTCCATAACTTGTCATGCGGCTGACCTGCTGTCCCCCATCCTGCTCCTTTTCCCTCCTTAGTGTGAAGCTGGAGTTGTTCTGGTCTGGAGGAAATAAAACCAATGGAGGAATGGAGCAGTTTCATTCATCTACAGTGTTTGGAAAGGAAGAAAAAAAATGGAGTCAGGGGTGGAAAATTCTGGCCCAAACTTCAAAAGCTGTTAATAGCAGGAGTAGCTAGGCTCTCATCAACACCATGATTTTTGGAACCAGCCACAGTTTGCAAAAAGCTAATAATAATAATGGCAGCAATTAAGGGAAGGATGGTGCCACCTGGCAAAATGTGGTAGGTCAGGCTTAAGAAGCACCAGCTGGTCTTTCTTGGTCCTGCAGAGCCTGTGTGATTGATGGTACTTAGTGTGTCTTTCATCTACAGTCACTATCTGCTAATTCTGTGAGGGCTATGAGCAGACCTTTCCTCTGCCAGCCTAGAAGATAAAACTGGTAAATAAAAAAAAAAAGTGGCTCACCAGGGTCTACTAAAGAAAATAGATTCTGCACTGAAGTCTGGAGAGCTCCCCAGGAGCATGGACTTGGCAGATGAGCTTACGGAAAAGTTAAAGCGCAGTGTCATGCTTTCAGAAGTAAGAAAATGTTGCTCTTCCTTTCTTTTTTTCCTCCCCCCTTTATTCTTTCCCTCACTCTTAAAAAGTCTTTTCATTTTCACTTCAGTAAAACTAGGGAAGCAGGAAATAATAAAAAGGCTCTTTACAAATGCCTGGCTTCTTTCTTCTGTGGCATCCGTGCTGACAGATCTGTGGTGGTGACAGCCTCTGCTCTCTCTCCGCAGAATTCAGCCTCATCAAGTATTTCTTCTGCTAAGGCAGTGTTGTTGGATTGTGGAATTCCCTGCCTCGGCTCCACTGTGTATCCAGCTGCACTCGGAACCACTCGCAGAACCCAGGCAAATTAAAATGAAAAATGACTCTGCTTTGTTGCTCCCTGCTAGAGGAGGAAGAAGCCTGTGACGAAGAGCGTGCTCCCTCCTCAGCCTTCCCTGTGGTTGCAGGACGTGCTGCTGGCGCGGAGCACAACCACAGGCCACTTGGACCGGAGGGGATCCCACTAACGGTGCCTTCCCATCCCAGATACAGGGAGTCCTGGTGCATCCCCTCGCAGCCCCTGCTCCCTCGCCTGCCCTCCAGGCACAGCGGCGGGTTGGTCCCATAGCCCTGGCACATGCAGGGTCTGCCTTTGTGGTCCAGCATGGGGAAAGCCGGTCCTAGCACTTCCTCTCCATCCCGTAGGACTCTCTGCTGCTCTCCCCGTACAGGCAGTGGCTCGGCTCCAATGCTCACAGTGACACCCATTTCTATGGCAGATGATCTACCGGTTGCACTGGGCTCAGCTCTGAGTTGACTCCTCACACAGTGCTGCAGTCACTCACACGTGCTGATGGTTTTGCAGTTCCCCAACACCATTCATGCCACCGTGCTTATATCCATCCCTATTAAGGACATCAAGGCAGCCCACACACATGCAGAGAGCCATTCTGCTCCCTTTCCTTGGCCCCTTAGATCCTGCATAAAGGGGAGGGAAGATAGAAGTAAATCTTATACTCTATCAGGCTTCGAAAAAAAAAAAAAAAAAAAAAAAAAAAAAAAAAAAAAAAAAAAAAAAAAAAAAAAAAAAAAAAAAAAGAAGGTTGGCATAATAAGCACATTAAAATGACTGAGGGTCATTTTAACCACCTCCCAGGATCTGCAGGCAGAGAAGAGGCCAAAATAGCATCCTGCAAGGCAAGGACTTGACCCTCTGACGAATTTTTCTGGGACCTTCAGCAGAGTGGACAGTACTGCAAAGTCCTCCAAATGCTGAGAGGCTGGGAAAAGCTACTGCCTTCCGTGGTATGCCTGCACAGTCTGGAAAATCAGCTTCAGACCTAGCAAAGCCAAGATAAAAAAGCCCAAATTATCTGCTCAGTTCCAGGTCTCCTCCAGACAGCAGCAGGAAGGAGACATGAAGCAAGCTTCAGGTAATAAAACTGGAAGATCCTCATCTTCATCCCTCACTCCTACCGGCAGGGTTTACCCAGCTTCGTCGTGCAGCCGTTATTAACAACAGCCACGTTGAGGACGGGAAGGAAAAGCCCATGACATCCCATAGCTCTGCTTCCGAAGAACAGTTAATAATGACCTGCTGTTTTGCCCCAATTTTCTGTTTGCACACAGTGCTCTCTGTGCCATGCTGCTCCCAATTGGTCGCATCCATCCCCAGCTGCCCCAGTGTCATCCCCATGGAGGGCTTTTAGGCACCTCAGTCATGGAGCATTCCCTAAACTGCTGGAGCACGGAATGTCGCCCGCAGTTTTCCAGGCGTGCAGGGACCCATTAGCACTGAGGACTGTTTCTGCAGCCAGCTGTTCTCTCACAAGGGCAATATGGGGCACATAAAGCTATAGGGGTCAACGCCTTTGCAAAAGCAGGAGACCTCTGAAGCCAGAGCTTCAGGTGGAGTCAGCATCCTTTGTGCTGCTGCTCCTACAAGGAAGCCTGACACTGGTGCCATTGGATTCCACCAGAAATTACTCTGTGCAGTAAACATTTTTGCCCAGTGTTTTGGATGCAAATCAATTCATATGCTAAGGATGAGAGAGGATGTGGACCTGGTCTGTGGGAAGGGAGGGTAAGCGTGCTTAGTCTCTTCTCTGCCATTAGAGGGTCCATAGTGTTACCACAGCTTGACTGTTTGTGATGAAGCCCCTTAATTCACCAATATAATAATATATTATTATATAATGTAATGTAATGTAATAATATTGCAATATGATGATGTGCAATATAATAATATATTTCCTGAGTGGAAACATAGCAGAATAGCAGAAGGAAAGCTCTCTCTTTCTGAATACAGTCCCCACTCCCAGTGCCATCACATCTAGATCCACATGAACTTCAGCTCTCAGAAATGATCAGTACGGCCCCTTCCTTGAGGGGATGCTGTTATCTAGGGGCTGCTCTTACCATTGCAGCTCTGGTGGTGAGCTCCAGGGCTGAGGCAGCCCCAAAGGCTGTTCCGGGTACCCAGCGTGATGCAGTGATGATGATGATGGGCGGGCTGCTGCTGCTCTCATAATTCTTCCTTCAGAGCTCCGGATCATTACCTCTGTGGGAAACTTCTCTCCCCACTCCCACGCTGACCCCACACCTTCCAGGAGATCACACTCACGCTGCTTTCCTCCAGAAATATCATTTTGCTAATAAAGTGCTGTTGTTTTCACCTCTCCCTGGTGTGGACACACTCTGTTCTTCTTCATGTTTTAATTAAGTCTCTAGTTCTCCTAGATTTTCCAGGGAAAAAAAAAAATAAAAAGAGAGAGAGTCTCTGAACAGCACTTTTTCCCTCCTCCCACAGGACAGGACCACATAGGGACAGTCTGGGTCTCGAGGCTGAGGGAGAAGAAAGCCTTTGAATCGGTAAGTACCAAAGGAAAGCCCAAAGGAAACGGGATCTCAGCATGCATCCACTCGTGCCTCATCTGTATCACAAACTATACCCCTCTGCAATTACCAAACGCAACACTTTCACTAGTTATTTGCATATTTATGGAGTATTTACCCCAAACCTCATAATGCTCCAGAAAAAAAAAATGATCATACAGCTAGTAATTTAAATGAAAATTTGTTATTCATACATTTTCCTTGAAATGTCACATGCCACAAAATATTACAGTTTCATGGAGCAGCCAGTGCTCCGCTAATAATTAAAATACATTATCACTTTGATTAAGCATTTACCCAAAACTGCAGAACCATCACAGAACTGCTGAAATGTTTCCAACACCCCAATTAGAAGATGTCAGGGACTTTTATTTATACTGTAGATCGTGTAGCATAATCTCACCTTTTCCCTAATTCCGCATACTTTACGGCACCACAGAACATACGCTGTCACCTCCTATTCCTGTTAAATGACCGTGGGTGGTGGCATCTTGAACTGGGAACAGCCAGCTCCTTCCTCCTGTGGGAAGAGGGAGTGGGACAAGGGATTAGCAAATCCCACTGCTCTGAGGGGAAACCAGCCGTACAAGGATCATTGCCAGAGCAATAAGTGCTTCACGGTTTGTGTAATGGACCCTTCCCACGGGGCAGTGCCAAGGGGCCTGGACGCAGACGCAGAGTGGGAGCCACACCAGGACATCACCCACGGATGGATGGACAGAGCACAGAGTGCAGAGGCTTTGCGTGGAGCTCATGGGCAGTGCTCACAGAGGCTCAAGATTCACATCTCCCCTCGCACCTCTGGTGCCCCCATTGTGAACTGCCCCCTTCACCTCCTTTTCCAGCTTCCCACCCCACAGCTGCTCCTGCTCCTGGTACTTATCTCCCTCCCATCCAATCTTCCATAGTCCAGTCCATAGTGTTCTTCCCTCACATGGCCCCTTCCCACCAGGAACGTAGTGGAGCTTTTTCCTGAGAATTGAAGGGGTTGGAATGTTCTACCAAGTAGTTGCCACAAGGATCACCAAAACGGACTAGTGCCCACTGCCTTCATTCCAAGGCAAACCCGCCTGCTCTATCTGTGCTCTAATTTTCTTTTGGTAGAAGAAGATATATGCTCTTTCACCTGGGAACTCACCCCAAGGGCCAGGCAATAACTGCATCTCTGTACAGCCTACTCTCTGAACCCAGCTTTTGGGTCAACCCCAAGTCAAAGGCCTTCTACATCCAACAGGATCTTCTGCGCACCCCGGAGCAGCCATCCCATATCAGACTGACAATGCAGCTGGCCACCCGGCAATGACATGCTGCAGAAAAGTGAAACATTCAGTAGAAAAACTAGATTTAAGTGTTGTCGTGCCTCGAAGGAGTAATTACCAATGACAGGCGCTGCAGCAATGAGCTGTGAAGTTATGACAAATGCCCTAAGCAGCACCCCTCCAACAAATAACTAGAAGGCGAGAACACAGCAGGGAAACACCAGCTGAACAGGAAAACATGACTATCTCTCTGGAAAACATCTTTCACGCCTCTGGGTTCATTATGGTGTTGGCTTTTCTTAATGATGTTGTTTGAAGGCAATAGTATCAACATGCAAGAGTGGAACATCTCCCAGGAATGGCCCTATGGGGCAGCTCAGAGCAGGGTGGACACAGGGCCCATTGCTCACCTGAAGCACGGAGGGGCTGCAGACAGAGTAAACTGTTCTGGAAGCGTTTCAAGGGAAACCCGGACTAGCACCGAGTCATCCAGTGCAGTGGCTCGGGCAGGGACAGGTCTCTTCAAGGAGCTGTGCAAGCGAGTCTGCCACAGTAAAACCGTCCACGTTCAATGTCAGAAACATTTCCCTGAGCCTCATGTATTCACACTGGGTCTACAGCTCTGCTTCAAGTGTTCCCACCTAGCAGGCGCTAAACATCCTATCATCTTTTGTGCTAGGATTTGAAAGCAAACTATGTAGTATTGTCATGGGTTGTGCCTCACGCAGATTTTTTTTGACTGGGGTCCTTAACAGCACATTGTAAATGTGACTAATGCTACCACAAGAAACTCTGAATTGGAAGGAAACAATTGCATAATCACCCTCTTAAAAGTAGTCTTCGAGCACAGGAGTAACACTATGCCAACAGAACCAATTTCCCAGGCATTTAAGATTTAGAAGGACCCATCCTTAGGAAGAGAAGTGCCTTATTTAGGATCAAAATGGATGACCTTTGGGACCTTACCAGGAGCGGTAAGCTACATCATAAAAGTGGGATAACTTTTATCAATCTTTGCAAAAAAAAAAAAAAAAACACTTGCTGTCAAGAACCTTCTGTGAAGTTTCAAAACAACTCTTATTAAAATGAACCAATTTCCTAAGCATGCTAACATCTTTATTCCTCAGATGCTAAGTAGAATTATAGCTAAAGAATGCATTGTAGAAGACCTTTCTTACATCTAAATTCATGTTTCAACTTAAAGGTCAATATCTCTCTCCCTTTTTTTCTTGATAAGCACCTTTGGAGGTGTTTATTTCCAAATGATCTGTTTCTACATGCAGACTTCACATAATAGCTCCTATTGCCTTTGTTCTTGATGTTGGAGATAGATGTGTACAAGTGGAGCAAGGCCACTCGATATTATAATTGGATCTCAGTGCAAGAATTGCTTGAGTATAGAACAGATTATAGGGGACACGCAGACACATGGTGTCCTGGCCACCACAGCGGAGTGGCAGGAGAACCCCAGCCAGGTGGGGACCTCAGTCTGCTGATCACACATCTCTGCCCTCGGGAGAAGAGTGCTCCTGCTTCAGCATGGCTCTAGCACACTCTTTAATAAATGCAGAAAAGCAAATACTCTTTAATAAAAGCAGAAAAGCAAGAGCCGCCTCCAAAGGAATAATAAGAAAAGACAATGCTCTCTGTTGTGGTTCATGATTACTCTCATGCAGAACTCACTGTGAGATATAATTTTCTTAAAAAGACTAGTTAAACTGAAGAATCAGAGGAAGAGCAGAGATTTGTCCAAGCACAAAGCAGAATTTCAACTCCTTTTAATCCTTGATGAACTTGAGAGATCCTTTACAATGAGGGCTGAGTCAGAGGAAAAGTTAACATTTTGAAGACACTCTGGAAATTTCCCACCCTAGCATGAATAGCAATTAGAGTTATATTGCAAAAAAAAAAAAAAAAAAAAAAAAAAAANAAAAAAAAAAAAAAAAAAAAAAAAAAAAAAAAAAAAAAAAAAAAAAAAAAAAAAAAAAAAAATCCATAAACTGGCACTGGAGCAAGGCAAAAGTGTTGTGCCTCTGAAAAGATGAAAAGATGGTACATCTTATAGATTAGGAAGTTATTTTTTCAGGTAAGCAGTGACCAGACGGCGAAGAGCAATGAACAATGAGGAGTTGTAAAACACCATTTTTTTAATGCAAGACACCAAATTATTTCTTCAGCATCAGGAGCAATAGGAAGTTGTAAATGTTCTGGCAAGGAATAAAAGTTAATATATTCCTGTAATGAATTTAATGGGATAATGAAATGCTGTTGTAATTGAAGGTATTAACGGCTTCTCCTGTTAAATATCAACTCGCTTAGACCATGTGTTCCTTGAGGAAAGACATGAGCTAATCTTGGTAAACAGAAAGAAATAGTGGGATTTATTTTGGATTTAGGATTCTTAGTATTCAGTGATTTGGTAGTTTTTAAGACTACTTCTCTGAGCAACTTCTTTTAAGTAACTGATTTAAATGCTTTCTTTGGTTTCATTGGATTTAGCTGAGATTATTTGACTTTGCTTATGTAGATATCATTTAGATTATGTGAGATATGCAAAGAGGATTCTCCAAAGTTTGAATTCAGCTATTGTGCCCATCTCTAGACTCTTTCAATTGTCTACGATTCTGGGAGAGGATGCACTTTGTCCTCAGTTCACAAGAGAGGGACTCTTGAAGGGACGGGAGCACTCTCCCATATGTCTTAATTATCAGTTCTCTGCAGAGGTGTAGTCACTGTCATTCATTTTCTATCTATCTTATTCTTTGCTTTTCTTAATATTCAAATAGTCATGGCTAATTATTGGGATTATTTGACCCATCTTCAGCTGTGATGTATAACAGGGCCCTGCTCACAGTATCACTATTAGCAGAGACACTGAGGACCATTTAATCTTTTATAATTCCAGTAATATATATATCTTATATACTTCAGTCTGCTTTTAAGGGCAATTACTTGTCGGCCAACAGCACGATCACCAGGAGAGCTGGTCCAGGGATGATGGCCCCAGCTCATGGAGGGGAAGCCCTCATAGGACTTGGCTTCACTCCTCATCACCCACCTATAGCCACCATCAGCTTTGCAGTCTGGGACAAGGCAAGGGACAGTGTGTGATGGTTTACACTGTCTGGCAAACTGGAAGGCTGTTTTGTATAACCTTGAAGCCATGCAAAAATCCATATAACTGAAACGAAAGAAGCGTTCCATCATACAGTCCAGAAGCTAACCAGGGCCCTTCCCACGTGTCCTGCCTCCATCCACAGATTATCTGAGCAGATAAACCAAGGTTTGTGCAGATGGATGCTCATTAAATGAGCTGCATAATCTGTGCTTTTCTGCAAAACATCATTGGCTCACCTGGACTGAGTTCAAACTGGCAACCAGTAGAAATGGGGAAAGTTGGAAACAGGACCCAACCATCATTAGGCTTGAGAGGGGATATTGTCTGTGATAATTTTCAACAATTGTCGTGGTCGAGAAGTGGCAAGAACTCTGCCAACTGCTTCCTGCTTGAAAGCATTTCATAAGCCCCCCCCCAGACGACAAATTCCTTCCTGAGATAATACCCAGTTCAGTTGTGATAGCACAGCCTGGCTAATGGGGCACACCTGATAAGCAAAGAGGCAGTTTCTGTGAATGAATTTGAGCAGGACATTAGGTTTCCATGTGCCCAGGGCTCAGAGGAGTACATAGACTTTACTGGGAGAGATCACATCGTACGCACATGCCAGCTCCTTCTCAAGACCCCAGCAGCCTGGAGCACATGTATTGCTCCAGTGGATTCCCCTTGTCCCTTCCAGTTTATCCAATGTCTGGGCCCATAGGAGCTACTGAGGCAGCTCAGAGATAAATGGGCTGCCTGAACCTCATTTCCAACCCTATAATCATTTGTCTGGTTGGCTGACATATGGGCCATTCGCTGAAGCCTATGATAGGTTTGTTATTCTCTCTTCAGTTTAGCACGCTGTTCTGTTAAATTATGGCATTTGTATAGATGTTTGCTTAAATAAAAGAAAAACGAAAAAGTTGGACAACTGGCGAAGTGCAGCAAAGAGCCACAAAAATGATTTAAAAGCTAGGAAGAGCACCTTCCAGTCAGAGACTTAAAAAATTCCAGCTGTTTAGCTTTTAAAAAAATAAGATTGAGAGGTGACTTGATCGACTTGACCATTCTGTCTAAATACCTTCAGGGGAAGAAAATATCATGCAATAAAGACTCTAAAACTTCAAAGCAAAAGGCACAACCAGCTCAAGCCAGAAACATTCAAATTATAAATTAGGCACTTTTTTAAGAAGGCAAGCATTTTACTACCAGCAAAATTGGCCTGAAGAAATCTTTCTGAAAGATATGGTTCAATCTCATCCAAGTCACAAGATACACTAGGTGGTGAACGTGGTGAAATACAATGGTTTGTGGCATGCAGGAAGACAGATGCAATGATCTAATGCATCTCTCCAGCTATAACCCCCGAGAAGCTATTAAATAAAATTATTACGTAAGCTGCAAGCTGGCAACAAATTCTTCCTGAAACATACCTAAAAACGGGGAGGTGGCAGGAGCTATCCTGGAGGTAGGCATGCACTGCTCTGGAAAATCAGATAGACATTGCACACCCTTCGTCCTGCAACCTTAACTCAGATCTCTGCCAACACTAGGAAGGAGAGAACGGTGGGGAAAAGCTCTCTTGAATCAGCCTAGTCCAGTCTGAGGCCACAAACACAGAGGTTTTAGAGCAACCAGGGCAGTGACACTGTGACCCAGGACAGAGACCAAGGGACATAGGGGCAACTTGGCAATAGCCACAGCCCCACTGGAGAGTCTATTCTGGAGGCAATTTGTGCCAGGGCAGAGATGGCCTGGAAAGAGCACAGGGAAGGCTCCTGGAGAGCAGTCCTCTGTATGAAGAGGACACCCTGGGGAGCCCAGAGCACCCAGAGGAATCTGGCATTTCCCAGGACAAGCAGCAGAACATATCCCCTTAACCTGCACTCTGAAATCCATGTGTGCTTAGTATTCACACCACAACTCAATTATTTATAACCGAAATTTTTCATTTTGAGTTTCAAGGTATAACAAGGTGGTTATAAAACTGATTTAGGGATAGAAAAGTTTGATTATAGAGGAAAATTATTCGAAGGTTTCAAAGAGAGGAATAAGTTGCTAAGGAATAATGGTCCTCTTACAGGAAAGATACACGCTGAATAAAGAGCCAGTTAACTGTTCCCTGTCTCCCAAGCACGGCTGCCTGCCCAGCCCTTGCACAAGGCACTCTGCACGTGGACATCTCCCCGGTGGGAAGCTCCAAACTCTTGATGTCTCCAAATCTGCTACAGGACATGGCGGGCAGGAAGAAATGGTCTTGGCTTCGAGCAAAGAGAAATTTACACAGTGAGCATCTTGAGTGCAGGTTGCTGTGAGGGAGGAATAATTCTATAAACTTTAGGATGCAACATTTTGCCTCAGAAACAGATATTAAAGTGATGGACTGGCCTTTGGAAGCAAGCTGCAGACGGACAGCTTAGCCTCCCAACAGAAGGGATGTGAAAGAAGGGGCTGGATTGTAGTCTGGCAAAGTGTGAGAGATTTTTCACTGCTGCTGGAGCTGGTGCTTACATGCTGTGGTGCAAAGCATAGTGAGGAACCAGATAAATTCTCCTCCTAAAGGGCAAAGAGCAGTCAAGAGAGCCAATCCCCCTGCTCCTCAACACCAAGGCATCAAGAAACAAGTGTCCACTGACAAGAGGGCAGCTCAGTCACTGCTTGGAACAGTGGGACTGGCGCAAGTGCCAGGTCTGGCAGGGCCTCTGTCCCAGGTCCACAGTAGATCTCTGCTCTCCCAATCCATCTTTCAGCCTACAATCCCCGATGTCTCACTCCAACTACCCGGTATAGCACTTTACATGTGATAGAACAGGCTTGTTTTACACTACAGATCCAGGTTTAAGGGTCTGCTATTGATAATTTTAAAAATCCTTCTTTTAACAAAATAAAAGCTGAAAGTTCTTTTGTTTGCTTGCACTATGCAAGAGATCAACACACTATTTTGCAATGTTTTCCATTACTGCTTTCCTGATGCGAGGACAATGCTGCACAAAGGAGATTTCTGCCCTGTCTCTGGGGGAAGCTCTTCAGTAACCAAAGCCTTCACCCTCAGCTTGTTCACTCTGCAAGGCTACAGGTGGAGTGTGTAGACTCCATCCCTGTCTCTTCATAACCTGTGGCTGTGCAGCACGTGTGTGAACAAACTCAGGACACAGCACGCAAAGCCGTGGTTGACAGGGAACAGGGGGATGTAGCACGGCTCAGCATCGCACATTCCCAGATCCATGCAGACATTCCTTAGTGTTCTGTGGGAGCAGACTTCTTCCAGGAAGAAGGGGATCTCCAGGCCGCTGTTCTGCATGGGGAGTCTGTGGTTTCAAATCCATCCATCCTTTACATAAGAATTTATTCCGACAGTCTAGTCTCCGACTAGCAGCTTCTGCAGCCGTACCAAGCACGTATCTTCACATATACCACCTGACCAGCATTCTAGAGTACTTGGCTACCAAGAAGAGACCTCCAGCTGTCTTAAGGATGCAAATAATCATGACTAGTGACTTTGTGCTGGGAAGGGAGGCAGGGGATTCATCAAAGAGCACAAGTCAGCAGGGCTGATATTAGGCAGAGATGATGAAATTGCTCATAATGAGGCAGGGAAGAGAGGAGTAGAAATATTTATGTGCTGTGTGGGCAGAAGCCTGAGGATGTGCTTGTATAACATGAGAGCTGAAGAGTGTTTCCCCTCGTTGCTGTGGAGGGCTAAACCAGATCTCTCTCTGAGAGACACGTCTAAACTAATCACGCTAGACAAGGTACCCCCAGCTTCCCATGAGCTAAAAAGGAGATGCCTCAATTTTATTAATTTTGAGCACATCAAAGACAACAGCGAGTTTTAGAAGGTTGCAAGAACCTTTTACTTCTCTGCACCCCAAGAAGGAAGTAGGCAACTAGCCCTAAAATGGACACACGTAAAAATGGAAAAACTGACAGTAGATTCACCCGATAATGAGTTAAAAAACAGGGATTACACCAGTTAATGTGACTGCATGGAGATAATTGTTCATAATGAGCTACATGGAAAAGGATCAGAGTTACACAGTGATACTTCGCTTTAAAGATCCCCTAGATAAAATACATGAAGAGCACCAGGAACCAGAACTAGATGTGTTTGCTTTTAGGGAAACACAGAGGTGAGCCTCAGCTGGATGTGATCTGACATGCCCAGCACCAGCATTCGCTGGGGACATCTCACTGAGCAGAAAACGCCACGGATGAGCTGCAGCAGCCAGCACAGCTCCTAACACCGTCCCTGTAGAATTCATTTGTGGAAAAGCTCTGTCTGGGATCTAGATAAGCAAACATTAGCTGTGGCTCTTTCCCCGAGATGGAAATTAAGATTATGATAAATTCACTTTTTAAAACAATCAGATCTCCCATTCCCGCTATTAGAATCAATTGGAGAGATGATAAGGATTCAGGTTAATATGACAGATCAGCCATTTTGTGGAAATGAACACATTCATTTCAGCTGTGCTGTACAGGCAAAATTCACTTTGAATTACATAACATGGCAATTTGTCTTCATCACCCATTACCTAGCAGCTCCTAAGTGAAAATCTGTTTTCAAAGATGCAACCTTCACCCGACTGAAAGTTCAGGACACCTGGTTGGTTTATGCCAGAGGCATAAACGCATTCTGCGAGGGAGTCACACCGGGTTGTGTGCGGTGCTCTGTGCAGAGCACCAGAGCAGGGGGTGCCCCGAGCGCCTGCCCCGCTCACCTCTGAGCCCCCCGTTTCTAATGCCACCTCCCAGCCCCACGTGCCGAGCATCCACCAGCCACCCCAGGGCAATGTGAGGGAAGCAAAGGCCATCCACCCTGCAGCAGCAGCTCTGCTTTTCCTCAGGAGAAGTAACAAAGTTCTCGTAACCTCGGGCATTTTTGCAGATAATATTTCCTCTCAGGAATTCCAGGAGGCTTCCTCTCACTGTAAGGCTTAATTTGAGGGCACCTGGGCTCCCTTTTCTTCCTCCCTGTAACTAAAATCTCTAGGCATAGATTTTTTTTTTGCTTGGCGAGTTGTGACTGTTACGCCAAGAATTACATCTGGGTCTTTTTGTTCATCATTTCTCCTTCCCTCTCTCTGTTTCTTCCTCCACAGATCTCAGCCATAGTCTTGTCTTTTATCAGAGACGCAGCGAGCCCCCAAAATTGCAAGATTGGCTCTTCTGTCTAGATCAATCACAAGTAATCCTATGATGTTCTCTTTTTTGTGTGCCCTCAGTTTAAAAGCGTATTGCTCATGGGTTTTATTTCCTATATGGACTGCAGCACTCCCCAATTTTCTGTACTACAGCTGGGTGCACTTATCCTCTTCCGCTTGACTTGCCTGAGAAATGTGAAATTCTTCAGGTGCTTCAGAATAAGCAATTGTCAGGAAAAGATGCCTTCAAACTGTCTTTTTTTTTTTCCTTTTCATTTCTTTTCTGGTAACAGTTTCTTGAAGCAAAGTGAGCAGAGGAATACTTTCTAAACCTTCTCCATTTGTTTTGAACTGGGTCACGCTGCTGCAGTTCTGCTGGAGCTCTTAATTGTTCATAACTTTTTCTTTTGCTCCTGGTGCAATTGGTGTTCAAAGATCACTTCTTCCTGTGCTGACTTTGCTGGAACAAAAGCAAACAAACAAAAAAACACAAGCAAGTCCATTGCTACTGTCTGTATCTTCTGACGAAGGTTAAACACTATCTAGCATCAGGAGAAACTTTCTTATAATAAGAAAAACAGGTTACTGGAGTAGATGACTGGGGGAATCCTGCTAATCAGAGACTTGTTCCTAATCTGTTAGTGAGCATCTGAGGAGCTGATGCACTTTGGAGGGCAGATGGATAGATGGACTCCCTTCATCAAGATCCTGTTTTTCTATATCCTACTTCAGCTGGCAACGAGGAAAGTTTATAGACATCAGTCCAGACATACGGACTCAATGGCAGGGTCCTTCAGCTTTATGTCAGCCAGATCTGGTTTTTATAAACCATCATCAGCATCAACAACCCACGAGGTCCTGCGACATCCACATCATATATCACCTGCTAACCACGAGTACTTCCTTCCAGCCAAGGGACAGGATATAACATCAGCCCCTGTCAGCCCTGACTGGGCTGTATTTGTCGCAGGTGGTACGAGGAATGAGAGCAGTGGTTACTTTGGGCTGCGAGGGTTGTCTGCCCTTATTGAGTCCTTGGTATTCACGTGCTGTAGCCTGGTATGAGACACAGCTCCCTTTGAGCGTGCAGTTGGCACATGCAGCCTTGCTCCTGCATTTTATCCCAGAAGAAGTCAGGTAGCCAGTGAAGCCGTTCCCAGAGTGTTCTGTAATCTAAACTTCCATTGCAAATTAAACCTTACGGTGCTTGTGTTTTGCTGGATATCTTGCAAGTGAGAACCAAATACAGCAGTTTCTTCCCTGCACTTGAAGGCTGCCTGGAATAGCAGCTCCAAAAGAGCTGTGAATTGCTTATTAATTGGGCAGAGTATTAATTTTGAAAACAAATTATATTAATCATTTCACAGCTGATTTTTCTGTCATAAACATTCAGACAGTGTTTATCTCAGAACCTAAAACAACTCCAGGCCCAGATGAGCTATCAAAACCCATATACGTTTTTGCCAGAGTATCCAGGTGTCCTATGGTAATTCCATGTCACCACTGTGACAAAACCTGGATGTTGCTGGGGTGTAGATTTTGAGGGTAGATCAATATTCACTGTTTTTTTTTTCCAGTGAACTTTGTAAAGCTTCCAAATGAAATTAATTCGTTTGCTTAATTCAGCCTCAAAATATTCCTGCATTAGAGCTCAGCTTTTAACAAAGCACATAAAATAGATCAGACTGATGAAGTCAAACAAGGGCCCATCTACCTTGTGCTTTGTCTAAAGGTGTCCAGCTGCACCATTGGAAGGTGTGGATAGTGCTATTTCTGTTGTTAAACGCCCTAGTTTCCAGTGCTCTGGAAATTGGGAGCTCTGTAAAAGCCAACAGTTTTTTACACCTGATAGTCTTTCATGGATTTTTGTGCCACAACTCTGTCTCATTGCTTATCCTTCCTCTGGTCACGCTTCATCCTTCCAAGCTCACAGTGCCTAATACACTCCAAGAACATCGCCACTTCTCTTTCTTATCCTTAGAGATCCCCCAGCTCTGTCTTTTCTCTTACTGGATCACCTCAGTTAGTAATATCACCTTTAATAGCCTCCAAAGAATGTGTTACGTGGCCTCCAGAAGCCCAGAAATTTGTGTGAAGCCAGTTGAGATGCGATACCGCTGCAAGGAGTGCTCAGGAGACCAGAAATCTTGAGTCTGTCATCCTTCCACCTGGTCACCTTCAGAGAAGGCTGGACTTACTGCTCCCAGAATAACGTGCCTGCAAGTGGTAGCAGTTACTTTGCACTCAGACAAAAGCAGGTAAGTGATGTTGTGCCTGGCTGATGAGGTTAGGACTCTTGGAAGGCTGCAGCCTCAGCCTAGAAAGCAGCCAGTGCCTTCTCTGCATCAGGAAATGACACTTATGATTAAGGCTCAGGATGGCCTCCCCCGCTGATGGAAGAGGTCTCCCTGGTAGTCTATATTTCAGTCTTCTTTTCATGTCCATGAGTGTTCGAAACTTCCAGTCATCTTAAGGGCCTTTGGAGTACCAGAGTCAGCTACAGCCCCAGAAGAAGTCACTTCAAATTCCTCCAGACATCTTTTAAATTCCTCTAGTTTCCTGCTTCTTGATATGTCTTCCACAAAATGTTCTGTCTCCTCCTGTGTGAGGATTTGTCCCACCAATACAGAAGGCAAATATCCTCATATGCACTTCTCCACTGGTGAGGTGGAGCCCTCCACACAGCAAACATCTGTGAGAGGGGACCGTGGGCGTGAAGGGACATCTGTAATGGCATGGCCAAGCTCTCAAGCCCCAGAGCAGGACCCTGCAGGGACTTTTTGGTGAACCCTGGGCGCTGCAGGCTGTAGGGGAGCAGCTGGCATGAAGGTCCTGATGCTTCTAGAGGTCCTATATAGGGAGAAGGAAGGGACTTTGAGAGAACCTGCAAGCAGTGGGCCTGCATATAGAGTGGATAAATTCCAAAAAAGTTAATATAACTGTAGATTGTATTCACAATCCTGCTGTAAAAGCAGGTGGTGACTGCACGGATCATGCGCGCAAGCCCCTCAAGCTCAAGAGGGGTCCACAGGTCTTGTCAGGAAGCTCCTCACCTGCTGGGCACGTGCTTGGGAGACATGCAAGTGCTCCACTTACACCAGTACATGATAAATGTGAAATGAGTCTGGTTTTAATGAAATCATTCCAAATTCAGACGTAAGACACATCAGTCTAGGTAAGAAGACTGATATTTGCCATCTAGATGGTTACCAAAATGCTATGGTTGGGTCTGGCAATAGTGGATCTCAAAAACATCAAATACTTCCTTGTTAATTTGTGTTTCTGAAAGAAAATTCCTTGATGCTTACCCCAAAGTATTAAAAAAAAAAAGCTTCAGTAAGTTGCCTTCCTACTTCTTTTAATATAATAAAATATACATTTCCCATGTCTCTGCCTGTTTCAGCTATTATTCCCAGAGTCTATTAGTGATATTTTCCCTGCTTTTTGGAGGCTTATGACAATTTTCCTAATATTAATGCATAACTTTTAACTGCACACATAAACAGAGGTTTTCACCAGCTATTGCGAAAAGAGATTATAATAATTGCAGAGTGCAAACACTGTATTTTATCTTTTTTAAAAGTTGGCTTAACCACAGTCCTACTAGAGAACTAATAAAAATTGTTTCAGAGTTCACAACTCAAGCTTCCCATAGCCAGGGAATTAGGGACGTCCTGATGTGTTTGAAATGAAATACAGATACTTATTGGAGTAGAATATTTCCAGGTGCCAGTCATAAATACACCGTTATCATGCTGGTTGCAAAACCATACCTGCTAGAAAAGCAAAATCGACGAATAAAAAGGAAGTTGCCTGCAAGAGATTAACCAGTGACCTACTTGAGGAAAGCTAGCCAAATGGGATGCACTTATTTACTGAAATGCATTGACAGAGCTTTTACAAAATCGATCAGAGTCTCTCTGGATCCCACTACCATAACCTGAGCGCGGCTCCTTTCCTCTTCAAGATGCATTTGTTTCCTGAGCACTCGGAGGGTGCAGACCCTTTTGCTTTATATCTGAATAAAAAGCCTAATCCTTGGTTTTTAGCAACGAAGACTCATTATTATACCCCCGAGGCCCAATGACCAGACACCATCACAATAAATCCCTGGGCCTTTTGTGATCGGTCATTTTGAAGTGCTTTTTTATGTCCCTGGCTCTGAAGTCCCAACCGTGCTTTACCTTGGCTGCCTGCGTGCTAGCCCCTGCTCCCTTCTGCTTTCAACTCTTCTCCCAGTTTGCACTGAGATCTTCAATAGGAACTGAATTGCATTATTTGGTCTCCCAAGGATCTTCAGCCCTTTCTAAATCTCTACTCGGGTGAGGAACAAAAAGCAGTTTAAAAATAAGAATTTTAGCTGGGAGTAGAGTAAAACACCGTGAATTGCTTGGAGGCAACCTGAGCAGAGGACAGTGTGCCAAGCTGATGAAGATGAGCTGCATAACCTTGTCTTGCACTCAAGCAAAGCCCCGTTTATGGATCTCACACTTCCCAGGACATGCCGAAAGGGGGGCTCTCCAGGGACCACAGTGGGATCCTCTGTATCTGACCTCCCTGCTTTCCCTCCCTTGAGTAGCAGAAGACCATGCTGTTCTTACAACGCTTTCAGCTCAGTTTGGGACATCCACAAAGAGCCACATGTTGGCGTGGGAGCTGTCTGCCCTCTCCAGAGCAGCTCGAGCGTGTCCAGGTGCCCACGGTGTCTCAGCTTCTCCTGAGCCCCGTCACTGCAAGGCAAGGGCTGCGAGTTCTCCTGGGCATCCTCCTCAGGAGCCTGTTCCCTCTGCCTGAATCAGGTTCTGTGCCAGCTTTTCCACAGAATGTCCATGTCCCAAAAGTCGGCTGTCGTTGGCTGTCTCTCAACAGTCCTGAGACCTACCCTGCGGCCTGGCAGGCATTTCCACAGCACCTGCAGACCCCTGCGTGGTTCTGTAGCACAGATAACCTCTGGAAAAATAGCATAACGAGGCCAGTGCTCATCCTGCCTAACCCCTCCCTGATCGTTATTGAAATTCAGATTGTGTCCAGCTCCACGCAGGAGCCTGGCCGGTTATTCCTTGGCTCTGGAAATCACCCCCTTTTCATGGACTGCTGCTTCCCCTCTAGCTGAGTGCACAGCTCTCAAAGCCAAAGACATCTGATGCTTTGCAGCAAGATTTTGTGAGATTTTCTATCAAATGTTTTATACAAGCTAAGACATAGCGCATTTGCTGCAGTCCCTCTGCCTCCTGACTCCATAATGTGTCAAGGAAGTAGCTGAGATGCAGGCAGGTTTAGTAAGAGCATCCATCGATGAGGGATGCTGCAAGGGCAGCATTCCCCAGCAGAGGCAGGAGAGATGCCATTGACTGGAAGGATTAGAGAGAGAAAGACAAGTGGAAGCTCTGGGGAAAACATCTTATGAAATATATTGCTTATGAAGGATGGGCCGACAGTCTGAAGACTTTTAAAATACAATGGATGTGTCACTGCCGGATCTGCTGTGATTATCCAGCACCGCCGTCGAGTTGTACATTGTCTCTTATTGTTTTTGCATCGGGGGCGAGCGGGTGTGTTAGCCAATAACTGGGTTTATAGGAATGCGTGCGAGTCTGCAGTCGTGTGTTGACATGAACGGGAGGGTGCCCAGAGGAGCCAAGAGGCTCTTGCGTGTGCTCGGGAAGCCTGTCAGAACGGTAACGAAGGAATTGGCTGCATCAGGCAGGTTTTGTTCCATGTGCAGCCGTCTGCTTCCTGCCTTGGGCTTCATTATGTTAATGGGATATTGATATGATAATAATGCCTAGCTGTTATACAGCCATATGTCCTTGCGATGCTCTGCAGAAACCAAAGGGGACAGTCCTTGCGTGGGCCAGCACAGGATGGAAAGGAGAAAAGAGACAAGGAAGGGAAGGCAAAGCCAGTGGAAGAACTGATGGGGAAGAACCTCAGTGTTTCTTGCAAAGCCTGTTGTTCCTTTGGACCTGGCAGGTTGGTTGTGGTCAGAG
This sequence comes from Nothoprocta pentlandii, assembly GCA_013398315.1. Lineage (NCBI taxonomy): Eukaryota > Metazoa > Chordata > Aves > Tinamiformes > Tinamidae > Nothoprocta > Nothoprocta pentlandii. The sequence goes on from VZSG01000983.1 coordinate 189,324, forward strand.
GGAAGCCAGGGCTGAAAGGTCATGAAGAGTTAGCCAAGGAATGCAACCATTTGCGAAAGGTCAACAAACACCCAAACAGGACCAGAGGAGCCTGAAGGGAGCAAGTCAAGGACACCCAGGAACCTGCCATGGCAAGTGCCAAGCTACACCAACCAGGCTTGAAAGCAGGGCAGACTGGAGTGGCCACATCTGGGGCTGCACCAGGCCCTGGGCACCTTCAAAAACAATTGGTCCATTCGTAGTTGAGTGCACCAACGTGCCATCTCCAGTTAATACTGAGACACAGCCCTGAAGAGGTTCTCTGCTCTCTGCTTCATCATGCTGAACTTTCCTCCTGACCACCTGGCAGGTCTCCTTCTCCGCGTCATTAGCCTGGAAGCAGCAGATCCTCAACACTCTATTTGCACATTACGTGGCCAGGGACATCCTCGGGCTGATGCCTTTGCTCAGGAGGCTTTGGCCCACAAGGAGACCACTCCCCTCCAGACCCTCCTGCCTCTCCTTTGCAGCCGCCAAACCTGACTGCTGCTTGGAGCAGCCTGCTGAGTTCACGGCCCCTGTCCCAGTGCCACACATAGGTGCTGGTAGGTGCTGGAGCCTGGAGCACTTTCCCAGGAGTGAGGCCACACGCTCTGTTACAAGAAGACCCCTTCCAGCTTTGCCAAGCACCTTGAGAAATGACAGAACCACAGACTAACTTAAGCTGCTGCAAAGGTCTATGGGATCACCCCAACAATTTATGGCACAGCTTAGGTGCATGAAGCAAAGCTGAAGCCCTTGTCAGGGCAGGCTAAAAGACAGTATCCCCAGCAATCACCCATCAGAAAGAAAACACAGGCTCAGCTCCTTCCTGCTACTCTAATCCCTTAGGAGGCAGCAATAAATCCTGGGATTTGGCCTGCCATGTAAGACTGCAGCATTTTTTCTTCCTTTTTTCTTTTTTTTTTTTTTTTCCTTCTAAGTAAAGAGAGATGCCAGAGGTTTTCTACAAACAGCCTTGCCAGGCTCTCTCTTGCAGGTTGTCTGTTGTGCCTGATCAAGAGCATAAGTTGGACCACTGAAAATGAAGACGTGAGATTGCTGGATCATGGTGGGGCACTCCAGGATGCTGGATGCTCTGCATGTGTCTCTCCTATGGCCATGGGGTAGGACCAGGTGCCCCCATCTTTTTCTGGTCTTGGTGACCAGCAAGACAGCAATTCAGCAAGTCCACAGCACAGGCAACCTCTACCCAGGCTTGTATCTCAATAGATGCAGCAAGATCGGTCTGGATTAATCTGCCAATTGGCCTGTGGAGGCCACTGAGCGGCTGCTGGAGCTGCCTCTTTGCACCCTGTATCAAAAGCTGGTGAATCCACTAGCAGCACAATTCTCCAAGTCATCAGAAATTCCAAGTAGCAGCTGTGCCTGAAAAGCAGGAGGGATTATCACAGAGAACATGGGCACAATAAACCAGCAAAGTTTTATTCACTAGAAATGACTTTTTACCCCCATGTTTCTTGCAGTGTTTCAAGAATTATTTTGTTGCCTCGGCCCTGTGTTACGAGGTCATTCTCATACCACAAAGAAGTCAATGTAAACTCTTTCAAATTCCGGGAACCCTGAGCCAAAAAGCTGCTGATCTACACTTCAGCAGCAAAAGGGAATACAGTCTCCAAAAATGACTGGGCATCATGCAGACTACAAAGATGGAAGGATTGGAGGAGAGGTCTTTGATGCAACAGAGAAAACAGATAGTCTGTTCTGCAAGCCCCAGAGCATCCAGCATCTTTGCAGACCTCTGTGTGAGCAAGCACCACAGCTGCCATTATAACTCTGTTTTCAGTTGCTTTTACCCGCAGCAATCATGTGGACTGTGCATTTCAGCCCGTGCTCTTTGCCTCGGGTTGATATATATTTTTAAAGCAATGCAATGATTTTTTAAATAGCTTAGGAGACAAGATTAGGAATAGTTTAGCTGCTGTTTTCCCATCTCTTTAAGCAACGGTCCTCTCAGATACTCCAAGTAGAAACCTGTGTTTTAGCATCGTGGTAGTTAAGCACTGTGAACACGGCTGTGGCTGCAGGATATTTTGTAGCTTAGAAGGACCAGGAAAAGTGAATTCTCTTTCCCTGTGCAGTCTTAATTCTAGCATCCCCGAACTTAGACGAGTTTGACTTTTCTGTCTAAGGCCCATCCTTGGAACTCGGTGTTTTATATGGGATCCACCACCACAGAGTAACAAATCTCCATGTGATTAAGCAGGTAGGGTGAGCAATTGGCTTTGCACCACGTTCCTCTGGAAGCTGAGCACTCTGAATTATAAGGCCCGTGAGAGGTTACATGATTTATTGCAAACCCATTTATGGCTCACATAAAGCTTCAAGATGGAATTGGGTTTAGTATTTTGTTTTTATTCCATTTTATCATGTCTGTACACTGTAAATGTAAATGTTCAGCCAGAGCTCAGCAGGCGTAAATCAGGGTAACCCCTTGGAAGCCAGGGATGCCACACTGACTTACACCCACTGAAGGTTTAGCCAGTTCTCTCTTAATATATGACCCGTTATATACGTTTTTATTTGTGGTTATATTAACTGCATTCTGCAAGGTTGCCAAATACAGAAATGCTAACCAAGGGACAGAAAAATGCTGTTCTTGGCAAGACTGCTTTAAGCCTCCAGTCCTACATTCTGCCAGCTTCTGGGAAGCCAAAGGAATATACGTCCCCCCTCACCCCCTTGGGAAGTCTTGATGCTAAATTACCCATCTCCGCTCGCTCCAGGCAAGGTTTGGACACAGACGAGATGATTGAATTTACGGAATAGTTTGGATTGAACAGGATTTTCTGCACAAGATTCTTAACCAGCAGCCGAATAAATTGCGCCCTATGGCCTGTGGCTTCAGAGAAGGCAGAAAGCAACAGATCTCCGATTATTAGCAGGAATCATCCTGGATGGGAGCTGTGGAAAGGACTGCTCTGGTGATAGATTCTGCATCCAGCAGCTGAACGCTATGGTGGAAGGAAAACTGGCAATGTGAACTGGTTGTGCATCACCCCGGGCAGCGGGGCTGGTGTGCCAAGACGGAGCTTTCTGTCCTTGGCACCGGCACTGCAGCATGTTAAGCTGCCTGCTTGCATAGAAGATGCCATCTTTCAAATAGGAGCTCAAACAGAGGCCCTGATTCATCACGGTCATTAAAAGTATCAGAGTGTGCTTTTTTCTTTTTCGCTAGAGTAAAACTGCTGTTTCTGGTTACTAGCCACATTCTAAACTCCTTATTAAACGTTGTCTGCCTAAATTCCCTCTGCACTTGCAGCTCGATGTAGTGCTCTTCATTTCCCCTTCCAGATGTGCAGGTGCAGAATGGCTCTGGGTCTTGCCTGGGAATGCTTAGCCACCTGATGAATGGGAAGGTAATGTGTATTGCTGTTGTACAAAGAGTATATGCATTTGGCAAATGCGAAAATAAATATTGCTTATAGGAGGCTGGAAAATCAATGGCACAATTTCTATTACAAGGATCTCTGTAGGGAAAGCCTGTCTGAGATTACTTGTGCATGCATTTCTGTAAGTGGCTACACAGAGTGTGCTCATTCCAGCTATCTGTCACTATTCCATTACAGAAAAGAAACAGGAGCTGACAAGAAACAAGCAACAAGCTGGAACAATAGAAATAGAGCTGGAATTCGCCATGTTAAGATCAAACAAAAATCCCCGCGTTGCATAAGAGTGCAAGCAAAGCTGTATATTCCGTGAGCCAAATACTTTCCACCTCAGTCAGTTAAGGCAACAGGATAACGCTCCTGGCTTTGCAGCTGGCTGTGTGTACTGCTTTGCCTGCCCTTGGCTCTTGCTCCTGTGATGCCCAGGCTCTCAGAAGGGAGCATAGCAATAAACCGGTGCCCGTGGGCCAAGACTTCCATGCTGGAGCCTTCTGTGGTTCAAGGATGCAAACCCTTGAAGGCAGCATCTAACAGTGGTCTCAGCTACCAAGGATCCCAAGAATGCGCTCCCACATCCTAGGGCATCACCACTCTTCTTTCCAAATTTACGAGAGAAACATTTGCTGAAGTGTCTCCATTTCCAGGGACATGTCCACATCTCACCTTCTCTATCTTGTACTGAGTCAATCCCACCACTGTTTATATATATTTTTTTAAATGTGCCATGCTTCAAAAATCTCATTCTAGTTTCTCTCAACCCTGCAAACATGAAACTTTCCTCATGTCTGTTCTTTCTATAGTTATTTTCTAGGTTACTTAACTTCTGATTTAGTAGCTGTCCCCCAAAATTTCTATATAATGGTTTTCAAACATCAAAATATCAGATTTCTGAACTACTGGAGCTTTTAACTAGATTTTCTTTTCCTTGGGTGACCTCTAGGATGACATAAACTGCTCTTATGCCAGTTTCAGTTTTCAATCACATTTTTACATCTGTTTTCTCTTCCACTCGGTTTTGTCTTTTTCTCCCGGGACCTTCTGCATCAAAGCCCCATGTGCTAAGTACTTCTGACTGAGAGGTGCCCTCCCAGCCCACACTGACCAAAAGGAGGTCGCAGCCACCAGGTAGCAGCTAACACCCAAGTTGGTGGTGAAGACAACACATCTTTAAGCTCATAACCCGGTCCTGTGCAAAATAGCATCATGCAGGCTGGAGTGTGTCTTGTCCCTTGGATTGTCTTGTCCCTCAGGGCTGACTGCACTGAGGTGAGGAATGCAGCAGTTTTGTCCGTATGAGCATCCTGCTCCTCTTCTGGAGTCACTGTTTCACTGAGGCAGTCAACAGGAGCTCCGTCTCCCTCCACACATTCACAGCCCTCATGTTAACATACCCCTTAAGACACTATCTCCAGGTCCTCAAGGAAGATCTAGTGATGCTTCACCATTGGCTCTGCAGGGTTCCCCACAGCAGAAGCCCCTGTGGAAACACTCCTCCCTACACGTGTTAAAGGTGGCTAACGGCTTCCAAACCGTCTCCTGTGGTCTGCAACAGACTTTGCATGAATAGCACCACTGAGGATGCGGCACAGAGCTCCATATTTAAGCACATAAAAATGCAGGAGGTAAAAACTCCATCTGTGGAAAGCACATGTAGAGGAGCTGCATGTTGTTGCCATAGTAAAATGCAACAGAAAGTTGCCAAGAGCAGTTCAGCATGTGGCAAAAATGCTGGTGCTGCAGTTCTGGGAGGATGAACGTGGCAGCAAACTTTCAGATAGGTCTCTCCCACTAGGAGGGTTTGTTAGTGTCCATGGGTAATTCTCACGAGCAATTTGTTCATAATACCACTACTACTACTACTACTACTACTACTAATCATCATCATCATCATCATCATCATCATCACGAGAAAATGTCAAAAGCAGTAATGCATAAATTCCAGGTAGACGCAAAACTTCCTGTAAAACATAAAGAATTACTTCTGGATTGTTGCATTTTTTCCTGGCATGGCATAGTAAGCAACAGAAGGTGGCATGAGCATTTCTCACTCCATAATCTCACTGTGCTCGCTTCTGTTGATCGTGGTGTGTTGCCTCGGGCATTGGGCAATTCCCAATTGTGTTGCATGGTGGTTGCAAAATGTCGTACTGGATTTGGACCCACTCAGTTGGAGATACTGAGAGTTCTCCATTCCTTTAAAATTTCCTCACTCTGCTTGTTTTTTCCTGCTGGACTGATATAAGCCTAGTTTCAAAGAATTTACATAAGTAGCCCCTATAGCAGTCACAGCTGAGCTGCCCCTGGCCAGTCAGAGCCTGGACAGTCACAAGGTCCTCTATAAAAATGGGGGCTGTGATTGCTTACTAATGGTACTTGGAGATCATGAAGTTTCTGTGAATAATAATAGCCCGGAAAATAAACTCCAGCACTAACAACATAGGCTAAAGTTCTTCTTCTGACATTTCCTGAAGGACCTAAATGGAATGTGCAAAGAAAGACCACCATACCCAGTATCTCTCAGAGTCCAGACACATTCATTTTGCTTTGGTGACATTTTCTTTTATTTCTCTCTCAACTCCTCCCCCGTTATAGTCCTTCACCCAAATATTCTTTAGACTTTGCACTGTAACATGGTCAGGCAGCGCCTGTGCATGAGGTAGAGCTCATACCACACCTTGTGATGCCCAGGTCCGTCCTTGGGTCAGGCCTGTATGGATACCATCCCAGGGATGTGCTCCATGACTCCTGCTCCTTTCCGGAAATGTCTAAGGACACCAGTGCCTGGATAATCCAAACTCCCTGGGTCTCTCCTCCAGGACAAGATGGTTCAATGCACTTGTATGGTGGAAGAGTGCATGGTGCACAGAGGAGCAGGATTCCCTCTGCCAGCACATGGGACTGTGCAGCAGTGCTGGCACAAAGAGCACTTGCAATCCCAGCTGCACTGTGCTTAGCAGAAGGCACAGGGCCAGCTCAGATTCCAGGGTGACTTCTCATTCTCATTAACTGAGGTCTTGGCTGTGCTTTAATTGTTAACGAGAGTTCAATAGCTGGATCTTGTTACATATAAATGGAGGAAATACGTGCCAAATGTCTCACAGCCTCCAGCTCATGTCCAGCTATCCCTGAAGGAAACCTTGGAAAACAGGAACTCTTCAGACTCCTCTCCCGCAGGGAGCAGAGTGATGGACCAGAGGCTGATGTTTGGAGCAGAAGTTGTGCTGTACAATGTGGAACCAAAGAACAAAATTGCCTGGCTCCATGAGGCAGAGAAAAACTGGGTCTGTGCGAGTCCCAAGGAGCACCAGGTCTTCAGCTTGTGCTGTAGCTCTGGGACATGAGACATGTGGCCCCACACTGCCCAGGAGAAAAGAGAAGGCAACACAGATCTTCAGCGGAGCCTTTGCAGCTCTCCCAGGTGCATTCTTGGCCTTGGGATGTGATGTGGGGTCATTTAAGCTGCATTTTGCCAGTTCTGTAGCCCCAGAGGGGGGTCAGTGCTCAGGGTCTTGCTGTGGGTGTTGTGATGTCCTTAGGAGGGCTGGTAAATTTGCCAGTATTTCCCACTGGCATGAAATTCTCTTTTGAAAGACAGTGATTGCAAGAGGCAGCACGTCCTGCCTTGGCTGAGATAAGGCCCAAACACTCCAGAAAAGGGGCACTCTGCACACACAAATAGCTCTTGCGGGAGATTTACGGTGCCATTACAGCCTCGGAGCGTGGCAGCGCCCGAAGGTCGATGAGGAGATGCCGAGGTACCTGGTGGACCTGCCTGCAGCAAAAGTCACAGAATCACAGAATCACAGAATATTCAAGGTTGGAAGGGACCTCTAGAGATCATCTAGTCCAACCTTCCTGCTCCAGCAGGCACACCTACAGCATGTGGCATAGGGTGGCATCCAGGTGGGTTTTGAAGACCTCCAGGGAAGGAGACTCCACAACCCCCCTGGGCAGCCTGTTCCACTGATCTGTCACCCTAACCGTAAAGAAGTTCCTCCTCACCTGGAGACGGAAGTTCCTGTGCTCCAGCTTGTGGCCATTACCCCTCGTCCTATCGCTGGCCACCAGTGAAAACAGCCTGTCCCCTTCCTCCCTGCATTCTCCCTTCCTGAACTTATACACATTAATCATATCCCCTCTCAGCCTTCTCTTCTCCAGAGAAAACAGGCCCAGCTCACTCAGCCTCTCCTCATACGAGAGATGTTCCATTCCCTTAATCATCTTAGTTGCTCTTCTCTGGACCCTCTCCAGAAGATCCACGTCCCTCTTATACTGGGGAGCCCAGAACTGCACACAGTGCTCCAGGTGCAGCTGGATGCGTTCTTGGAGGTGCTCACATGCACGTGGGCTGCTCGGGTGTGCATATCGGTGTGCATTTGCATGCAGGCATCTCAGATCTGTGCCTGAGCACTGGTGTCCATTTGTGCTCACAACTACACGTGCACTTCCTCACGATGGAAGATCAATGCACGGGGACCAAGAGAGGGTGCCATCATTTCTTTAGTCTTATACCTGCCTGAATAACTCCACTAACACAGGAATCCTCTGTGGGGAGCTTCACAGAGGCACAGCAGCAAAAAAAACCTTCCAAGTAGCTTGGGAGAGGGTGCCAAGGGGTCCCCTTCAAACTAGCAGATTGTCTGCGGCGGGGCTGCTTCAGAGAGGTCTGACAACTCATCTCACATCACTTTGCTAAGTTTGCACCTCATGAGCAGATTATTGCAAAGCTGGTGTTGAGCTGAACATTATAAATCCTGGAATGATCTCACACAATTAATATTTTGCAGGATATGTAATTTATAGAGCTCTCCCTTGATGTTTTGGGAGGATGTAAGTATAGGAAAGTAGCCTATAGCTTCAAGGCAGGAATGTGCTAATTCAGCGTGCAAGAGGAATGTTAATTAGGAAATGGCAAGTGGGAAGGGCAGAGATATGGTGTAATCCCTGGGAAAGGGCCAGTCCTTCTATCCTGCCTTGGAGACACCACCGTTGACTGGAGCAGTTGCTCTTCAAGAGCAGTTTCCTAGTGGGGCTGCTGCTGAGCAGAGTGTCCCAGTCCTGCCCAGGAGCCGGCATCTCACATGGGTTGGCATGAATGAAAAATCTACTGGTCATTAGTAACAGCCCTCGGTTTACAGTATCCAGAGCTCCAGAGATGCTCCCCAGCGCATCTCAACATGGAAGTTCAAAGCTTGGAGTCCCAAATGTGTTTCTGGAAGCTCAGACTGTTCCTCACTAGCCCAGTTTTCGAAGCATCCCTTCTACATCTACCTCTTGCCATCATAGCTGTCTGCAGAGCCAAAATCACTGGGGGAATGAGCCACAGCAGATCTGAGCTGTTTGCAGTGCTTGAAAGGGCTGGATCCAGGTTCAAGTGGGAGCAGCTGGGTGCTCTGCTGCATTGCATGAGCCCTGAGGAACCAGCCTTTCTCTCAGATATGTGTTCTGACCAACTATAGCTGAAACTGAGCAGGTATCCATGGGAGCTCCGAAGGATAGGAATTTTCTAGCTGAAATCCTGAGGAATATCCCCTGTTAAAAAATTCCTTTTCGCTGTTCTTTTGCTGGATATCCACCCTTGGCTCACCCAACTGGTTTGTGTGATAAGCACCAAAGAATTTAGGGCCCCTGGCACCCTGGAGACATCCTACTTCCTAGGTCCCTCTCTGCCTGCAGCAGAATGGCTAACAGCAAAAGTCACAGTCACACCAGCCCAGATCCAAGCCATCAAGCTGAGGATGCATAACACAACCAAATATGACTAGCACGACCCCAAAAGTTTTCCCAGACCTTCCTACTTTCTCAGAGTTGGACCTGAGGATTCCTTCATTGGCTGAAAAAACATCCCCAGGGCTGTGTCCTTTGTTATATCCTGAGTTTGTCCTGTTGGGAGCTAATTGGTGTTCCTGAATGCTTGTCTCCACCAGTGCAGGGAGGAGGCACCAGCCCTGGGCTCCCCAGAGCCACGGGGATCTGCACAGTCAAAGAGAAGTGAGGACCAGAGCACTCTTGGAAGGGAGGGTTCCAGCCGTGTCCTCAGTCTTATCCCGTCTTATTAAAGGATGGAAGCACCAAGCTGTGCCAGGGCCTGCACGTTGGCTGATTGCACCGGGTGCCCCATCCTCTGCTAATTACCAAACACAGCTTGCAGTCGTGAGGCCTCCACGCTGCAAAAGCTGGTTGCAGCCTGGCTCTGGCAACCGAAAGGGAATAAATGACAGAGGGAGCTCCAATTTCCCAGGATCTCAGAAGTGCAATTTTTCCTTCTATTACCACGTGTGAACAATGGTCAAGTGTCTCCCTTCTCCATCCACAGCCCTCCCAAATGAAAGCGATTACAAGTGTATCATTAATATCACAGCGACCCGGCAGCAAGTCGACAGATTTAATTTGGTGACAAGATGAGTGGCACCAGAATTCTCCCGTCTCTCCTGGAAATGAAAAATACATTCTGCCTGCTACTAGTAAATATTGCCGGTAAGTGAATAAAAATTCAAAAGGGAAAAAGCAATTTTCCTTCTGCTCATATTGTGTTTAGTTCTCAATGCACTTCATGCAAGAGGCTCCCCTGGCTGATGGATTCCTCCTAGATTATATCATGCCTTTAAATTTATACGCCCTAGCTCTTTAAAAGACTGTTTGCCGAGGCCTTTGCATTCTGCATTAGTCTGGTAACTGCTGACATTTGAAAGATGTCATCAAAGACAAATCCAAAATGTTTTTTTAAGTAAGAAAAGGAGACAGACCTAGGTGGTAGAGGGAGATTAAAGATTTAGTCAAGAGCTGAAATCAAAGTTTTCATGAAGTGGTAATGTCAGAAAAAAGTTTACAAGGCCTAATCGAGGGCTCGCATGTCATGAAAACCCAAATTAAGTTTGTTTTTTTTTTTTTCTCTCTCCAAGCCCTTAGCATGAATTTTTCAGGGTTCTGTCTTCTTCTATGAAACAGAAGAACAGCAGCCCAATACAGGAGAGCCGCAGCATTGCCTGCATCACACCTAGCGTCTGGAAAGAAACCTGCCTGGGCTCCAGCACTGAAGTCAGGGTGCTCTTTACCCAGGGAGTTTGTGCATTAAAGGGTGGAGAGAGCAAATCAGGAGCTTTGGGTCCGCACCTCCGTTTTTTTTTAATTAAGGATACTAAAAGTGAGTTACACTCACTTTTTCACACCTGTGACATCTAGGCTCAAAACTGCCATCAGACAGAAAACTTTTAACCCTGAACTCAAAACCTCATTAGCCCATTGCATAATTATTGCTTCTGTCCTGCCTTAGCCTAGGCTATCCAAGGGAAAAAAGTGAGATCTTTTTCCAGTCGAAACACATGAACTTATTCCAATAACTATGATTTAAGGAGCAGTTCCAAATCTGTATAATACCTCCTGACCTGAATCTCCATAACAATTCGACCAATTTTAGTCAAACTTTGCAAGAAACTTCTAATTAGCTTCCAGAGTGCACTCATCATTCTTCAGAGCAACCCAGATAGGGGGAAAAAAACTAAAAATAGGGCCTCTGTTGAAACTTCTTGTATCTTTTCCTACAGTGAAGGGATGTTACATCAGTGATTCAGTATGTTTTGCTGCATGGGGTTTGTGGGGCAGGATGGTAGATGCTGTGGTAAAAGTTAATGCCATATGATATTGTGATAGCTGCAGACACAAGTCATTGAGTGGTGGGGAATGCGAGGTGACCTGAGCCCCGCAGTGGATCTGTCTCTGCTCAGCCAGGAGAGCTTGATCCCTGCAAAGTCAGGTCCCACCTGAACATCTTGCAATATCCTCCATGTCCCACCGTATTGCCCTCCTCAAGAGAGAACACCTCTCCTTTGCACTTGATGGTGCTTGCCTTTGGTTTGCGCTAAACTCAGCTCTCTGCTTTCTGAAACCAAACTGAACATGTTTCATCTTTATACCTAGGCACCTCAGCACTGTGCCCAGCTGCCCTCGCCCCAACCTTCTTTGGTCTCCCCAGTACCACGCAGAGAGCTGGGTCCAGATCTCCACCCCTGAGCAGACAGGCAAGGCTGTGGGCCGCGCAAACGGGGCAGTGATGCTGATCACACACCAGAACGTGCCACAGGCTCTGCCCATGCTCTCAGCTGAATAGCCCTTCTCCACATAATGAATTAGCACTCAGAGCTGTTATTGCCATCCTGAGCGTTTATTTAAAAAGAAAAAAAAAACAAGAGAATAGCTCATTTCCAGCATGGCAAGACTGCTGCTGTTCTCCAAGCAAAGGCATTCCGCATTTTTTTTTGCATTCCTCCATAGCAGGTGCTGCAAATTGTTTTAATTCTTGCATGCATTTATTTTAATCAATTTCAGAAGAGAAATAATTGTGCAGCTTGGCTAGAAACTCACCGGATGGCAAACCCATGTCTGCCATGACCGCGAGATGGCCGTGGCACTGACGAGCAGCTCCTGATCCTAACTGCTTTTAACAAAGCTATTACTTTTAAAACTCAGCCAGCCTATTCACGTAATTCCCCATTATGCTCGAAGAGCTGACACTGTAAACGCGCTCAGCCTTGGATGATGTCCACTGAGGGCTGCTGACTATTCAGCAGTTGCTTCTATAGTTATCAGGAAGACTGGAAAATGTCGATGTCGACTTTGGGGTGAGAAATGTGTCTTTCCGCTATGGAGAGATGCTCTCCGTGAGCTGTGCACCCCAGGGGCAGGATGAGCAAGGCACATGCTGAGCTCTGCCCCTGCTGCCATGGGGTGGCTGTAGGGAACACCAGAAATTGCCTCCCGGGGAGCTGAGGCTCCAGCCCTTGCAGCAAGCTCTGTACCCGGCCAGCTTGCAGGAGGTGTCACATCCAGCCGGCACAAAATCCAAACCTCAGAGACCAAACCTTGTCCTTGCCCTGTGAAGTCGCGGTGTCTCCACTGAGCTTTGCTGAGGCTGCACCAGGAGAGATTTCTGCAAGCAATTTCTGGTGTTGTCTCACAGTTCCTGTGCCAACGACCTCCCCTTCCTTCTCCTCCTCCCAGATCTTTTCAGGCTGGCTGATGAAATAGTTGCCCCACCACTGTTCCTTTCTTTCCGAATCTGCGTAATTGCCAGCGACACTTTTTAAATCACATCAGGGAGGTTCGATGAAACAAACTAGATGGAAATCAAATTTCAAGGAACCGGTAGGAAATTGAAAAGAAAAATGTTTATGGAACAATTTTCTTGGCTTCCCTGAATGGTGGAAATTGTTACTGTCATTCATAAATTATTAATTTCCATCTACCCTATTTCCTTTTCAGCACTGCAAGTGCTGGAGGAGTATTGGCTCTCCACAGACATGTCCCCTGAACAAGTACCCCAGCAGGGCAGGACACATCTGCTTCCCTTCTGGGAGCGGGACAGTCCTTGGAGACAGGCACTTCTGCCTGGTTGCTCTTATATAGGGAGTAGTGTGAAAATCAAAGATATACTGATGGGGAAAGACACTTCCAGGGTGGGAGCAGTTTGCTCTTGGGACCTGTAGGGATGGGAGATCAATGTCCACAACAGCTCCAGCGCTGATGACCTGGCTGGGAGATATCCAGAAGGAAAAGGGATAAGTGCAGAGAGGAAGGTGGTGGCTCAAGCACTTCTGTAATAACCATAATGGCAGAGTGACTGGAAAACCAACTGAAAAACTCTGAAAAAACAGGGAGAGCCACACCTCTCCTCAGTGTTGTGTCAGACAGAAGGATCTGCAGCCAGAACTGGTGGGCCCAGTATGTCAGAAGAGAAACACCCCCAATGCAGACATAGAATACAAGCAGAAAAGAGAAGAAAGAGAGAAAGAGAGAAAGAGAGAGAGAGAGAGAGAGAGAGAGAGAGAGAGAGAAAGAGAAAGAGAGAGAGAAAGAAAAAGAAAGAGAGAGAGACAGAGAGACAGAGAGAGAGAGAGAGAGAAAGAAGGAGGAATGAAAATAGATATTTTTTTTTCATAGAGAGCAAAGAGCCATAATTCTATAATCAAGTAAAAAGACATCTTTGGCCAGATGCCCATCCTCTTCAATGTGAATTGGAGTCAGCTATTAGAAATGAAAAAGCAATGTATAACAAAATAGAGTGTCTCTGGGTGTGGGGAGGGGGGAATAAATAACCATTGATTTTGAATTAGAAGTTATGAAGTACAGAAAATTGATAGCAGAAGCTACACTCATCAGTTAAAAATGCATGACTTAGTGGATGAAGGACAGTGAGAAGGCATTTGAAAAGCTCTTTAAAGTAAAAAATACCCTAAAAGTGAAGAAAACGTTTTCTTTATGGAGATGACCAAATTCTTGATAGGGCAGAAATGCAATAAATGTTTCTATTCTGCATTTGTGCCTGTGTCGTAAGATAATGCTGAAAAACTCGCCAGCATTTTTAAGACCAAGGGCAAGGTTAAAAAGAACCTGTCAGAGACGACCTTACCCAACAAGCAGGTCTGGTGGACACGTTCTCCCTCAGGATGCTCCCTTAGGAGCAGCCCTGGTAAGGCTGAGGAATTTGCAGCAGACTGTCCCAAAGTGGCAAACAGGCTGAGAGAATTTGAAGCATTCTATGCTTCAAATGAAGCATTCTATAATTCTATGAATTTGCCTCTGAGCATTAGGCATAGGCAAAGCCAAGCAAAACAATGTATTTGAAAGGAAGCTAGAAAATGAATAGCAATCAGTATGGTTTAATGGAAAAACCAGAGCCTTTACTGTATGCACAGAGGAGATAACCTGTTTACTTGACAAAGGTGACTGGATAGATATGATGTACTTCAGCTGAGGAAATGCACCTGGTTTAGTGCTGCATGGCTGGGTGAAAATGAACACTGCAGTGGCTGAGAGAAACACGTGAAGCAGGCTGAGACCTGGGTGAGAGCTCAAAAAGCCATTGTTGATGGGGAACTGTCATAAATCTGTGTTTCTCATCCTGTCTGCAACGGAAAGCTTAGAAGTAGTCAATATTTTCATCAGTGCTCTGGACATACACATTAAAAACACATCCATAAGATTTGTGGGTGATGCAAGGAATGGAGGGGTTGATAATTATGTTGAGCATGAGGCAGGGTTAGAGAGAGACTAAGATCACCCAGGCAGCTTGGCCCTGCCCCATAGGTGTTTTTTATATCCAAATGTGTCATCAGCCAGGCCCATTGATCCGCATACGGGATTCTGCAAAGCATCCAACGGTCCTTACGTGTGCGTGCAGGACCCCTCATGAAGTTCTTGGGTGGATCAGCAAATAGAGAGAAGAGAGCCGCGATTTATAAGCATGGTACAGGCAAAAGTAATGTACCTCTGCACCCAGCCTGCCTGTGCAAAACGAGGGCCAGGCAGTCATTAGATGGAAGGAGAAAGGAGAGACTTGAAAGCCCTAGATGTGTTTGTCTTGACCCATGAGAACTCTGAAAGCTGACTTAAACATCCCACACAAGCACCTTCCTATAGAGAACACACTGTGTGCTGGGAAGAGCTTTAACCAGCAGAAAAGCACCCTTGCTAAGTCTGGCAGGAGGCTGGTGCTCAGGCCTCCAAGAGGAACACTGGCCTCCGCAGGTGTCTACATGTTCTGCACTAGCCCATCTTCTCAGAGGTATTTTAACTGAATAAAAGTGACATGTCCTCAAGCAAGGGTTGAGGAGGACACATAGTCAGTGGTCACGCACACAGAATAGACAGCGACAAGGATCACTGGCGAACTGGGGTGTCACTTGATGCTTCTCCCCTACTCAGAGCACCTTGCTTACAGAATGTCCTCATCCAGGAAAACCTCAACTTTCCTCCAGGAAAAAGTCATTGGGGAAGCTCTGATATCCTGTAAAGAAAGGATATTATCCTACAGGGTTATTATCCAAAGGCTGTTCATTCCTAATGACATCTTTCTCCCAGAAATCGAGACATCTTGTGCAGACACACAAATCCAGACAGAGCTACCAGCAAGTAGACCCGAAGTCTCCTCATTTCCAGCTCACTGAGGGCAGTGTCAGCTGAGGAAAGGGCTGTTCGTGCTGCAGCACAGCAGCTGGCTTGTCGTCTTGCGCTCTCTCCCTGCCTGGTGATGAGCTGCATCCACACATGAATCCACATCCGCATCTGCAGGAGGGAATGTGCCTCCAGATCCTGCTGTGGCCTGCACACCGCAGCTGTCACTGGAAATCTTGATCTGTTAAATGCGTTCACCAGAGCACAGCAGCACTTCATGTTCCTATCAGTGTACGTGGTGCCTCTGAGAAATCACCTCTGGACCAAAGCTGCAAGCCAGAAGGACAAGTTTGGGCAGGGATTAATCATCAGGAGGACAGAACCGCCTTGGGAGCTCGGGAGCAGCAGGAGGGGTCCTGGACCATCACAGCTCTCTGCAGAACTCTCTAATTTCTGCAGTTTTGGCACATAGGACACTAGTTTGCCTGATGCAGGTTCAACTAGGGCAAGTTAGAGGCAATCATCAGCTCATGACAAGGGAGAGGCGTACTAGGTAATAGGTATGGATAACATATTCCATAATTTTATAGCTAGTATATATATATATGATATATGTAATTATATATATATATAAATATATAATATATATATATATATAATATATATAATTATATATATATAGCGATCCTAGTAATTTACAAAGAACATTTGCTCTGAAACCCATTTCTGGTTACTGAAGAGGCAGCTGTAATGGGAAGAACTCTGCAACAAACTGTTGGATTTGAACTTGAGTTTATTTCATCATAAATTTTGTAAATCATTACTAGCAGTATTCTTGTAATGCTCATACCTGGAGATAAGGTCAGTGTGAAGGTAGATCAAATTGGTGCTTTAATTTGATATGTAAGAATGTACTTTTGGCTACTCCACACAATATATCCCCCTGAAATTGCCTTAAAAAGTTAAAAAGTAAAAATTTAGATACAAATTCAAATTTTGCTTTCATTTTCTTCTTTTTTTTTTGTAGTTTTAGACTACTTTCTAGTTTTAGGCTCATTTTATCTTCTGTGATAGTTTCTGTTNTATATGCATACACTACATAATCCTCTTGTAGATATATAGGATAAAAAGAATTAAGAACCTGATAAGTGATGCACTACTGAATGGCACAAAGTAATTGGCAAATAAAAGTATTGTAGTAGTGTTTCTTCTTCTTTTCTAAGTAGTAATCAGCAAAAAAATCGAAGTAATTTGTTCCATTATTGTGTCATTGTGTGGGACACACACAAGATTCAACAGATCTGTGCCCAGTGTCCAGTGAATGTCCAGTGAATGTTTCTGTAGGAGGCCAGAGTGGCATCTCCCTTACCGCACGGTGGTGACAAGCCAGGTGTAGAACTACAGCAGTGCTGCAGCCTTTGCATTCCCGAGGCCGCAAGGACAAGTGGACGAATGGAGCAAGGAGGATTTGGAGCCGAGGGTAGCAGGGCATGCACCGTCCTGCAATGGCTTGGGGAGGGAGCAGCAAAAAGGAGGGCAGGAGAAATAGCCCGAGCCAAGGGAGCATGAGCCAGGGTGCTCACAGCAGGGATCATGCATCTCTCACAGCTTCAGTGCAGCCAAGGAGGGCACAACACAAGAGGACAAAGGTTTCCCTCTCCTGTGACTGGCACTTCCCATCTGCCTTGCCTGTCCCGACCTGAGGCAAGACCAAAATGCGTGTGGGTTGAGGACACCAGCTTGCTGTTGAAAACAGCTTCAGATGGAGACAACAAACAGAATTTCCCTGACAACTTGGAAAACAGGCTTTTCATTATGGACACGGCACGCTGGTGGTTTCTGTTCAGAGAGAATCAAATGCACTCACCAAATATTTGCAGAAAGTATTTTTTTATCACGGCACTTTCCATCTTTTTAGCTCCCAGTAGCCTTATCTCCACAGCAAACAATGGAGCATTTGGAAAAATAATTCTGCTGCTGCCTCCCTCAGCTGCCAGCTGTGACCTGCAACAAGCCCATCCACCCTCCACAGACCTAGGTCTCTCCAGAACAGATGGGAGCACCTCACAGGAGACTGGCCTCCACTTGCAAGTGCAACAGAACCTCCAGGAGAAGACACATGGAGTTTTGCCCAGGGTTGTCTCCAGACTCTGCTAACAGATCTCCTTGCAGCCCCTTTCAGTAGTATCAACCTCTCAGTAAGTTAAACTGGTTGTTGCTTGTGCACAGCATCCTTTTCAGAAGTCTCATCCTGGCTGAGGAGGTTTCCATGTGCCCTGGGCACACAGGAGATGTTCCAGGCTTGTGAGCCAAGAAGCCTTAGGCATATTCCCAGCTTCCTCCTTGAAGTATTAATCAAAGCAGCAAAACAAAGCATGTGGAAGTCCATGGTCACCATGGGTTCACCAAAAAAGCTCCTCTTCCACTGCCCTATCTGTTTGAATGTCTCAGTGAAGCCCCAGCATGCGAACCAGCTGACTGACCACAGCAAAGCAACACGACACTAAAGAACACTTGGTGTTGGTATCAGCTTTTGTGGTGGCACACTGATGAGTGGGAGGCTCCTTTGGCATGGGGGAAGTGCTTGGCCTTTTAACAGACATGCCAAGCAAGCAGGCACCCCATGGCAAAGGCACCCATGTGGTCATTCAGCAAAAGTCACAGAGAATGCCTAGAACTTGGGAGTTTGTGCTCTTGTCATAGTTTAAACGAGGCAAATGTAGACCCCAGACGAAGACAGACAAAACTAAACCTCCTCTCCTGCAGAACACCAAGCTGGGATAGGAGCCCAGAGCCTGAAACAGTTCAGCTGTGAAGAAAGATCGGACAACTTGGGAAGGCTTCTTTGGAGAGGAGAAAGACAAGAAGGGTCTGACAATATGACGAATGATCTAGAGAACAGAGAGTGGTGGCATCTGTGCTCTCTGCCTTATAACCCAAGGACGCCCAGAAAAACTGGAAAGTAACAAACTCCCATGCCCCAGACACTTTCTTGCACAAGATGCCCGTAGGACTTCTCAATAGCAGAAGATCCTTTGGCCCTAGAAATTAGCAAGTCAGAAGCAAATCTTATACATTTACATACAAAGTGAGATATACGTGTTTCTAAGCACTGTAACAGTTCTAGCAGAGACATTTTGCCTGCTACCTTGGGAGAAGGCCAGCCTCTAGCTCTTAGAAGCCAGAAAAGTCTCACGTGCCACCACCAGTGCCTGGATTTCCTCCTGCAGCGTCTGGCACTGACTCCACTAGCCCCAGAGCTAATCAGATCTGGCAGGTCCATGCTCTGACACATCTGGTCACCAGCATGATAACCAGCTCTATACAGAGCCTGCAGAGGGATTTGAGCCAGAGGGGTCCTCTATGCTCTGGAGAATGTCCCATGCCTGCACCTGGCTCTGAATTTCCCTGGAGTTTGGTGAAAGGCTCCATCCAGCTGGAGCGTTTGAGGGCAGAAACTCTAGATGAAGGAAAGGTCTTCATCCTTAGGAAGTGAGAAAGCCCTGTGGGACCACAGATAAGCCTCTCACAAGGCGGTTTCTGCCTCCTGGTGTGCTCCATGCACAGCCACCATGGTCAGCCATGCACAGCAGCTTCTGGGAAGGTTCCTTCACCTGTGTAGTAGGAACACAACTTAGTGTGGTAGCCTTCCAGCTCCCTCACCAAGGGTCCCCATCATCCCCAAAGTGCCACTGGAAGGATACAGGGCTTCTAGATATCAGAGCTACCAACCAGCACTGCTTCTTCATTAGCTGCCTGCAAACCTTCCTTCCTAGCAGGTCTGCTGAGAAAAGGCACTATTGATCCAATCCTTCCCAAAGACAGAGGCTGGCATTGCGGGTGGTGTTGCTGATGATTGTCCCGGATCTTCTCACATCCCAAGAAAAACACTCTGTGCACCTTGAGTTTCCTCCTGGAGTGTGGGGGGCAGCTGCAGCCCACAGAGTAGCTGGCCAAGGGGAGCACAAGGAGCACTTAGCTTTGTAAGCAGCATTTGCTGAGCACCGGATCAGGAGCACGGCGGTGACTGCTCCCAGGCTGTGACAAACAAGTCAATAAACCCCAATTAAATTACAAAGCCATAACAAACAGCAGGGTCAGTGCCTTCTCTCAGAGACACTGGACAGGTTAATAGAGGTTCTGCTCCCGGAGCCCGGCAGTGCCCACTGGCTTTCCCTATCACAAAGAACTGGAAGGGCCAAATCCATCTTAGCACAGCAGGAGAACAGGGCTTTTCCCAGGCAACGCCTGCCACGACGGGCTGGGAGCACAGAACCACCCTTCAGCCTTCTCAAAAGCAGAGGGAGCGTTTGCAGGAAGAGGGGACCCAAAGCACAGAGCAAGCTGGAGATGGATGTGTCAGTTCCTCCCATTCTGTCTTCACCTCCATCCCCAGCTCTACCATTGTCTTAAACTTCTCAGTCTAGCATCACTTCCACATGGGCCCTCCTGCACTTTCCAATTTCTCACTTTCTTCTGCTCCTTCTTTCTCATAGAGCTCTGGAGCTCCACTTAGTCGCTTTGGTGTCAGCAGCTTCCTGACCTGGCAGGCCACATGTACATCAGTGAAGTTTAACCCAGAGCCACCAAAAATCTGTTGAGACTTGGGCACACTTACATATCCTGGTAGGATATTTTATTTCCCAGTTCAGTAGCATCTAATGCACACATCTAGCTACAATCCAGAGTGTAACTTCCTTCCTGCACTGTAATATCCATGCTAATGCACAGGAACATATATAGGTGCCTCGTTCCCCAAGATATGGCTTTGGCAGACAAACATTCCACTTGCTTCTTCCCAACACAACATCAAGGAGAAGAATTTGCCCCCACATGTGAAATGGGTTCAGGCTATGCCTTGGTTGAGGATATAGAGCCCAAGACATGAATACATCATGCTCCTACACCGTGGGCCTCATGCACCCTCCTTAGCACTGTGTGAATAATTCATCGCATGCACCAGCCATCCTCTCTTCTGTTCCTGAAATAGCCACAGGCAGATTGCAGCTTTTTTTGAATGAGTTTGTTACTTGGAGTTGTTCCTGTGAACAATTCTTAGGCTGTGGCTTGTTTGAAAGCAGGATATAGCTTGAGTGCCCCTCAGCAGCCCCACCACACGTGCTCCTTCCTTGGAGTCTGCAGTGGACGCCCATGGTCTCCCAGCACTCACGAGGTGCTGCCCCAGGAGATGCTGCTCCTTCAAGTGGCTCCTCCATCTCGGAGCAGTGCAGCATCCTCTGCTCTTGCATTGAGCCTTCGGGCAGATCTCAGACACCACAAAACCACTAACGAGCCTCCGAAGAGCGGTGCCAGCTTCACAAGCCTTCTCGGTGCTCTCCCAGACAAGCACGTTCAGGCAGGGAGCATTTAGGGACAAGAAATGAGGTGCCAATGAATCCTGCTGGAGCTAGGGGTGTACAAAAGTGTGTCAAGAGGTGCTGCCCAATGGTGCCTTGCCTGGGAAGTGCCTAAACCCAGCACGTATTGATGTTCTGGATCTGGAGGATGGGGCACCTCAGTTCAGCTTAAACCAACGCTCAGGGCATGCCCAGCCCGTCCTGGCAGTGTTTTGCTCAGCACAAAGCACAGCCCAGGGGGCACTTCCCAGTCTTGTTGCCGGAGAGAGATCACCTGCCCTCACCTTAGTCTGCTCTTAGCGTCCATGGGGGGAATGATAATGCACTTTGAAGCCCAGTCCTCCAAATTGAGGACCCGAATCCTCCAAAGGGAATTACAGCTCCACGGAGCCGTTTGGTGCAAAAGTCAGGCAAAAGGAAATAAAATGTAACTCTCCCTCCCCCAGAACAGGTTTCAGCAGCGTGTGGCCTGGCTGACCTACCTGGGAGATGGAGCTGCTGCAAGTGATCTGAGGCAGGAGCATCCCTGGGGAAGAGGGGCTTCTTTTTCTCTTTATTTTTTTTTTTTAAGCAAGCATATAACAGCAGCTATATCCATTACAAAAGTTCAGGGAGCAGGAATGCTCGCCTTCATCATGAACATCCTTTTTCAGCAGACTTTGCTGACCACCTCTGAGCATCGAGCAACCGTCCCCCTCGTGCCTGCGGAGCGGAGGTTGAAGTTATTCTCAGCAACTACGGACGAAAGGCTTCCAGGCTGTGAGCAGCTTGTGGTAAACACTCTTTGTAGCTATATACCCTCTGCTCCACCAGCAGGTCATAAAATGAATCTTTTCCAAACGCGTGTTTTCTTCACAACGGGCTGAAGGAGCAAAAACCACCATCATAACAATGCGCTAAACTGTGTATTTATTTCTGATATCTGACCTATCAGGCAGCTGCTGAATTACTTCTCTAATTAGTTTTTTCCATTTGTGAGAGATATGACCTTCCACTCCAGAGAGCAACTTACAAAAGAGGAACAGTTTCTTGAAGGTAATACCACAAAAGCGGCAGTCACATTGGGGACAAGCAGGAATACAAAGTTCTGCTCTTATAGCTGAAATAAAACCATTTTTCTTTAAGTCTTAAAAAAATTGTCTGTTTCCAAAAAGGGAGAGAAATAAAAATACGAAGATAATCTTTTCTTACTTTCAATCTGTGCTGTACATATCAGTGTGATCAGAAAGTGTGTTTGATTCCAGCTTTTTCAGTAAAAAGCTCCTTTTTTTGTGCTCATTAGCCCTAGAGGATGTCCCAGATCCAGTGCCCTGCTCATGTCCTGCTGCTTGCTGAAGCCATTGGTGTTAGGCCAGCGTGCCAGCCCCGGCACTAGTCCCCAGCACAGCAGCCACCCTCCTGCTGACTCCTGGCCATGTCAGTTGCTTTGATGATTCCTGTGTCTGCCCTCCAGTGCTGATCAGGAAAAGAGCATGTTGACCACAAGAAGCTTTTGAGGACAAAGATATACTCAGATTCCTTCCTGTTTTCCTCAACACTGAATGCCTTGACTTCCAGGTCTTCTGAGCAGCCATCAGTTGACCAGGTTTTCCAAGAGCCAACACTGCAAGGAAGCTGGAGGGTCTCTTGTGCATGAGGGAAGACCTGGTCCCAGCTATTCCTTGGGTGGCTGGGCCAGCAGAACTGCAACATGTGATAGAGAAGTGCTTCTTCCACCCCTCACCTTGACCCATCCTCCTATACATAGCATGCAGGAGTAGCACGGCACTGGAGAGATTCTCCAAAGAAGAGCTGCAGAGTTCTCTGGAGACCAAAGGCAACAAGTGTGGGCTGGATATGGAGGGTGGAGGCACGGGCCACGCGTGTGGCACTAAACTGGGAGCTGCACAGTGAGCAGATGGGCGTTAGCAGAGTGGTCAGGGATGGCTGCAAGGGGTGAGGGTGGCACAAAATGGAGATGGTCCAGCTCTGATCTGCAGTTAGCCAGCGTGCTGTGCTCTGTGCTTGCGATAGCTCCAACATCACTCCCAGATGGGTTTTATTAAGATGTAAATAAAAAGATATCTCCAGCCTGGAGATACAATTAATTTGATACTACATCTGAACCTTTCTTAGTGTCATGGCCTGGTGGCCTCTGTTTCTACTGGGGAGAGATAGCATGGATTGGACCATGTTCCAAGCACTGTAATAGCCCAATAAAACTGTGTTCCTTCACCATCCAGTTGAATTAGTGTCTGCAATATGTTTAAAAGCTTTATAGCCCAGTTAATTGTAAGGCAGTAACAGGAAGGGGCATTATCATTTTAGAGAATACAAGTTGCACCTGTATTTAATGATATTATACCATAAGAAGCCTCCATTCAAATAAAGCGAGGACTGCTGTAGTGCCCATAAAAGCAGAGAAGACACAGAGGGTACAGAAGGAGCAGGGATGTTGGTGCCTGGGGCAAGGACGTCATGTAGCTCCTACAGCCATTCCCAGGGTGTTCAGATGACAGCACACATTTCTGGGCCTGCCTCCCAAAGATCTACTGGTCAACACTACACCATGTGCCAGCCTGTTTTGCACACAGACTTCTGCTCTGCACTGTCCCAGCTGGACGTGTCCCACATCCACCTGAAGGGGAGCCCCACCATCTCCATTCTGGCCACTACATAGTGGCCACCTTCACTGCAGGCTGTTGCCATCACCCTGCCCATCCAGGGAGCTCTTCCCTCCTGCTCTAAACTTGCAGGGTCCAGACATCCTCTTGTAGCCTTTTGTGCATGGAGTAGCTGCCTTAGAAGTCAGACAGACGTGAACTCATGCATGAGCGTATTCATGAGCAGCATGTTCCCTTTGATTTTGATCTCAGCAGAAGGATGGGATGGTGGGGCTGGGGAGGGCACTGCAAACAGCCCTTGCTGTTTCTCATAGATTCAGCAAAGTCCTTGTTCAGCGTCTGCAGACAGTGGTTCCCAGAAAGTCTGTTTTCTCCAGTAACGTTTCACTCAAATGCTGGAGGAGATGGGGTGTCCCCTGGACAGATGTCAGCATTGAGGATGAAGCAGCATCTTCTGGAGCTGTGTTGTGACTCCTTGAAGACATCTCACAGATTCCTGCCTCAGGGAGTGCTGTAGACCAGGGTCTTCAGCAAGCAGCAGCCAGAGGCTGCTGAGTCCCTGGGCACAAGAGGACAGAGATAAAAGGCCCTTAATCCCATACGATTAATCATCCCAAACTGCTACACGATTCATCCCCAAGGTTTCCTCAGGCTGTGGGGCAAGTACCACCATGCAGTGAGCATCTGCAAGCCCCACTCCAACAAGAAGGATATTTATGTGGAGAAACAGGTTAAGGTAGGAAGTTAGGCTGAGATGACAATCAAAGGCTGGTGCTTCCTTCAGGATTGGGGAGGATATGCAGGAGGATATGAGACAGATGGGATGTGCAGATGACACGGAAGCAGGTGAAGGACAGAAAGGTCAAAGAAGGGCCACAGCAACAAGTGGTCCCACCTCAAGCTAAACCATCATCATTCTTTCTCCTCTGGCCTGATAACATGGATGTAACAGCAGAGAGACCCAGCACTCACTGACAGCTCCCGAAGAACAGTATCAGTGATGCCCATCTGCCAGCTCCTTAACTGAGCTGCTCATATTCTCTTTCCTTTCCAGTCTTACTCTTTCTATGATCTGTGTCCATCACTAGCTCCTTTTTATATGCTTTCCTGATCATACGAATGCCTATCACTTATCAAAACTGGTATCCCAACGTAAGGCTACACAAACTGCAGGGAACTCACCCTGTAACCCTCTCTTTAAGCTGAGCAGATGGAGCTTCCTTGGTTTCCCAGGGTGAGACAGGTTTTCCAGCCCTCTGTCTGTCCCGCAGTTCTTTTCTGAACTTCTTCCCATTTGTCAACGTTCTTATTGAAGTAGCAACACAGCACTTGGCTGCAGGATCCAGGCCTGGATTCATTAGAGAGGATCACTGCTGCACAGAAGTGAGATAATGTACTTTTTGCATGAAATTGGACAGTTGCACAGCGAGGAAGTGAAGTTAATGAACAGTAATGGCTCGCTTGCTTGAAAAATGCACTATTGAATATAACTTGTATAGTCCACGCATGGTCCTGAAATGGCAGGAAGGCACCTCAGAATACACAGGAGAGTAACCACCGTGGCTCCTGGCAAAGCGAGGTTGGTATCATCATGCAGTCAGCGTCCCAGAGATATGGGGCTGGTGCTGCAGCCGTTCTGTACGTCACCCTCTCCTGACCTCATGGGAACGACCACGGGGCCTGGGCCTTGGCAGCTTACAGGAGAGCAATGCAAACAGAAAGTCAGATCCAGGGAAGCTTCCAATATGGCAAACCTCTCCCATAGCTATGGGCAGCAGACAAACATGTCACTAGGTTAAATAAAAATAAAATGAATTTAAATGTGTTGTGAAATTTATGACATAATTAAGCTATTAATTTAATGGTCTTTATCTTTGGGGTTGGATATCCACATGGATTCTTGTCTAATTCACTTTATCGAACATCAAGCTCCACATACACCATCATTACGTATTTTCGTAAGCATTTGATGAACAATAACTGTGAGAAACATAAAATACTGTTTTTGTCCTTCCACTGTAATGACCATATGGAGACGCATTTTGCATTGGAGTCAGCAGTTGTGGTACATCCTAGTTAATAACAGCTCTTGCTATTTTTACTGTTTACAGCACAAATTCAGCCCTTTACCGGCGGAGGAGGGGAGGGAAGAAAGGGATTTAATCTGCAGGGTCTTCGGAATGATTTGTAGGAGAGATGCTTTGCCTGCATCCCTCCATGATACAGTAGGAGCTATAATTACTCGGTATCCTGGACAGCTCTCTTACAAGATGTCAATTTATGTGTAGTCGGAGCGAATGCTGCAGCTGGGGACGTTTCAGGCCTCTCCCTCCACACAGGCGTAGTTTATTTTGGTTTATAAGGGGAATGTTTTACAACACACCGTAGCAAGGTCTTGCACTGGTGGCTGATCTGCCACAAGGCTGGGTGGGAACACGGCCTGGGTCACTTCCAAAGGCCACAGGGCACAAATCGGTGGCTTGGGCGGGCCCTTCGTTTTCCTTGTGCTCACTAGGATGAGGATTAAGGCATTTAACCTGCTGAGTTGGCACCCAGCCTTACACCACGAAGGGTAGTTGTGAAAGGGAAAAGATACCACGTCGTTTAGCAACCATCCATGTGTGTGCGGGGGGTTGGACTAGGTGACCTCTAGAGGTCCCTTCCAATCTTAACGATTCTATGATTCTGTGATATTTCTCTCTCCGTTAGTCAGCTGAACCCATGCAAGAGACCAGAGTCCAAGGAGATGCATGATTTGTACCAGGGCTTCTCAGGAAATCTCACAACCACTTCCAGAAATGTGTCATCACGGTGAGAAGGCAGGAGAAGAGCAGAAATCACGGCAGAATGTGCCCTGCCTGCCTTTCCTCCAAGCAAACCACGCAGCTCCCCCATCCAACGGAGATGCAGTGGGGCTCAGCACGACGGGGCTGAGCAGAAATTCAGCCCAAAGGGAATCCAGGCTTAGGCAGAAACAGGCTGGGATGTGTCCAGCTCGCCATGCAAAGCGTTAATCAAGTTTTTCCCAGGGCAAGACATGGAGTCAGACACAGCACTTCCCCTTCAGCAGAACCCGGGGCTGGTGTCTGCCCCACGTGGATTTATGGCTCCCTGCGCTCGTAAACGTCAGCGCTGCAGGTGATGTATGTGGGAGCTGGGAAACGCTCCCCCTCAACATTGGAAGATTTCTTTATTTTTTCTGATCTTTTACAATGGCCATAAACCAGCTGCTGATTAGTGACGGGTCTTAAAACTTTAGGGAAAAGCTGTTGAAATCAGCTTTAAGTGCTAAGCTTTTCCGAAAGCAGAGCAGCTTAGCAGTCTCCTTTTGAGGTCACATCTGTGACGTGGGGCCCTCCCGTGAGCAGTCTTTGCAATTGCACCTTTGGGCAGCCCTTGCAGTTCATCTCACACAGGCACCCCCAAGACGCATCCACTCAACTCTGCTGCAGTCTGAAGTTAGTTATGGGACCCATCCCTTGGCATCCCTGTGAATTTTCACCCAACATTGTGTTGATTGGGTTTGATGTTTGGATCTTGTGGAGGAATGGGTCACCACTACCCAAGCTGGTATCCCAAAAGAGCCCCATGCCCGGCCCCATGACTTGTAGAGCCCACTTTCCTCTCAGACCTAGTGATGGGAAGGGAAGCAGGACTGGCATCGCTGATTCTTGTTGAGGAGCATAGTGTGCCATCCCAAGGCATTGCTCTGGGCCAGTGCAAACCCCACTGGTGACTGGCAATTGATCCCCACTGCCTAACATTGACTCGGTAGCCCCAAAAGATGACCAGCACCATCAAGAACATGGGGTGGGAAAGGCAATATTGGAAAGACCTTCCCCATGGGCCTGTCCTCACCACCCTAAAACATCATAGGTCTGGTGGATGCCAATTTTTCTGGATGTTTTCATTCAATGAGTAGGATATTCACATCAGGTGTCCTCATATATCCATTGAGTATCATGCAGAAGGCTGCCACTGCATCCTGCATTATTTTGTGTACCTCAGTGTTCTCAGCTCAAAGGGTTTCACAGAACATGCAATTTCCCCTACCCACGTTACATCATTAAGGGTAGCATTTGGAGAGAGGGAGAAAGAGAAGTAGGGAGGGAAGGATGGAAGTGTGGATGGAAGATAAACAGACTGGATCCAGATGTTCTCCAGATGGAGAACACATATGCCATTTTGGGTGCATTTTCAACATAGGTGGTAAGTGGTCATTGACATATGTATCTTGCACTGCCAACCTCCCCCTTCCCATTACACTTCCATGTTCTGCATCATTTCACAGGGCAAGGCTGCCTGTGCATCGAGAAGGACTGTGAGGCCTCAGAGCTGTCTGCTGGAGGGTCTCCCTCTTGCACTCAGAATTAACGAGTCACCGGGTTGAAACCCAGGATGCTTCAACCCAGTCAAACTGCTGAGAACTGCTGGGATGTCCTCGCCTTCTTCTGCAAGATGCATGCAGCATTTGTGAGGTCCAGTGAGGCATTTGCTCCTGCTAGGTCCCTGCTTGCATCCTCAGTGCAGGGTAGGGAGAGCGCTTCTGCATGATGGACCATCTGTCCCAAACCAGGCCTGGGCACGTTCTATCCGTTTCTGCTATTTCTCTCATGAGCAGAAGTTAGTAAAGATTTATCATAGCACTAAACCTCAAATTGAGCACATTTGAAAGAAGAACAATTTATTCATCAAAAATATAGCTTCATTTTAACTGCAATTATTCTCAAGTTAAGGTCTCATTCAGCAAGCAGTTGGCTAAATAAATAGCAACTTTTTATATCTAAGCCATTTCATTTTGACATTCTATTGGAAAAATAAATACAGGAGGACATAGACTACCCAGACTACTTTTGGAAACTTTCATCATCTTTTTTTTTTCCTGTCATAAAGTGCTGGAATTTAGGATGAGGCCATGTGTCTGATCAAGACTGTAGTCTTGATTCTGACCAATGTGGGAGAAGTGGTTGGGTATCCAAAAAAGAGGCATCATAGGGGTGGCAGAGATCACAAACAATGTTGGTCATTTGTTTTGACATTAAAAAGAGAGTATCCATTTAAAAAAAAAAAAAAAAAAAGGTAGTTGTCTGCACAAACAAAAACTTAACTCATGGGGATGTTTCACCACCAGCAAGAGTTCCCTGGGAAAATGTCCTAAGAAAATAAAGAAGTACAGGCATGCAGGAAATTAATAAAGGCAAATACGTTAGGGACACAGCAACTAAGCACCCAGATGCAGAGAAACAACAGAACCACAGGAACAGACCCATATTGCTGCTTCAAGAGCACTTTAGTGTCCTGGAAATCCAAAAGGAGCCCTGTAAAAAGTGAAAATGAGGATATAAGGATGAGTGTAAAGGGATATTTCAAACACATAAGGATAGAATGAGAGGAGCGAGGCGAATAATAACTCACCAGCAAGGAGCATAGAAATAACAAAAGAAGTTTTAGGAATACGTTATAGCAGAAAAAAAAAAAAAAAAAAAAAAAGAATCTACACCAATTACCTGTCATGGAGAGAGCAAGCAAAGAGATTACCTGGAAAGATCTGAAGCAGCCAGTGCTTTGCTCACCACGGTTTTCACTGTATAAGGCTGTGGTCAGTAGCTTGGGTGTTTATCTTTAGTTAAGAAATAGAAGATTAGGCCAACATGGAAAAGAAA
The DNA here is from genome assembly GCA_013398315.1 of Nothoprocta pentlandii. Taxonomy (NCBI): domain Eukaryota; kingdom Metazoa; phylum Chordata; class Aves; order Tinamiformes; family Tinamidae; genus Nothoprocta; species Nothoprocta pentlandii. The sequence goes on from VZSG01000983.1 coordinate 218,264, forward strand.
GGGTTATATGATACTGAGATAAGCTGGGTGTATTCTAGCAATCAGAGTTCTGGAAAAGTGACCCTGGGAAATCTAGGCCATCTCTGAACTATTAACACTAGTTCCTTACAATTTATGAAGGCTCAAGAGGCTCCAGAGAAGTGCAGAAGATAAATATAACATCTCTCTGTAAAAACGAGGGGCTAGAGGAGTTGGGGAGTTAGAGACCAGCCAGCCCAGCTTCAGTTCCTGGAAAAAAATTGGAACAAATTATTGAACAATCCACTTGTAAACACATAGAGGACAATAACGTGATATAAAGAAAAAAACAACAGTCGGCACAATTTTATCAAGAACAATTCATGTCAAGGCAATCTAATTTCCCTCCTTGCCGGGGTAATTGGTCCAGTGGAGGAAGAGGAAGCAGTTCATGTGACACATCTTAAGCAAAGCCTCCAGTGCTGCCCTGTGTGACACTCTCATAAAGGAGACATGGAAACACAATTTGAGGGAAAGCCCTGGGAGACAGGTAAAACTGCCTGGATATTGGTGCTGGAAGCCAAGCTAGCTCCACTCCCCAGCAGGCTGAGAGGTTCTGCAGAGCTCTCTCCAGGGTCACCTTGGATTCCTCTTCCCTTTAGCTGCTCGGCTTTGGGGACTGAGAGGACATCCTAAATGTGGAGGAGACACCCAGGCAGGGAGAGCGGTGGGAGGACAGAATGAGTAGAAAACATCTGGGCGATCCCGATGTCCTGACACAAATTCAGCAACGATAAGTGACAGGTCTTCCTTGGGAAAGGAGGGCAGGGACCACATGGATTTGAGGGCGGCTGCAACGCGGCAGCGGCAACAGCCCCACTGCTCACTGCTGCCCAGACCCTGCGTTGGGAAGCGTTGGGATTTGAGCACGGGATCTCCTGGAGGACGCAGCGCCGTGGAGAAGAGTCCCCAGACTGCTCGGGCTGCCGGGGCAGGCCCTGCTCCCTCCTGCTCAGCGCTCCCAAAGCCAAGCTCTGTCCCAAGGGTTGACCACCCGGCCTCGCCAACACGTCTGCAAAGTGGTGCAGCCCCTCTGAGCTGAGCAGGATGTTTCAGGCGATGCCATGCTATAAATGCATGGGTTTGACCTTGCTATTACGAAAATCTAAGGATAATATGTAATAAGATATATTTATAATATA
>VZSG01000984.1:0-13923 GCA_013398315.1 Nothoprocta pentlandii
GTGCGCCGAGGAACTGCTCGCTGCCCGCCCTGCCTGCGCGAACTGCCGCGCTAACTGCCGCGCCACGCTCTGTTTGCCCGCTCTGGTCGCCGCGCTCCTGGTCGCTCGCGCTCCCTGGGGGCTTCTTGATATAAGAGATATCCCAATTGCCTTCACCATCTCAGTGGCCCTTCGCTGGACTCATTCTAGGAGCTCTTTATCTCCCTTATACTGGGGAGCCCAGAACTGGACACACTACTCCAAGTGTAGTTCCGTGTCCTCCTCAGGCCTCCTCAGGCCTCCTCAGGCCTCACTAGTGTTTGATACATTCTTTCCTCCAAATTACTATTTCAGGTTTATAAAGCATGATATATTTTTAAAAAATCAAATACTTCATAAAGGAGAGCTGAATACAATGCTTCGCTCAGTACTTCTTAGTTTATCCAGTGGCTTTAAAGATGGCATGGTTGTTTTGGGGAACGCCCTCTGCTCCTAAAAAATTTTAATCTGAATGAATGACAACACCTTCTGCAGTCTATTTCACTTCTACATATAAGTTCCACTGCGAAGTTGAGTGATAGGACCTTTAAAGAGCACACATTGAGTGAGTACTGAATAGAATTAAGTTGGGATGCATATCTGTATCCTGAGGCCAGCATGCTCTTATATACCAGAATGAGTGCCAATGCTTACTTGTGTGGCATGAATACATATTGAAAAGGTTCACATCTTTCTTTGCAGTTCTCCTTTGTGTCTGTCTAGAATCAGAAGTGTTTATCCTGTTTTCACTCTGACCATCAGGAGAGCCTAGCTAGCTACTATGGTAAGAAGAAGTGAACATATTGAGAGATTGTTTCCTTCGTTCTAACACTTATGTCATATTTTTATGACTTTAAATGTAATAGGCAATATTCACTCAAAATTCTAAAGTTATCAAACTGTGCAGCTGCATGAAAGAAAGGATTAAGATTAGGACCTCTTCCAAGTAATACCTTCAAATATTATATGTTCACTTATCACTTAATTTTTGCTTTTAAGATGTCCAGTATGAATAGTTCACTTCCCACCTTTCTGGCTAATCTATTAGAGTTAGAAAGACTATTTATAACCATATTCTGCTTTTTAAAAAAAGAACAATTTGAAGTACAAATTCATTATTTGACAAAATAAAATAATGTTTTTATGATTATCTGTGTGGATAAACTTTAGTAGTTCTTTGACAGACTTTCTTAAACATCATTTTATGCATATTCCACTCACTCTGCATGAAGAACATAAAGAGAAAATATTATTAATTAGATGCCTATAAAAGCTTTCTGAATATCTAGACAGTCAACAAGTTTGAATAGAATCCTAAGTGAAATAAATTAGTATTTTATGTAGTACAGGATCTTACTATATTTGTTCAGCTTTCCAAATATGCTTGAAACTTTGACCCATTTAATATAGGCTAGTCATTATTTTTCTGTAAAAGGAAAAATATATTCCAAGATGAGTTTACTTAAACGGGAAAAGTCAGTGAGTAGAGAAAGATTAGGATTATGTTAATGCATGCACTGTTTCTGATGAGATTTGCACCACTGTTTTTCTTATTGTATCAAGTCAGAGTATCATCACTTCACTGTTGAACTTCTTCATAGGACACTTGCTATATCTATTACAGATAGGACAATTTATTTAAAAATCCATTTACAAGTATTAGTAAGGACAGTGAATGGTTCAGTAGACAATTTTGTTATTGATATAGTGGCGAACAACTTCCTTTCACTTGAAGTTTTTCTTTTACTTTTGAAATCTTGAATAATTTAAAATGTCTTTCTAAAAGATCAATGATGTATGCATTATATGAATAGACTTTGAAATACACAGGCAAATTTCATCCAAACCCATTTTCGAGTACCCTTAAAAATATTTTGTTCCTTTTATGCACTGATATGACAGTGCCAAGCACAATGTTAAGAAAAAAAATGCTTTATTTATTTATTTATTACTTATTTAGTCAGCAGCTGGTTCCAGGAAAGTATTTATAAGTATCCTATACAAATTCCTTTCTGGGTCTGCTAGCATATTTTATTATATTCATATCTAGAAACCCTGTCTCTTATAGCTATTTTTTTTTTTGTTAAGTTTTCTGCTTCATATATTTCTTGTTGTCAGAAGCAATGGTAACAAGGTAAGATTTTGAGAGGTGGAACTGCTAGTGAAGATTTGATACACTATTGCTGTCATTTTTTCTTTATTCTCTTTTTTTTTTTGGATATACTAGGTAACATGTTTTTGAAATGAAATTACTGCTGACTCCTATGAATGACCATTCTTGATTCCAAAATTCTAGGTTTATAAAGGTGGAAGTGGTTATATTCTGTAGAATTTATGTCTTCTCCTCAGAACTGGACCTGTACACATTAGAAAACAATAAAATTTTATTTATATTTTTTTCCATTACTCAGCATGTTTTGAATAGAAAGGAGGAATGGGCATGCTTATGCACAAAATCACATTTTTTTTTTGTATTTCTTTTTATTCAGTGTGCAGTTTTCTTCTTTTTGAACTAATAAGGAAAACAGAACTGTGGAATCACTAAAAGATTTTGAACACTTCATTTCTTTCAAAGATTAAATTGGAGGAATCTCATCCCACTCCGTAAGTCTAAGAGACAAGTGTATTTGTTGAGATTCCATCATGATGAATTCTTGTTCCTTTGTCTTGCCTTATTTATTTATTTATTTATTTCCCTCAAGCTCAATTGCAAAGTAATTTCGTCCATGAAAATGTTAAAAAAAAAAAAAAGTGTTCTTAATACATACTTCTCAGTAGCACCAGGATCAAACTAATAAATAAATACAGAAGAACAACTTGATGAACCCCTTTTTCTGAGAATGAGAATACTCTGAGTTTCTTCTAAGACAGAGAAGCAGCAGACAAAGCTGAAACAAATTTTCATGCTTTTCTTGATTAGTTGAAAAGAGGATGGAATTCTTATCCTCCATTAAAGATGGGCTGAGTGTACTGAAACCAAAGTTAAGAATGAGTCATTCTGAGGAAGTCACATAGAAATATTATAACCCTCATTATATCCACTGAATCTGTGATTCTGTGATTCTGTGAATCTTGGGCAAGAGGCTCAGAAATTCATCATTTTGGCTTATTGATTCCTGAAAGGTATTATAGAGTTTTCTTTTTTTTTTTTTTATGTAGTTCATGATCATGTTTCTTCTTTAATTGACATCATGTATTGGCAAATTATTTCTCTTATTCTCTTTGATGATAAATTGTCACGTGTTGTTCTCAGTATCAGATCTCCCACCACTCTGATATGCTTGAAAATACCATCTTCAGGAACTTTTAAATATCACATGCTAGAAAGAAGGGATGGAAAGATATATAAAACATTCTTTCACTTCCAAGGTGTCTTCCAAACAGACTTCATTGCTCACAGCCTAGGTTTAATAATATCATAAAATTAACTTAGTAGGTTAACGTAGTAGTAAACATAGGTTTGCTCTATAGCAATCTAATTGAAAAATACAAATAATGAAAAATCACCTATCTCTGGTTCAATAACTATTTGTAGATAATTTGTATATAAGCAGTTTAGAGGTCAGAAAGTTACGATGGAGAATACACTTGGTAGAGTGAATTTAAAATGACTTTTCTCAGCATTTGAAAGTATGCTAATATCTCATAACTCATAGATGACAGTGTGTATAAGAGGTGGTTATGTACTTACGTTTCCTTAAACATTTTACATTTCTATGAATAATATAGCTTCTCTTTAGCTATACATTTTTCTCAACCACAATCTCACCAAATCTTCTGTCATCAAGCCATGTTCCTATATATATGTTCTGGCAGATGTCACATGCAAAGTCAATGAAAATTTTATTAAAAGGATACCTCTGTTCCTAATCCTTCAGATACTTCCATACAGGAGATTCAGAATTTGGCTCAGTTTAGTAGTATGAAAAATCTTTAGCACAATTTTTAATTGTAACTAAGATGACATCACATGAACTCAAATCATATGAGTATTGGTCCTTTAGTGTAGTCTATTGTCCCAATCTACTGTCAGGGGAGGTTTCAATATGTTCCCAAGAGTGAGATTAAGTCATAAAGGAGATCAAATGCCATACAACATTGTAAGCTCCATTCTCATAACCACAAGAGGACAGAAGAAGTGAAAAGGAAGAAAGATAAGAAAGCGAGTGGGGGAGAGAGATTAAGCAAGATTATAGTTGTCACCACCACCAGTCCAGCCACATTTTGTTGGTTCACCATAATGCAGGTGATGGCCTCTTGAAGGAGAAGAGGCTGCTCTTGCTACAGGTGATGATCTCTTGAGAGAGTTCAGAAGAAGATGAGGAAGAAGCCGCTCACTTGGTGCTCAGGTGAAGAAGTTACTCAGTGCAGGTGAAAAGGAAGGAGGCCTCTCTCAGTAGAGAAAAACATAGTCCTTTTATAGTCCTTTTCTGCCCTCCCCCCTCTCCCAGTTCTTGAAGAATCTGCCCACGTGAAGATTTCTGATACATGTTGTTTGTGTCATACGCACTATGTGTTCTGGTGCTTCTCTTCCCCCCAGCTTGGGTGCCCATGGCACTTGGTAGGCACTGCTGAGCATCGTTAGCCCAAGAAGTCATAGATCCTTGAGATGATACCACAGTCTTTCTGGAAACAGGATGCCACAGCCAAGACGTGTGAACGATGTGGCAACAAGGTGGAGATAAGCACATGACCCAAGAATGCCATTGCTTGGGTCTTGAGGTGATATCACGGTCTTCCAAGGTAAATGGTGATGCAACAAGGCAAAAATGTTGAGACAAATACAGTCCAAAATTGTCTCTTACATCTATGAATTGCACTTCCATAGTTTCTTTTCTATCTGTTCTGTTGCGGATAAAATGGGTTTACGGCTATCTAAAACAAAACAGGAAGACATGACCTGGATTAGTAAGAATTTAACAAAATGTAATATAAAATCAAAGGCCACATATTTAGGAAATAATGGACTGAAAAACAGATTGTATGATTTGGGAACCCATAATATTGGAGCTGACAGAAATAGTATGACTAATGTTGATATCAGGGTCAAGAAAAGGCAAATTAGACATTATAATATTTTAGAGAAAAATTTTGCAGATGACAGAGGAAGTATCAGTGTCATTTTATAGGCGGAATACTAAATTAAAGGATATGATTGGCTTAGAAACAGAACAATAGGAATGAGTTATAAATAAATATAAGTGAAAATGGATATTTCTATTGAATCCATGAGATTCTGTCACAAGTTTGTGCAATGGAGTCAGAAAGGCTGTCTTATTTTAATACGGCTCATGACAAAAAGGAATATACAGTGTAACTACATATGAGAGCAGATTGAATTCAGTGAGTTTTCTTCAAGTCATGACTTTCTGCCCTGAAGAATAATGTATGTTTATAGCACCTTAGCTTTTTTTTTTCTTTTTTTAACAATTCTTTCTGATGTCACATTTGTTGCCAAATCTCCAGAATTGCTCCTGCAGCACTATAATACATGTTTCTACCAGTAAGTGAAATTTAGAAACCCTAAAAAAAAATTGTCAGTACTCGAAATGCTTATGAAGGATTTCACTGAATAAAAATTAGCACTGCTTCAGTATTAAAATTCAGAATCAAGAGACACATCACACTTTATTCTGTTAATTTTAACAGAGTTACGCTGTTATCTTTAAATGTGTAGAACAGAGAGAAAATTTTACACATTCTGCAGAAGCAAGTATGAGACATCTTAATTAGGTGTAATAGTCTATGATAATCTATTCCTACTGTAGTTTCTGTTAACATGATACAGAGGAGTAATAAATGCTCTCATCTAGGTATACTCCTCAAGAAAAAACTTATTGATATATCCATCATTCTTCTAAAATCTACTCATTGTGAACATGCTAAAACAAGATTACATAAGGAGATTTGCTAATTAAAATAATGTCAGCCAGAGAGTTTGTAGATTTCTCAGATCTTAAAATATCTAATCAAGAGAACTGCACTCATGCATTTTGGCATGAGAGTTATAAATTATGTATAATACAGCATAACATTAAAGCATTAACATAATTTAACAATACCAATCTATTGGAAAGAAATAAAGGTGTTGCATCTGAGTGTCTTGACTTGATTCACCTAGTGTTCACATATTTAAAATTTATTATAATAATGATGGTTATTTTTAAGTTTTGTATCTTTTCTAATATGATCTTATGCTTTTTCTCTAACTGTTTATAAATTATTTTATGCACAAACCTTGCTGTTATTTTTTGGATCAATTGAATCATTAAGTATTTTCCTTTTTTTAATCTACAATACTTCATATATTGTCTGAAGCTCATTTCTTTAGATAGAAGATGAACCTGTGAATTACATCTAAATTCATTCTGATCTTTTCAAAGGTATTCAAATGCATAGAACAGCTACCAACATCACCAAAGATATTTCAGTTACTTTAACTAACATGAATAAGATATAGATATTACTTTATAATCATGTATGATGGTTGTTACTCTAATACCATTCTTCTGAAATCTGTTCTTTTTGCATTTCAAAGTTCTAGACAACAATGTGAAAAATCTTGTGGGATTTCTTGCAGATTTGGAAACTATGATCTTGAATTAATGTAAGAAATTCTGAATGTTCCTCCAATATGTAATATCTGCATTTTTTTCTTGTATTCTCTGATTTTGTCATTCATTACAAATATACCAATGCAAGATACTTTTCTGTTATAGATGCATTTATAGTAAATAGTATATTTACCATTATGGCTTTGGAGTATAACTGCAGGTGAGGTCTTAGGGTATGCAACACTGCCTTATGCTGTTACACTTAGTCAGAAAATCAGAGTAACTCATACTTTAAAAACAGTATGCTTCATTTAAAGGGAATAAAGTAGGCTTTATTTAGAAATATTTTACTTCTATTCAGTTGTCCTTAATGACAGTTTTATGTGAGGGCAGTTTTCTATTTCGTTATGTTAAGCATAAAATATAATTAGAATGATGATAAAAAGTTCTAACTGGTATTACATAAAAATAATGTGGCTATTTTATCTTTTATATTTTATCTTTGCTCTCATATCTGTCTACAGTTTTTTTCAGTGTGGATGAAAGAGGAAACAAATAGAAAGACTAAACTTTCACAACTGCATTAGATTTTGCCTCTTTTCCTGACACACTCTGAAAAAGGAAATAAAGTAAAAGACATTATTTCCTGTAATATTTTCTGCAGACATAACAGGCAACGGGTTGTAAAGTAGATACACCCAGCCTACAGTATAGTTACTAATTGCAATATACCAATAATCATTGAGATCACTGAGGCTGTTAATACTAAGGAGGATAGATTCGAACTCAGCAATTCCTTGGCATGACAAAATGGACTTACAGTGTTGTCAGACACATGAATCTTCTTTATATGTCTCTATATTAGGGTAACTCGATATTTTTGGTGCAAGAAAGTAAATAAAAAACATAACTGTGTAACATAACCATGAAGCTACTCTACTTTCCCATAATTCAAAGAAATCTTAGGCTTCTGCCCTTGTAGGGAATGCTGTATTTTTCATTCTAGACTTAAAATATAAGTCCAAGAGAATATCTTCATCACCATGCAAGGGTCATACTCCTTCATCCTTACTGCTTTTTTTAGAATTCGTAATTTTGAAACTTTAGGTGCACAGTGGCCTACCTTTTGCAGAAAAGATGACTAATAGCCTGTGCTTTAGCTTAGCAGAAGGGTATAAGCTTGTTTAAACAGAAGAGGCCCTGGAAAAAAATCTCTTTTTTTTTTTTTTTTTTTAACAAACCTCATAACCTTTGTGATATTGCTAAAGCTATGGAACAGTACAAACAATATAATTGCGGGTTGCTGTCTTTTTAAAAGGGAAGAAAGATCTTACACTAGTGCTAATTCAAATGAGAAGTAGGATTTCATATATGGACTTCTTTCAGATTTTTGCTGTCAGCTATTATGTATATACTTTATGCTAAGGATGTTGTCTCCTATGGATCCAAATTTTTAGGAGTCAGTATAGCTGAAAGTAACTATATCCCCATATGATGGGGGATGATATGATATATGGGGATATAGTCCAGTCTCTGATAGGTGTCTGAGGCAAAGAAAATAAATCCTTGGATATTTATAGAGAAATTATAGATAATTAACTCTTAGATAGTTCCCAATAGGTGTTACAAATCCTATCCTGAGTGCACAAGAAATTCATGTCCATAATTCTGTTTTTGACTATCCCTCTCATAAAGAGGAAAATACTACATTTCCCACTGCCAGAGGACTACTGTACATTTTGGCATTAGAAACAAAATCTGACCAAAGAAAACTCTAAATTTAAAACTCTAAAATTAAAATTGTTTACTTACAATTGAGGGAACAGAAATGGTGCTTGGTCTCATACCTTAAGTGTTGAAAACTAAAAGAAATATTCGTTAATAAATTTAGAAAAGTACTGTCAGTCTTCTGTACAGAACAAAGATTATGAACTGAAGAGGAGAGCATGACCATATATCTAAGGAGTATGTCATAATCCAGGCTGAACTGAACCATGGCTGTACTGCAGTGTTAGTTAATTTTATAATTTTAAAACTTCAGAGTATTTGGCTTTAAAATGTATTTTCTTTTTACATTCAGCATTTATATGCCAACAAATATACGGAGATGGATTCGCTAGACACACTAGGATCCTAAATGTTTAAAATATTTCTTGTGATCTCTTTTTGTGAATGTTTCTGATATTCTGATACTCTGATATTCTATTTATAACAAAAAAGTCTTTTTTTTTTTTTTTTTGGCAGTGGATCATATGGTCTTCAGAACAAGTTATAGACTACTGAACTTCTGTAAAAGAAGTTTTAAAACTGGGACCTGAGTGAAGAATTTATCCCTACAGACAATGTTCTAGATGTTTCTTCCTATTCACTTTGTATAAAAAATACACACAATGATATAAATAAATTATTTTTCATTGTGTTCTCACAACATCTTTTTAATCTTCAAATTAACTTCTAACTTAATTATCCATAAAAGATTTAAACACATTTGTTTAAATCTTCAGTTTTTCTGAATTATACTTAGCCTTAGTGACTCTATAGTGAACAACAGTTGATCTGAAAAGATCAATGATTTATAATCACCACAGGCCATATGGAATGAAAGTCTCAGCACTAAAATAAACTGGCAAAGAGAGTTATCATTACTAGTTCTGGCATGGGAAAAGTTGCCAATAAAACTTGACATATAGATTTTAATAGGAAATCCAAAAATAGCTACACATTTTGGAGTAAATTGTTAGGACTTTTGAATGCAATTTCTTATCTGTATATTCCACCATCTGATTAAGCAATTGAATTTTTTATATCAATACAATAGTATCTAGCTCTTATATCAGCTATCCTAATTCTACAAACATGGTCCTAAAAACAGTAGAGTTCTAAAAATGAGTTTGAAAATCAAGTAATCTACCTAATCCACTGATTTTGTGGCTTGCCTGCCCAATTATATGTTTTCCCAAATTTTCAGTTGGAATTGTATTTCTACTGATATTAGAAAAACTCCTTTAGCATACAGTAGAGGAAGTCATCAAATCCATAAGCAGTGCACAAAACAAAATGTCCTAAAATAAGCAGAATACTGGCATTTATTTAGTATAATCTAAAGAAAAGATAGCTTTCAAAAAAGCAAGGGAGTTTTTGGAAAAGAGGAACCGAGAAATGGAAATTGAATAAAATCTTCTGTTATAATAATCTTCCTACAGCCCTCCTCAGCTAGATAGAGAGTTGAATACATATATATGTGTTTGAAACTCTTTCTAGTGCAATTTACATATATAGGACAGGTTGTCATTACTGAAATCAGGTACGCCCTCCTCCTACACATTCACACTTTAAGTATTAGATATGAATATTTATATAGCATTGTGCTTTACAGATTCATATAGGAATTTTGGGATTATTGAAGGGAGATAAAATACTAATTAGTTCTCTTGCATATTTATATTTCTGCATTAGAAAATGGAGCTTTAAAAGCCATTTTTTTTTTAAAATCACTGCAAATAAAGATATACATGGCTGAAATGAAGACAGAGAAAAATAGCAATATAGAACTTAATAGAAGGAGTTTTGTTCTATTAAGTACAACATTTTTGCTTTAAAACATGGCAGCAGTTGTATGAAGTAATAATTAAAAACAACATATACAAAAGCTTCATCAATTCAGACTCAGAAAAAAATTCGGCTCCCTCATCCCAACTCTGTGTATCTTTTATTGGTTAAACTCCATGTGATTTTTGTTTAGTTTCTTGAAAAAGTGGCACATCACATACCCCTCAGTCACACGGTACAATAATCTATATTAAACCGTTGTTACAATAACACCAGGGTACTATAGCATGACACAGTTTCTAGGGAGATGTGATTTTATTTATTAGATTGGTTCTTTGTAAAGCTGTAGTTTGGGATATAACAACTATTTCTTAATTCTTATCCATGTAAACTTGCATATCTATAACAACAATCAATAATCAATATTGTCCCCTTTTTAACAGGAAATCTTGGAAATGACAAAGCACTTCAATGTTCCCAGAAATAAAAATCCCAAGATTTTCATAACAATCATATAATTAATCTATCTCCAAAATGTCAACGAGATAAGGTTATGCTAATCTTGGTTATTTGTGTTTGCTACTAGCTTCAGTGAGTCGTATTTTTAAGCTTCTCTCCATAATTATTTCTTTTAAAATACAGGATGCTTAAATAGCCAAAAGACTCCAGAATCTGAAGCTTAAGAGTAGCAAATATTTTGAAATTCAAAATAAAGACAGATTATTCAATTTGATGTAAACATAAAATATGTATCATTGAAATTAAAAATCAAAAGCTAAAAACAGCTAGGATAATGAAATATAGAAAATACAGAAAAAATCCCTGAACTTACCAATAATATCCAGGTCTAGAGCTATGACAGTATAATTATATGCATCGTTCATGAACATGAAGAGAATATTTTCCCATCTTTCAGCATGCTTTCATTTTAATACACAGAATCTACCTGGTTCACAAAATTTGTTTGTTTTCTGTTGGTTTGTCTCTTCCCTTTACATTTTTCATCCTTTTATGGAAGGAAGCATAGAATTTGGTCTATCAGTGTCAGTTTTCTGCAATTTTCTTTTCAAATTTTCATTTTTTTCACTAACTAGTTTTCTCTATTGTTCTAGCTCTACCTGAAAATTTCTTACATGTCATTCAAACTTCTATAACTACTTCTTCAATATGCCAAACTGTTTTGCATATGTCTTGCAAAACATTTTCTTTATAAGAACCAAGATTTTTTTTTTTAATGCAATCACAAAATGGTAGCTGCAATGAACTGTTTTAACAATATAGCTGTGTGGATATTTATATTGATTCAGTTGTCATCAGTGACTCACTAAATTTGTTGCATATTTGTTTTTTGCTCTGCCATTTTAATGGTTATATCAATATATACATATATACATATATATGTATATACATATGTAAATATAACTTTAGATCCTATAACTAAAGACACGTGACTCTCCAGTAAGTACTGAATCATAGCATATTCTATCTCATCTGGATGAATTTTGATGAATTCTCCATTTCTAGGTAATTATTGTCATAGCTGTAATAACTTCCAGTATGAATAGGAGAAACTATAGAGACCATCTAGACTGTTCCGAGACCTGAGAAACAAGCTCATTCACTACAACAATTCTGCTGCCTATGTTCAGTCCTTAAAGTGAGACATGAGGAGAAAAGGACAGAGGAAAAGATGGCTAGGGCCTCATATTGTAATATGCTTTTGTGATCATGGAATTTTTCGTTCTCTAATCATTTACAAAATATTAGTTACATACATCCCAGATTACATCTCAGATTCTCAAAGCAGCTCAAGGCTAAATGCTAATAACATTAGTTATGTGATTTCCTTTCAGGCTTACATAGTCACAACTTCGTTGGCTTTGATTTGTTTCAGTACGAGGAAAGAAGAAGCCATCCTAAGGGAAGCTTTTGTTTCAGAACAACAAGAAGTCAAATCCTATTCTCAATTACATTGGTGTAAAGGTGGATTAAATCCTAGTTAGATTTAGAGGATTAGATCCAGGTTCATATTATGATATTTGAGATAAGAATCTGACCAAATATTCCCTAAAGTACGTTGTGTAAAATGTTTAGTTTCTAAATTTACCAGCCACTTGAAAACTAATTCATTAAATATTTGAAACTGTCAGCAAATTGTTCAGAAGCAGAAGCAGCTTCTGAACAGCATACTATATGAGTGTTTTGATCTATAACCATTCTAGGACTCTGGAATTTACGTAATTTAGACACTTTTTTTTAATAGATCTTATTTTTTTATTTTAATTTACTTTTTGTTATGAAAAATATATATCACATCAGGCTTCTGCAGGAATTCTGCCTTAGGAAATCAGACAGAAACATCACAAATTTTTTCAAATTATTAGGTTTAATATTCAAATGAGTTGAATATTCAAAGAGTTTAGTAATTATATTAGTAATCAAATGAGTTAAATTAGTAATCAAATGAGTTAAATATTCAAAGAGTTTAGTAATCATTAAATAATTTAAAGCAATATTTTGTCTGTTAGTTTTTTTTAGCAAAATCTCTAGATATTGGCAATGTTTTCCTATGGTCATCACTACATACCCTTTGAATATATTTCCTAACTGTATAATTTTCAATAGGATATTTACAAATTGACTCAGATTTACACTTGAAAAACTTGTGAGTCATGTAGTAAGGACATACTCAATATAAGACATACCAGACATAATGTCATAACGCATACATAACTAGACAAGTTTATTCAAGATATATTGGCTGTGTAATCCTTGCAAAGAGCTATAATATATGTTAATGAGGGCATTCTCAACTCACAATGCAATGACATCATTTTAAATGTCAGGTTAACCTATAAAGGTAGTTCTTTGTAAAATCTTATTTGGGTTGGGCATATAAATGCAAACCCACTAAGATTTCCTATATTACAGCTCTTAAATCTGATACTAAATCAATAATGAATTCCGCAGGGGAATAAAAAATACACAATGGTACACAGTATAGCTATATAAGTTTAGATTTATTTCTATTTTCTATTTCAAATGTTAGTCTACAAAGCAGGACATTTGCTTGGTGCACAATATCCAGTTGAAGTGGAACATTTTTGTCTGCAGATTTCTGTTAATCACTGAGAACAACCTTTATGCATCATCTTATGTAGCTGTGCACCTAGATTTCTCAAATGGACGTGTGGTTTCATTTTGTTTTCCTTGGGACAGAATACAAAGCAATACTATAAACACCACTCTTGCATATTCCCCACTGCTGATTCCTGAACGGTGTCTGTATTTTGCCCTTGACTGTTGCTTTTCCTGCATGATCCTGGGTGACAAGTTAAGGACAGGAGGTATATTAAAGTAGAAACTTTGGGCTCCACGCCACATGGTCATGGGTGGTAGAAAGGGGAAGTAGATGAGTGGTGAGAGTGTGGTAAAGTAGCAGGTGGCCACACAGCTGATTGATGTTGGCCAGCTGCCTGCTAAATTAAACTAAGCTGTTTAACCTAGGACAAAAATTAGGAGTTCAAGTATGAGGCAAACTAGAATCGTTTGGAGTGGGTCATGGGAACAAGTCAATTCTTGGGGAAATGCATTGTAAGATCATGTTCTAGCTGGAGAAATCTTTTTGGTAAAGCTTGGTGTTTTGATGTATCCAGGTCCTATTAACCCTAATTTGCCCATCAGTTTCACTATATGTAGATTTGCCAAGCCCTTTCATCGAATTCATTTCACACACCATTTCATTTCTTCCTCATTAGTGTCATAGGGTCTTCTGAGCTTTCTGGAAACGAAGCTAATATAT
>VZSG01000984.1:21875-79717 GCA_013398315.1 Nothoprocta pentlandii
GTCTTCAAAACCCGCCTGGATGCCACCCTGTGCCACATGCTGTAGGTGTGCCTGCTTGAGCAGTAAGGTTGGACTAGATGATCTCTAGTGGTCCCTTCCAACCTTAAATATTCTGTGATTCTGTGAATAACAGTTAGATGAAAATGTAACTAAGAGTTCAGTTTGAGAAACTTAGAGAATGAAATTGTTATTGCTGAAGAAGTAAAAGGTAAGTAGAATTTTTTTATCCGTCATAGCTTCAAGAGCCTAGTAATGAAAGTATAGATATTTCATCTATAATGAAATTATAGATATGAAGCAGAGGATCTTTCCTTAAATTAACTTTGCATATTAGCAATTAATATATAACAGATGCTTTAGCTCAGATTTAGAATATAGAGTAAGACAAACTTCCTTGAAGTAGGATAAACTTGTTTGAAATTGCAAATGAAAAAAAAAGTATATGAAACCCATTGACATAAACATGCTAGAGAAAAAGGTTGAAGTATAAAATACTTCAAATAATAATATAAAAAAAACTATCCTTTTTTATTGTTATATGTTAGTAGATTCAGATTAGTGAGCAGTTCAATCTAGTGAAGTTCAATCAAGTTCAGTGCCAAAGTCTTATAAAAATGCTTACGAAATTAGCTTTCTTAATTTCATTTGCCTCGTCAGAATCAGGAGAAGAGAAAAATGTATAGTTTGGATTTCATTATATAAGGAATTTCATTGGGTAGGGTCCTTTCTTGGACCTTCTAAATATTTAGAAGATCTGACCAATATTTCCTCAGGATCCCTTAGTGTATTCAAAGATACTCCAGGATAATTCAAGATACATCCAAGATACTAAAGCAAATCCTTTAATCAATTCTCCTTTCTATCTTGCCATTTAACAATAATAATGTTATTGCTATTTTATTAAATATCTAAAAAATAAAGCAAATAAAACACATAAGAATTGCTTTTTAATATATATTTTAAAGACCAAAAGGGTATTTTCTAGAGAAAATATTTAAATAAATGTGTAATGTAGTATATTAACATGAAAAGTAACTAGGTTTTGGAGACAGGGAAAATATCTAGTACTCATGAAACCTTCAGATAGTAGTTTATTCAGGATCAAGCTAGAAAGTCCATGTAAGTATACAGATAGAGATTGTTGGAAAGCAAATAGCTCTGCTGTGAATGAGAAGGTCCATGTTCAAATGTCTGTTTGTCTGATTCAGACATATGTTTTAAACTTATTTTTCATATTATTTTCATGTAGGCAATAACTTTGATACTTCTTTCCAGATGTCTATAGACATCTGTGACATCCGTGATTAAGAGGATGAGCTCTTCTGTCAGGAGCTTTCAGGAGCTCCAGAATGCCTTTAGTATGAAAACAGGTATACCAACATTTACTAGCTACCAATTCAGGAATACCAGCAATATGCTCAGAGAATTTGCAATATTGCTAAGCAAGGCTGCTGCTAATAATAATAGAACAGCTCTGTAGCACACCTAATATTTAACTACCAAAGAGCATTGTATAATCCATGAAGATACCTCAGACTTATCAGACTGTAATGGGGACTTTGCCATTAAATGCTCAATAGTCCATTGAGTATGTTGGGGAATCAGTATACTCTACTATACCCTGTGGTATACTCTGTAACGGTGAGTGATTTTTTTTTTTTTTTTTTTTTTTTTTTTTTTTTTTTTTTTTTTTTTTTTTTTTTTAACCACTTAAGATGTCTCTTGGATATTAATAAGTTTTAATGTTTCTCTGATATTCTAGAAGTAACTTTTGAAAGCATGTACATTTTTATGAAAATTATTATTTCATGCACTGTTAATATTTCATTTAACTATTCCTGTAGCAGAAGAAGCACAACTGAAAGTCATAGGAATTCAGACATTTCTTATTTATGATTAAGAAACTAGAAAGTACACTGATGTACTTCTATGAATTAGAAATAAGCAATATCACAAGGCCAGACTTAAGGTAACAAATGGCTATTTAATAATATATTATTTAAGGATAAAATCATATGGTTCATGTCCAATCTAGACTGTGCAAAAAGTGTTCTGTAGCTCAGTTTACCTTTTTATGATGTCCTTTTGTGTCTCCTTAACATAATTTTAGGCAATATTGACACTACAATTAAAAAAAAAAGTTAGAAATTGTTTAATATTTTAGTATATTCTCTGATTGCAGGATTGAAAGAAAAGAAAGAAAAGAAAATAATTGCAAATCAAAATACCAAAAGGGTCAAAAAATAGCTATTAAGTACAACTCACTTCTACATTGGCTGCTAGGAGAAGAAGAGAGGAATAGAAACAGCTCCCGAGGATTTTAAGGTGTTATTAGAGTAAAAGCATGAACAAACATAATTTGATTAGAGACAGTCGACACAGGTTTAAGAGGGGAAACCCATGCTCAGACAAATTAAAATCTCTTCAAAGATATTATTGTCATGAAGTTGTGTGGGGCTGGGTGATGGTAACAGGATATGGACCCTTTCACCTCTGGGTCACAGTTTCTAATTTAGCCTAGGTCAATGGCAGCTAAGACTTATCATTATCTTATGGCTGCTTAGTGATGTGTGTAAAATAAGCTCAAGGTCTCCTTCATGTGCTTATTGGATACTACCCCACATCAAAAAAAAAAAAAAAAAAAAAAAAAAAAAAAAAAAAAAAAAAAAAAAAAAAAAAAAAAAAAAAAAAAAAAAAAAAAAAAAGGCAGCTTCACAACTGGCACTGCTGTTGTCAGTCTTAGCAGCAATCAAGTGAGTGCATGGTCAAGAAGGCTGTGCTCCCCTTTGGCCTCCAAAAGTGAACTTTCTACATCAAGCCTGAAATATGTTGAAATGTCAAAGTGGAGATTCTTCTAGGGACAGTGCCTTTGGTGTACATGTACAAAGTCTCAAATAATCTGACTCAAGCACTTTATAGAAAAAGGTAAAGATGAAAATAAAAGGGAAACCATCTGCGCCTTTCCTTCAAAAAGCTTTTGGCTATTTTTTTTAACTTAGCTTATGTGAATATTTTTTTTTAAAAAAAAAGGATTTGCCAGAGGTCATAGTGCATATTACAAGCTTAACAAAAATACTTTAGAATATAAAACTCATATAAATGTGGAGAGCAATATGTGTCTTAGATAAATTTATCATCATATAATGATAATATGAATATAGATATAATATATTGATACAGAATACAGTAATATTATATATTATAAACATTGTAGATACAATATAATGTATAATAAGATATTTTGTATAAGATGTATATAACAATGTAAATACAATGATTTATGATTGTATAAAAGCTATAGATTATACCTTTAATTTATTAATATATGTGCAGTGCTGAAGTATCACTAATACAAAATATTATATTATGGCCAGCTGTGATAGGCATACAATATATCCTTAATTTATTAACAAATAAATAGCTTGCAGATGTCTCCTAGTAGTAAGTTAGTAACAAGCATTCATTTAAATTAAAGTTATGAATACACTGACCAAGGACAATGATCAGATAAGACATTGACTGAAAAACATTAATACAAACCCTTAATGAAAACACTTTTGCCTAAAGCCTGATGCCTAAAAGGGCTGCTCCTGGTTCTGCTTAGATATATATGTATTTTTTGAGGTCTAGCTATGGCCACTCTCTGGCTCATTTCATGATTCCTTCAGTTTGCTTTTATTAGGTTATTCCAAAATCTGGAACTAAGGGCTCTTCCCAGATAAGAGCAGCATCAGTTTTGCTCTATCTCCCTCTAGACCCTAAGGGTCACACTTACTGGGCTCTAGCTACAATCTAAGCTATGACGAACGAGGGAATTTCCATCTTACTTCCATCACCAAGCAGTTTCTTCTCATTTCTATACCCAGGCATCTTCCCCAGAAGAATTATTTTAAACCACAAATGAAAGTATGTGCCTTCAGAGGCAAGCATCAGTTCAGACATGGCACTTGCCTAAAACTGAGCATTATCTGGGGTTTCTAGACAATATGCATTACTTTAATGATAAGCACTAAATTAAATGGTCCATACATGATCATTGCAAA
Organism: Nothoprocta pentlandii; assembly: GCA_013398315.1. Classification (NCBI taxonomy): domain Eukaryota; kingdom Metazoa; phylum Chordata; class Aves; order Tinamiformes; family Tinamidae; genus Nothoprocta; species Nothoprocta pentlandii. The sequence continues at coordinate 25,919 of VZSG01000984.1, forward strand.
AGTGGAAATTTATATCACATATGCAGTGGGAATATCATTATATTTTGGAAAGGAAAATATTTAGGAAAACTCATGTATATTAAAAATTATTGAAAGCTGGTATTATGGAAATAAGATGGGTAGATAATAGTTAATATAAATTTAACAGCAGGGAGTACTGAAAGAAGAAAAAAACCTAAAAGAATGCTGTATCTCTTTGCTGTATCTCTTTTTTAGGTGTATAGATAATTTAGCTGGCAGACTTCAGGTTTTAAAACACAACAGACCAAAGTATCCCATTTAATTAGATTTGACATAGATGTATAAATCATTTCTAGTTTTAAACATAGTTTTCTAACATGAAAATGATCTTTTTTAAGATATCTTTCCTCTCTCAAAGTAAAAGTTGTCATTAAAAGAATGAAGACAAGGATCTATTCCTATTTAAAATATCTCTTGATAAGGAAATTAGGTTGCATCAGAGATCTAGTATGGGATTTTGTTAAGAGTTTCTTAAGAGTTCTTTCAAGAATTGACACAAAAATAGGCCAATTGGTTTTGTAGTAGCTCTGGGATGTTTATACTTACTCCTATGATGTGATTGTTCTCTAAAGTTTATTTTGCCATTAAAATATTATTTAGGAACTCTTTGTGCTATAAGATCACTTCAGCTAGACTTTTTGTATGAATCAGTTTCATTTTCAGTCATATAATAATAGATGAGAGCGCTGAATTTAGAGGTCTGTAAATACATGAAATCCCATTTAGAAGAAAAACATGATGCAAAACATCCACAGTGAAAAGAATGAGACTTTGGACTCATTTTGATGAGGATCATATTTAATTAATATAGGTAATAGAGTGCAGCTTGGTAAAACACTTGTATTAGGAGATTAAAACTAGAGAGGACATAGTCTAAACAGGAAATGAAAGATAAACAATGTGTAGAAGCAGAAATATTTCACAAACCAGTAATAAACACAGGGAATAATTTGCTACTAGGGTCAAAAAGGCAAATGTTATCAATCTGATAAGAGAACAAGCCATTTTCTAAAGACAATGGGGAAAAAGAGAGATAGAGTAACTTTTTAACTCTTCTTCTTAGATTGGTGTTACCAGTTTAAGAAGTTCTTGCATTCTATAGAGTGCTGCTCTGTGTATCATTGATCATGCCCAAAAAATACATCATGCTAAAAAATGTATTGTAGAAATGATAGAGCCAGATTTCTTGTTTTATGAGATACCTGTACATTTTTTGTACTGTCACCCACATATATATTTCATGTAATATATGTGAATAAGAATTGTAAATTTTTAAATATATTCATAATTTCTATAAATAATTGGAAAATATAGATTTTTCTAGACTTTCTTTTATCCCATATCAGGAAAAAGGATTAACATTTTTTTAATTTTAACAGGGATGCAACTAGGAAGGCCAAGGCCTGCCTTGAATTAGAGTTAGCAAGTGATGTCAGAGACAACAGGAAGGGCTTCTATAAATGGATCAGCAGCAAGAGGAACAGTAGGGAAAATTTTAGCCTGCTGCTGAATAGGGAGAGGGCTTTGGTGAGGGTGCTGAAGGACTGAAAGAGAGCCAACATCACTGTAGTCTTCAAAAAGGGCAAGAGGGAGGAGCTGGGAAACTATAGACTGGTCAAACTCATCTCCATCCCTAGAAAGGTGATGGAGCAGCTCATCCTAGAGAGCCTCTCTAAGCATGTGAAGGAAAAGGAGGAGGAGGAATAGCCATCATGGATTCATCAAGGAGAAGGCATGTCTGACGATCCTAATAGCCTTCTATAATGGAATAACAGAGTGTATGGACGATGGGAGAGCCGTGGATGTTGTTGACCTTGACTTCGGCAAGGCTTTAGACACCATCTACTGTAATATTTTCATAGGAAAGGTCTGGAAGTGTGGATTAGAAGAGTGGACAGTGAGGTGGATTGAGAACTGGCTGGATGGCAGAGCTCAGAGGGTGGTGATAAATGGGGTAGAATTTAGTTAGAGGCCTGTGGCCAGTGGTGTCCCCCAGGGGTCAGTACTGGGCTGGGGTGCTGTTCAACTTGTTCATCAATGACCTGGACGAGGGCACGGAGTGCACCCTGAGCAAGTTTGCAGATGACACCAAGCTGGGTGGAGTGGCCGACACTCCGGAGGGCTGTGCTGCCATGCAGAGGGACCTGGACAGAGGGACGTTGAGCAGAGAGGAACCTCCTGAGGTTCAAGAAGGACAAGTGCAGGGTCCTGCACCTGGGCAGGAATAACCCCAGGCACCAGTACAGATTAGGGGTTGACCTGCTCGAAAACAGCTCCATGGAGATGGACCTGGAGTCCTGGTGGACACCAAGTTAACTACGAGTCAGCGGTGTGCCCTTGTGGCCAAGAAAGCCAATGGGATCCTGGCCTGCATCAGGAGGAGTGTTGCCAGCAGGTCAAGGGAGGTGATTCTACCCCTCTACTCAGCTCTGGTGAGGCTGAACGTGGAGTACTGTGTACAGTTCTGGCCCCCCCAGTATAAAAGGGATGTGGAACTTCTAGAGAGAGTGCAGCAGAGAGCAACAAAGATGATTAAGGGAATGGACCATCTCTTGTATGAGGAGAGACTGAATGAGTTGGGCCTGTTTTCCCTGAAGAAGAGAAGGTTGAGAGGGGATCTAACTGATATGTATAAATACCTAAAGGGTGAATGTAGGGAGGAAGGAGCCAAATACTTCTCAGTGGTGACCAGTGAGAGGACAAGGGGCAATGGGTACAAGATGAAGCACAGGAAGTTCCATCTGCATGTGAGGATGAACAGCTTTCCAGTGCCGGAGCACGAGCCCTGAAAGAGGCTGGTCAGAGAGGTTGTGGAGTCTTCTTCTCAAGAGGTCTTCAAAACCCGCCTGGATGCCACCCTGTGCCACATGCTGTAGGTGTGCCTGCTTGAGCAGGAAGGTTGGACTAGATGATCTCTAGAAGTCCCTTCCAACCTTAACCATTCTGTGATTCTGTGATTCTGTGATTTTAATTTATTTATAAAAAAAAAAAAAATCCAAAATATTTCACTTAGATGAATGCTTTGCTGGAACAACTGAACTATTTTTATCCACTACTGAATATAAATATAAGAAATGGAACTATCAAAAGTCCTTTATACATATATCCTTTTTAAAACAGAACGGATAATATTTAACATTTTTTTACGAAATCTTAAAGGTGTATTTTAATCAATATTTAAAATCTTGATAGAAGAATTTTTAATACTTTTGCTCTTCCATAATGATACTTTGACTAAAAGTTCTCTGCAGTCAGAGGGGGAACAAAATCACCCTATCTACCTCTTTCTTTTCTTTCAGTCAGTTTAGGCTTACAGATGGACAGTTTATGTTCCCCAATATATTTGCGTAACTACATCCTGATAGGAATTCTTCACTCTAGATATATAAAGGGGAAAATATGCTCCATCAGCTTGTAATAATATTTGTTTATACATAATAACATGTAGTAGCACATATAGTGCTTAGTAGCACTTTATAAGTAGCAACTTTTTAGTACCTTTATATATGCATTTCTAATTAAGGAAAGGTAAATGAATATATTAAATACTTAATTGTTATTTCTGCATAAATTTTTTTCTCCTTCCCACTGCTTTATAGGGAATGGACATGAGACATTTATTTAATATTAAAATATAATCCAATTCTGTTAGAAACTTTTTGCCATGCAGAATTTCTTCCTTTCTCCACTCCCCCAGCATTCTCGTATTTCCAGTATAGAACTCTCCTAATCAGAAACTATTCTGCACTTATTATCTTGTGCTTCCTTCAAATGACAATGCAATTTTGTGTTTTTTTATATTCTCCTTCTAATTTGTTGGTGGAAGAGGCAATTCTAAGCACTTATGACACATGAAGTCAGCCTCTTGGTTTAAGCAAATGCATTAGAAAAATATTTTTCAGAATTTAATCTATTTCTGAGAAACTCCCAGGCAAAGAGATATAGTAGAACACTGTGACAGAATATTGCAGAATGTATAATAGGAATCAGTCTTGTTTGATAGAGAAACTGATCCCTTGACATAGCAGGTCTTTTCCATCTCCAACCTCTATGAATCTTTGATACTCAAATATAACTGCTGTCAAAGACATTTCAGCATGGCATTAATTGCTCTAAAACTATCATCATCTCTCTCTCCGTACTGTTTTGTATAAAACATCCATTGTTTCAATGTTTGTACTTGAAACTATAATTTCTAATGCTCAGTATTCTATTCTGTTCCCCCACAAATTTTTCTATGTGCAGTTTACCAAATAACAATCATCTTAATACTTCATTTTTGACATTTCATTCTCTTTTATCTTACAGCTAAATTTTACTTGCTTATATATGTTATAGATAAGTACCTATAAGAAGTGAGGAAATATAAAATATGAAAGCCTCAAAGAATAATAATTGCTATGTTTTGAAATGTTACAGCAGCTTTGAATAAAGTAATGATTCAACCAATGTTAGCCATAGCATATAAAGGTAAGTGTTAAATATCTGTCTGTCATTAAAATGACATTGTGGGTAATGAAAGAATTTCCTTTTTATTTGTTTATTTATATTTGGCTGAATGGTTAATGGAACTTCTGCTTAAAAACAAAGAACCCTTCACTAGTGCTTACTTTTTCCTCATTTATCTTGCACACTATCAACAAGAATCAGCTTTCTCTGGAAAAAAAGGGAAAAGGAAAATGAAAAAGAAAAAGGAAAAGAGGAAGAGAAAAAGAAAAGGAGAAGGAGAAGGAGACAGAGAAAGAGAAAGAGAAAGAGAAAGAGAAAGAGAAAGAGAGAGAAGGACAAGGAGAAAGAAAAGGACAAGGAGAAAGAAAAGGACAAGGAGAAAGAAAAGGGGAAGGAGAAAGAAAAGGGGAAGGAGAAAGAGAAGAAAAAAGGAAAATGAAAAGGAAAAGGAAATGGGAGAAAGAGAAGAAAAAAGGAAAAGGAAAAGGAAATGGGAGAAAGAGAAGAAAAAAGGAAAAGGAGAAAAAGAGCTGCTTATCATTAGATGATATGTAATAAAAGTTCCACATGTGCAGGTGAACTCTTATCTATGGCATGCAGAAACACATGAAATATCAAAATAGAAATGCATCAACATTAATGTCAATAAAAAGAAGTGAAGCAGGATCTGCCACTTTGATTAAGAGAACACATCACAGAACCCCTTCCTGTGTGTGGAGAACAAATATATAACTTTGGCAGCCTGGCTGAGTTGCTGTTTTCTCAAGTCATGATTATTAATAGCTTTATAATCTTTGTTGCATCTCACTACAGTACAGAAACCAGACTTTGTTTATATTTGCTCCATATCAAGTTCATTAGATATGTTCCTTCTTGGATGGGAAAATAGCTTTCTCCAACTCATTATGCTTTGGTTGCAGTGAGCATTTTAAAAGGTATAGTATATGAGTGGTTTTAAATAATGTCCCTTACAGAACAAGATAATTTTTGTTTTTCTTCTTTCTTATTTTTAAAGTTTTATGAAATAACCTACTGTTTTCAGATAAGAGATTTTTTTTCTTGTCAGAGCTACTGCTAATCAGAATGTACACAAGTGTCTAAAAACCTTGCAAGATCACTATATTTTAAATTATATTACACACCCCCCACTTCAATAGTCTTTCCCAACCACTTTCAATATTATCAGCTTTTATTTTCAATATCAATAATATTACAATTTTTTAAGTGAAATGGCACCTTCAAGTGCCATTTAGTCCATAATTTATGGACTAATAATCATAATTTAGTCCAGTATCATAGTGACTTATATACTGAAACACTGCCTAAGAGTCTTTGTATCTAAGTATTAGACTGGATGTTTTACCAACCTGGGTATGTAGTTTTGTTCAATAAATTCTTTATTTTCTTTTAAAAAAAAAGTTTTCACCAAAGTTTAATGAATTATTTTGTTCTTGGTGCATATTTCTTATAGTTCTTTCCATGATCATGACAGTACAGAATATCAAAAGCCACTGGCAGCTGAAGGATTCTTATGTGAGACCAACATTATTTGCTTACTTCCAGTTCTGTCTGAATCTTGCCATTTCTAGATTCAGTTTTTGTAAGGAGAGGAGTAGCTGTAAACAATTTTATCACAGAATCACAAAATGGTTGAATTTGGAAGGGACCTTCAGAGATCATCTAGTCCAACACCCCTGCATAAGACACCTAGAGCATATGGCACAGGGCGGCATCCAGGCAGGTTTTGAAGACCTCCAGAGAAGGAGACTCCACAACCACTGGAAAGAAGCTTTTCCTCACATGGAGATGAAACGCTTTATGTTTCAGTTTGTACCCATTACCCATTGTCCTGTCACTGGCCAGCACTGAGAAGAGTTTGTCCCCTTCCTCCGTGCAATCTCTTCTCAGATACTTATACATATTGATCATATCTCCTCTCAGTCTTCTCTGGACTAAACAGGCCCAGGTCGCTTAGTCTTTCCTCATATGATAGATACTTCAGTGCCTTAATCATTCTGTCTCTCTGCATTGAATCCTCTTTAGAAGCTCCACATCCCTCTGTACTGGGCAGCCCAGAACTGCACCCAATGAGGCCTCTCTAGAGCCTTGTAGATGGGGTCTCTCTAGAGAGAAGTAGAGTGGGAGGCTCACCTCCCTCAACCTGCTGGCAACACAGTTGTCCCCCAGCAGTCTTCTAGCCAGTAATCACCTTCAACCCAAGCGATCTAGCAATCTTTTTCAGATGTTTTCACAAGTTTCCTCTCCCACTCAGTCAGATGAAGTCAGACCCTACAACTCATACAATACTCCATACTGAGTACCTTAATAATATTTTTGCTCTGATACACTGAATAAAGCTCTGCAGTCAGACCTATACTGAAATGTCTTAAGAACATGCAGACAGGTATCATAAGAATAGTTCTGTATAGAACATAAGAATAGTTCTGTATATATTTCTATAGGAAATAGTTCTGCACAGAATGTCTTTTTCCCGTATGCAACTTCATGGAATGCTGTTTCTCTCCTCTGACTTGCACCTCCCCATAGGATTACTCCCTCAGCCACAATTTATGAAATTTGCTTGGCAGCATATAATGGCTTGGGGAAAATGTATGTTGCTTTTTGTGTCCTTTCAGGCTATTAACCATTAGTAACCTTGTATTTAAAGATAGTTCATTAAATATGCATGCCTTTTGGTAATCTGATGCCTAATATATATTACAAACATTGTGCACTAACAGCAATTATATTCTCTCTAATGGGTTTTGTAATTGTAGTACCATCTTGGAGAAGCCTGTGAACATCAGCAAACGAGGTTCTACTAAATGATAGCTCAGTAATAAGGGCATGGAGAAAAGTAAGAGTTTGGAATATGATAGGATATGTTAGGAAGTAAGAAGCTGAATTATTGAGATTCATCTTTATTAAACCTTATCTTTATTCTGAGAAAGAGCAAAGAGATGAGGGCAGAAAAGCATACGACAAACACTGCAAAATATCAGGGCTTTGCAAAGTCAATGTTTGGTTCTCGTGCTCTATGTTTCTAACTTACCAAAGCACTATTTCCCGCACTGTAAACATTCCAGTTTTAGAATTAAATGATCAAGCAGAACACCCTTACTAGAAATTTCAGTGACAAATTTTCTGCTTTCTGCAAACAAATCTATGGTGAATATTTACCATGCTCATTTGAATAACAGGAAAATTAATATCTCAAGTTTCTTTAATCTGTATGTTTTATGCTGATAAGTCTGCAATAACAAGGACTATATTATATTGTTAGGGAAAAACAGTGTTCAAATAAAAGGAATTGCAGACCTTTATTTATGATTTTTTTTTTTCTGTCTTCTTGAACAAGTGAACTTTCATAGCATATGATGGGCTATTAATAAATATCTTTTTTTTTTTTTTCTCTTTAATGCTAAAAATGATTTAGGAAGCACAACTGAATTATGAGTGGCAATAGTAGGCTGTGATACTTAAGTGCATAATGAAACTTTATTTAATTTGATTGTATCCTAATTGAAAAATACTTGTTTTTTTTTAAAAAAAAAAAGTTTCTTCTGTCAGTTACAAGCCCCACTTGAGGACTGCCAGACTTTAGAATTCCTAACCCATCATAGATACAGAGTGATCATTCCCAGAGAAATTCCTAAAAATATTTGGCCAGCTAACAACTTAACATTTCCAGGGTACATGAATGCCTTTAAGTATATTGTTAGCTTATATGATAAAGGGCTCATCTTCAGGCACACAAAAGAATGCAGGGGGCCCCAGTTGTCTGGGACACCCTGACCTGGTTCCTCTGGGTCCATCTCAGAAGAGCCATCAGTCCATGAAAGGACTTTGCATGTCCAGAAACTTGCAGGACCACGGAGGGGCAATGACAAGTAAGGGTACCCCAGTAACCACTTAGGAAAATGAGATCTGGCCCAGTCCCGCAAGGACTATCCTAGGGCAGTATCATTCAGTAGGCTGGAGGCAACAGGACCACAAGGTAGGAATACGTACCAGTACCTCACATATTGAGGTGTGCACTGGCAGAGCGTAAGAGGCTCAGATGGGGCACAGAAAAAGATCATTGAGCAGGAATTATTATAGGATATAGAACTTAAATCAGGGAAAGAGAAAAATCGAGGTGGGTTGGAAGGAAGATGTGTGGGAGAATTAAAGGATAAAGCGATAAAAGGGGTCTGTAAACAGATCAGCATCTGTTTGGCCATGTCCTGCATCTGACCAGTATAGTCTTTCCTATATTTTTACTTTTCCTACTTTCCCTAATCAGTCTGAACCTCCACATTTTTTTCCACATTTTAATTTATAGACAGTGCTTGTTCCCATCATCTTGAAAATGACCATCACATCTAAACAAATTATTTCAATTTATTTGAATAAATGAACTATGAACCCTCCAAAATTGTTTGTATTATTTAACAATTTTATGTTAATTGCTTTACAACATTCACAAATTTTTAAATAAATACCTTGAATTGTTCTTGTTGCTGATTCACAAATTTTTAAATAAATACCTTGAATTGTTCTTGTTGCTGGGCCTTGAGGAAGACAGAGCGGAGTCAGAAATGATGTAAAGAAAGGCAAGTAAAACAAATAAAGAAACAAAGCTTCTGCTTTTTAAGGATAATTTGAAAACTGTGAATCTTTAATTTGAAGAGGAGAAAGCTAAAGTGGAATTCTAGCAAGATTTAGAGAAACAGAAAGGCAACAGATAAGACAAATGAAAAACCGTTATTTGCCAAATACAACAGTACTACACCTTGGGAACTTGAAATTATCACAAGAAAAGCAAATGTAAAAAAAGTCCTTGAAACAATAGGCATTGACATTTTATAATTTACTATCATAGTTGTTTGTCAGTATGGAGTGTATCACAGAATCACAGAATGGCTGAGGTTGGAAGGGACCTTTAGAGATCATCTAGTTCAATCCCCCTACTCCATCATGGATACCTAGAACACACAGGGCACAGGGTTGCATCCAGGTAGATTTTGAAAATCTCCAGAGAATTAGACTCCACAATCTGTCAGGGCAACCTGTTCAAGTGTTTTGTTACTCTCACAGTAAAGATCTTCCTTATATGGAGATTATATTTACCATGTTTTAATTTATACTCATTACCCCTTGTTCTGTCACTGGCCAGCACTGAGAAAAATTTTACCCTGTCCTCTTCACATTCTCCTCTCAAGTATTTATACATATTGATCAGATTCTCTCTCGATCTTCTCTTCTCCAGGCTAAACAGATCTAGTTCACTTAGTATTTCCTCATAAGATAGATGCTCCAGTCTCTTAAGCATCACTCTACGCTGGACCCTCTCTTGAAGTTCCACCTCCCTCTTGAACTGGGGAGTCCAGAATTGCACATAATATTCCTAGTATGGCCTCACCAGAGCTGAATAGAGAGGAAGAGTCACCTCCCTCGACCTGCTAGCAACACAGCTCCTGGCACCAGCTGGGATCCCATTGGCATTCTTGGCCACAAGAGCATATTACTGACTCAGAGTTAACTTGTTGTCAATCAGGATTCCCAAATTCCTCTACCCAGTTTGGTATCATCCACAAACTTGCTCAGGGTGCCCTTTATGACCTTGTCCAAGTCATTGATGAATAAGTTGAACAGCATTGGGCCCAATAGCTTCCCTGGAGGAAAATGACATACTACAGTCCTCTAAATAGATTCTGCACTGTTTATCACCACCCTCTGAGCTCTGCCATGCAGCTAGTCCTCAATTGACCTCACTGCCTATTCATCTAATACACACTTCCGGAGCTTTCCTATGAGGATTTTATAGGAGATGGTGTTGAAAGCCTTGCTGAAGTCGAGGTAGACAATATCCATGGCTCTCCCATCATCCATCCAGCCAGTTATCCCATCGTAGAAGGCTATCAGATTCATGAAACATAACTTCCCCTTGCTGAATTGATGCTGAGTACTCCTGTCAGCCTCTTTTCCTTCACATAGAATCATAGAATCTGTAAAGTTGGAAGGCACATTTAGAGATCATCTACTCCCACCCCTCTGCACGTGCAGGGTCACCTAGAGAATGTGGCACAGGGCTGTGTCCAAGAAGGTTTTGAAGATCTCCAGAGAAGGAGACTTCACAACCTCTCTGGGCAGCCTGTTCCAGGGCTCTGTCACCCTCACTGTCAAGAATTTTTTCCTTAATTTCCTGTGGAACTTTTGGTGCTTTTGTTTGTGGCCGTTTCCTCTAGTCCTATTGCTGGCCACCAGTGAAAAGAGGACGACCCCATCCTCCTCACTCCCTCCCTCGAGGTATTTATAGACACTCATCATCCTCATAGCCCTGTGCTGGACTCTCTCCAGCAGCTCCACATTCCTCTTGTATCGGGGAGCCCAGAACTGGACACAGTACTCCAGATATGGCCTCACCAGGGCTGCGTAGAGAGGAATGATCACCTCTCTCGACCTGCTGGAGGCATATGCCTAGAACGAGCTCTCTAGAAAGAGATGTTCCATCATCTTTCCAGGGACGGAGAGGAGTCTGCCTAGTTTCCTGCGTCCTTCCCCTTGCCCCTTTTGAAGACTGGACTGACGCTGGCTTTTTTCTAGTCCTCCGGTACCTCCCCTGCTCTCCATGAGCTCTCAAAATTAATGGAGAGCAGCTAAGTAATAACCTCACCAATTCCCTCAGCACTCTTGGGTGCATCCCATCCGGGCTCATAGATTTATGGGTGTCTAGTTTGCCTAAATAATCCCTTAATCCTTTTCAACCAGCAGAAACTCTACCTCTCATGAGGTTTACTCTTGTCTCCCCGCTCTGTAGTTTATAGTGACTAGCCTTAGCAGTACAGACAGAAGCAAAGAAGGCATTTAGTAACTCTACCTTCTCTACATCTTCTGTCACCATTCAAGAGAGGGCCCACACTTTCCCTGGTATTCCACTTGCTATTGATGTATTTGTAGAAGCCTTTCCTGTTGTCCCTGACATCTCTTGCTAATTCTAACTCCAGATGGGCCTTGGCTTTCCTCACTGCATCCTTTCATTCTCTGGCATTGCTCCCATGTGGTCTGACCCTTCCTCCACATTATGTATGTATGTATCTACATACATAATATGTACCTGTATCAGCAGGTTCTAAAATGAATTATATTCATAGATAATAGTTCCATAAACAGATGTTAAATGGAGTAGACAGAGATGTGCCCTTCAACATCCATAAATCAACTGACTGTGGATAATACAGTTTATAAGAGGAATGGATCGACATGAGGATGGTATCCTGCAATGGGGGATTAGTAGCTTGTCCCACTATTCCCAGCTATTGGAATAGGATTTAGGGGATTGTTGTTCTGGCTCTGAGCTCATTTCTTATTTTAACGTACTTCAAGATTCCCTTTTCTTAAGTGTTGCACATATGCATTCCATATGTTTCTGACTGAGGAACTTCATTCTGCAGTTTGCTGCATGACTTGCACATATGCAGAAGTCTTTCAATTTAATTGTCACACTAGTCCTTTGTATAGTTAAAAATAGCAGGTTTATGGTCTGATGCTGCTGAGAGATAAGATTATAATTAAAGAAATAATATCTAGAAAGAAATTATAGTGACACCTAATCAGTTTAGCATTGCTAGCATGAATAAAATATCAGAACAGGAAATATTGTCTAAAACTACAGTCCTAAAACATAACATTAAAAGCATTTTAGATGTTTATTGGAAATAGCCAGGTATAATCAATAGAGATTTTATTTTTAGAAGATTCTTCAGAAAGAATCTCTAGAATCTTCTGGTGTGGTATCATTATTTAAAGTAAGATCTGCAGTTAGGTCAAATGGCTTGAGAGAATGCTGTTTCCTTGGAACACGCAATAAAACACTTCACAGCTCACTATTAGTGTTGTAGGATATTTTCCCTTCTGAAAAAATAAGAATCAGTGGTAAACATAATACTGTTAATGGATAAATTACCAAGATTGCTATTGTTTGACCTTAGATGAAATCATGACATTGGTTAGGGACAAAAACCTTCATAGAAGCTAACAAAGAAGTTAGTAAGCAATTGTTTAGGGTGGGGGCTTTTGAAGAAAAGAAAAAAAAAAGAAGAGAAAAAAAGGTTTCTGCTAATAGTTCAGTTTTACTCATTCAATAGCTTATCGACTTTTTAGTTCAAAATGTGTTTGAGTAAAATATTTGGATAGCAAGTATTAGATAAACTTTTTTTTCTAGTTATGAAGGAAAATAACCTACTTCCATAACAAGACCTACTTCCATAACAAGAAGGACACCTCCTCTTCTGCCTGAATATTTTCCTCATGTTACCTATTTAACCACAATAGGTCTCATTTAAAGCAAATTTCATATTGTTGTACAGATCATGAGCCAATTTTTATGTAAATACATCACTAACCTCTCTGAATTTTATAAACTAATGGCATATGTTTTCTGGTTGTTTTCTGTCTCATTCTTTCTGATCTGTTCCTCAGGTCATTTGTTTTGTACTGAAGGAGTACTTGCCTTTGAGAAATGGATTACACTGTGAATGGGGACAAGAACTAGAACTGAAGACTATTAAATAGTTAACCACCAGCATTTACATCTCAGCCCTTGACTGGAGGAAAGTGCACTATTAGTTGCTTCTTATCCATGCATTTTCTGATTCTCTTACTGTAGAATAAAAAATAGGGGGAAAATAAACATTGATACTAATGTTTCTGGTAGAATTTAGCCTGGATATTCTTAAAGATATCTGTGGAAAACCTCACAAAAATGCACTAGGAGTTAGAAGCAGAAGACAGTCTATTTCTCCAGACTTACAACTGTATACAGTGAGGCATTTATATAGAAGTCACAGTTGGTCTTGCTTTCGAAATAGTTTACCACTTAAGTAGCTACCGTTTTATGTTTCTAATGCTACTATTGGAATATTTAAAGTAAAATGTTTGGCAGTATTTTCTGATATGGAACGCCTCTGGGTTGTGTGTAATGCCAGGTTTGAAACTGTAAAGGACACTTTTAATCAGTGCTGATTGCCAATTGTTCCCAGTGCTCAGAAGCTCTAAAATTAAGCACACAAATATTTTCAATTGTCTACTCTAAAAATCCTGTCCTAACCTGAGAAGAGGCTGGAAAACTTGGGGATCAACTACCTGCTCTGTGGGCAGAATCTAAATTAAACATTTAAATATATGTTCTGGGACTGCAGGTGCAAAATGGTACATAAAATCAGTAACTGCCCCCCAGTAACTACCCCCCAGATACTGAAAAAAAGCTCTCAGAAAAATATATGCCCAATTTAAATAATCAGAACTAATAATTCCATTACATCTGTAACTTCTGTGATTCCATGATCGCTGCAAAGATATTTTGAAGGTGTTCTATGCAAATTCAGTGTGAATGTCTGTTTATATACAAATAAAACAGAATATTTAAAGGAAAAAATAACATTTCATACCAATAAAATATTTAGTTAAGATTCCCAAAATATGTTAAGTCTCTCTGCTTACAGACCCCACTCATATTCTCCTTTCCTTTTTCACGTCTTCAAGATATGTTATTTTTGAGTCTTTCTATAGGATCTTTTAAAAAGTCATGCCTTCAGGGTTCATTCAATGGGATGGCTTTTGTACCTAAAATTGGCTCTGTTTATGTGACATGAGCCATCATTTTACATCACTCATAATATCTTATTCTTAAAAATCTCTGGAAGTTCTAAGTAGTTAAGTTCAATTTATTTGCAGTGAATAATAGTAATGTTCTCTTAAATAAAATGCAGTGGTGTAGTCACATTATACAGGTAAGAGATAATAGATAAATTTATTGAAAATATATACACAGATATATATACATATTTGCATGTTAATGTGTAGAAAATATTTACTCCATGCTTAAGTATTTATCTAGAGAGAATTTCCTCTATAGAGGAATTATGTTTACATCCAAAATTAAGCTTTGCTGCAATAGGATGATTCTAAAAAATAGCTAAAGGACTCAGAGGATGAAATTCTTCCCACTTCTTGGTCATGTTAAAATTAGTACTTAATGCCTAGACCCCTTCTGTAGTCAGTAACTCACCTCCAGAGGGTATATCATCCCACTGCTCTTAGAGGAATTGTGGCTGATGGACTAAATCCAATGAATTTCTCCTCAAGTTCTGTGTGCAGATGCTGAATATCTCAAAGCATGGAGATTTCACAGCCTCTAGGCAACCTGTTTGAATGTTTGAAAAGCCTTACAGAGGAATATGTTTTCTTAGTATCTGATTAGAGTTTTCCATGTATCTATTCTCTCTCCTTTGGAAGTGCACCTTTGGAAGTGCACCTCTGAGAGAGTTTGGCTCCATATTTTCTGTATTCTCCCATCAGACAGCTAAAGATACTCCCATCACATGTATTCTCCCATCAGAAAGCTAAGGATAAAACACTAAAACGTGACCTTTCAGCCTTCCTTTTTATAAGTGAACAAATCCAGCTTTTCTAGGCTCTACTCATAGATCATACGCTCCAGCCCCCACTAATTTTTGTGGCCCTTTGCTGAACTCTAGTCTTTCTGCCCACATCGTTCTTACACCACAGAGCCCCAAACTGGCCACAGCACTCCAGATGCAGTCTCACAAGTGCTGAATCAGCTCCCTCTCCACTAGTTGCACAACTGTTAAAACTGTCCAGGATGTGTCTGGTCATCTTTACTGCTGGCCCATGCTCAGCTTCTCCCCTAGTACCACAAGATCCCATCTATAAAATGGGTCTCTAGTCAGTTGCCCTCACAGACTGTGTGATGCATGAGGCTGTTCCTTGTCAGATGCAGGACTTTGCATTTTCCACGGCTGAACTTCGTAAGGCCTTGGAAGGCCTCAGAATAGCAACCCTATTTCTCCCCATCTTCCATGTCCCTCATAGTGATAATTACACACTGTTGGTCTTGGTACCCAAGGGAAACTAACTGTACCACTGAGGGATACTCCCAGTAACCATTGTACCACAGACCACAACACTGAGACTATCTCTCCAGTCAGCTTTCCATTCAGTTTACAGTCTATATACCCAGTTCATTTTTCAGCCTCTAAAGGGTTTCTCACTTTTATGATAAGTAGTTTATGAGATGTGCAGTGGCATCTTCTAAACTAAATCTACCTATGAATATATTTAATCGCCTACAGTCCTTCAAAATAGTTATAATTGCCTTCTTCTAGGTACTGTCCTGCCTTTGCAATTGCTTGTGACTTCTTTTGATCTCTAAACCACTGCCTATGTAAATCGGTTCCTTGTTGTTTTCAGCAGGATCCATCATAAAATATGCATGCAGAGCCTTATTTTAGTAGTATATTGATTGTTTATCACCTTTTTGGGCAAAAGAACATGCCTATATCAAGATTTTGGCTTGTACAATTCTAACAGTAATTCCAATAGAACTCTAGTAAAAAAAAAAAAAAAAAAAGAACAAAAAAGAACTTCAAGTTTTATTGTTTTTATGACAAAATCCTAATGCACTAAGAATCTGGTGAAAACAGAATCACCTTTAGAATTATGTTTTTGCTTAAAAATGAAAATAAGCTTAACATAATTTCTCTTTAAAGAGAAAATCATGAACCACGGAAATCCAGCCTGATATATTCCTTAATAGATGAGAATAATGACTTCTCCAATCACTTACTCACAAAGTACACATCTAATAATTTATCAGCAGGAACTAATGAACTCCCACACAGTGTACCATTTCATGTAAGCCAGGAAAATACATACTAGACCCAAAGTTATCCATATAGTCTGTGTTCAAAGCACAAGCAAAAACTTAAATATGGAATTGCTATAATACACAAACTCAATAAATAAAACATTTATTTTAAATACTGTACTGATTACCATAAAGTAGACAGAGAAACACTGATATTGCTTCTTTCCTTCAATGTTCCATTTACTTTAATGCATTGTCTTAGCATTGCATTGATATAAGGATGTTTGAAAATGATGCCTGTAATCTACATTTTTGATCTGTTTAAAGAGCTGCTGCCTTCAGCAGAACATTAATGCAAATCTAATGTACCTGCTGGTATGATTAGCTGAATCAAATGATGGCATTTAAGTAACACCTAAATAATCTTAATTAGGATCTTCAGCTCGTCTTAGCACTTGGAACTCTACAGATGGATAGTCTTAATTATCAGCCTTTTGATTAGGATAACAGCTCTAATCAAGATGATGTGGTTCTGATAGACAGCGTATCAGTAAATTAATGACTGTTGTTAAGAGGAAAACATAAGTGAAAAACAAGAGCTGTCTGCTATCTGGAACAGGGTATAAGAATAACATCTACAGTATGTGAAGAAATTAATGTTTTGTGGGAAGAACATAAGTATTCACATTTGGTATGTGTGGAAGTGAGCCAATAATAACGCCTACTCGCAGTTCTCCCCATTCTACTCCCCCTCACTGAATATGGCTATGCAAGTTCTCTCTTGCACAGTCACAAATCATGAGTAATGCAAATTAGCTTATAAACATTCTTTTTTGACACCTTGTGATTTTATAAAAGTCCAATGGGCATAGGGCATTTGAACCAACACCGGTGAAAAGGTTCCATATGTAGGTAAAAGTAACAAATGGCTTGTTCATTTGAAATGGAGGCAATAAATTTGGAAGTATTGCCTAGATCACAAGAAACACCACATCATATCTGAAAATGCAACACTTTCTTGAAGCCAAGTTAAATGGTGTAACTTCCGTTTTTGAGATTTTTCATCATTCACTGCTGGAAAATTAATGTAAACATTGGACTAATTAGAATACTATGATAAAATATAGCAAAGTGTTTGTTATCCAATATACATATACTGACATTATGAGTTAAGAAAAGCTTAATTAGTCCTAAAGAAGTAAGCCATATATTTTATTTATATATCAGATAACTATTTTTAGAAGTTATTTTATATTAGCAAATGAAGGACATTGAAATGTCAGCTCTTTATGACTAGCCCATATGATTAAAACGACTGATTTCTCGCTCTCTGAGAAGTGAGTGAGGGTGAGAGTTATGGGAAAAAAAAAAGTGTTTTCAACTTCAAATGTGTATCCATACTTCTTTTCTGATGCACGCACATTTCCTCACTGACATAAACAAATATCACCACTATGGTCTGGGGAAAAAATATGCACACAAAGTGAAAGAGCAGAATGAAGGTGTAAGATAGTATCTGGAGATAAAAGAGAGGTATGTTTGGGGAAAAGAAACAGGCAAGACTTATGAAAAAGGAACTAACTGACTCCTTAAATGACAGGCTCTTCGACAAAGGTCAATGTACACTAAATTATCAATGCATTCCTTTAATATTTAAAGCATTTTGTGGAATGAAGACTAAAGGATTTGTAAATTTATGTTCTGTTTTCAGGGAACATTGGTATACCCAATCTCTCTTTATAAACACTTAACACAGAAACCCAGTATTATACAAGATGGGACCTAGCTGCCATAAGCATACCAAACAGGCCACATCAGTTAAAAAAAAAAAAAAAAAGAAGGATTTAGAAATACTTGCACTGGCATCAGATGACACTCTTCCTAAAATAATCTTTGGAACTCAGCATGTTCCTGATCACACTGTGTGACAACCAGTCAGGTCACAAGGTCACACACTGAATGTCCTTTTGAAACTATGTAGAAAAGCAATCAGACTATCTCAGAACTGCTCAGAGTGCATTATTAGTGATGTTTATTTTTTCCCAGTTATGTAAGATTTTCACCTTACACAATACATCACGCATTTTTATAAAATAACAAGTCAAAGTGCCTCGTACAAACAAAACACCTTTTATTAACCTTATTTTTTTTTTTATTTAAGTCAGATTATCAGATCCAAAATAAAAAATTAAAAAAAAAAAAACCACCTGGCCCACCTAATCCAGAGGTGCTAAAGAAAAATGATCCAAGGGAAATGAAGTTCTCTGGTTAGACTATCAGGTGGGACATGATCAAAGGTGTATCCTGGAGTTCTGACGCAAACAACCACAAGGCAATATTTAATGGACTAGGAAGGATAGGAATGGTGGGGGGAAAAAAAAAAAAGCTTTAAGCCTCAATGTATACATGATTTTAATGGAGTGTCCTTACTGGTACATGAATTTGTGTCTACTGTCTGCATAACTTTTGGTGCTAAGCATGCTACCTTGGCCTGTTGCACACTTCTATGATAAAGTTTAGTCTTGAGCATTTTTTATTTTTTATTATTATTTAAAAAGACAAATTAGAACAAAATATTTCATCTTTTCCTTATAAACTTACTTTTAACTTTATCAAACTATTATAAACATTTAAGACAGTATAAAAGCATGAACTGTTTAAATAAAATGAATATACTTTTAGAGTGGGTAAATTAATAGTTTAAAATACCAAAGTCAATTTAAGATCATTTAGAAAAATAATTAAAATCATTTTAAAACACACAGAATTCTAGATGTGAAGCTATTAATACATTAAAAATAATTTCAAATTTAATTTAGTAGTGATCCTAGCATTATATTCTCTAGGTGACCCATAATCCTTTGGAAAGTCTATGTATTCACAAGAGTGAGATGAAGAATCAAGCAATACATGAAAGATAATGGATAGGATAGCCCTCAGCTATATTCTATCAGACTAGTAAATGATTTATTTAGAAAGATAGTATATATTGCATAGACTAAGCAGAAATTTGCAGTATATTAACTCATCCATTAAATGGAATGCATCTAAATTGCATTTATTTTATACATAGAATCATCTAATCATAGAATGCTTCAGGTTGGAAGGGACCTCAGAGGTCATCTAGTCCAATCCCCCTGCTCACGCAGGGTCACCTAGAGCACGTGGCACAGGGCTGCGTCCAAGCTGGTTTTAAAGATCTCCAAAGAAGGAGACTCCACAACCTCCCTGGGCAGCCTGTTCCAGGGCTCTGTCACCCTCACAGTCAAGAAATGTTTCCTTAAGTTCCTGTGGAGTTTTTGGTGCCTCAGCTTGTGGCCGTTTCCTCTAGTCCTATCGCTGTCCACCACTGAAAAGAGGCCTGCCCCCTCCTCCTCCTCACTCCCTCCCTTGAGGTATTTATAGACATGGATTAGATGCCCCCTCAGCCTTCACTTCTCCAGGCTGAACATGCCCAGCTCTCTCAGCCTCTCAGTGTGATGTATACATCATACAATCTGAGTATTTTACTTCATCAATTTTAATAAACATTTGCAGAGTTTCTTCTGATCCTGTACTTAGCTGACTTTTAGGTTTCTTTATTCTTTCTTCTTCCATCTCCTGGAGAATTTGGAGGCAAGAGGCAAATACTAGAGGTATGACAATGCAAAATATACCCAAGACTTAAAAAAGACAATAGGAACCTTGCATGTGTAATTCTGCTGCAGTTTGACACGTGCACGGCTTTCCCAGCTCTCAAATCCCTACAGATTATGTTCCTAAAAAGCTCACTGTCTTGCGTTGGTAAGAAGGAAGTTGCATCTCCTATTCCCTATTCAAATTCTTCACAATTTCAGGTGAGTAAGATCAGCTGAGGTCCAGCTTAACCACGCATATAATAAGAATACGATCATTTTTCACCCTGAAGAGACACTCCTGTCCTATATCTACATAAGACACTAAGTAAAAATATACTGTGCCAGAGCCATGAGTTTTACTATCAATAGTATTCTTATGTATGTGATTCTATGACATTCATTTTACCTTTAGACAACAATTGCAATGCAGAGCTGTCCAAAAGTACAAATCTGTGTTTTATATTTTCTTTGTATTTGAACTAAGCAAAAATTATTTTTATACCTTTATAAGTATATATATACACATTACACACACACACAGACTCTCCTGCTAGCTATGACGCTATTTAACAAGATCCTTTGCTCCGCTCCCCAAATAGTCAAATAGTTAAAAATAGTCATAAATAGCCAAATAGATGTTTATCCCATGATAATCATTAGCCTTCTTTTTTTTTTTTTTATCTGTTATATTAAGTAACAAAGTATTAAGTAACAAAATTCAGATGCCTGCTATGACTATGATGCATCAAGTATCCGTGAACTAGGCTGTTCCAAGTTCTCTTCAAAGAGGTGAAACAGCCTAAAACCCTTCCCAGTTTCACTGAAGTTTCACTATATATTTCTATGAAAGAGAATTAATTGATTTCAATGAAACAGTATTTCAATAAAAAAAAACAGAACTACATTCTTAAGAATTCCTTGCTGTTGTAATTCTATTCTTAAGAATAGAGAGCTTCCATTAACAATCTCTAATAAGGAATTACACAGTCTTTTCACTTCAAAATCAAATGCATTTTTCAAAATACTCAAAGTATTCTTATTAATTTCAAAGAAAAGATTTTGAACTCTAGATTTTTGAAAATCAATCTTGGGCAAAATAGGTTTGACACTAATTGCTTAAAATGCCTATGATAACAAACTGTTAACAGAGGGGACTTAGAGTGGAAGTTCACAAGTACTATCAAGTGTAATCATACATGCTTTATGACAAAAAGTAGATAGGTAAATCATTTGGTGAGAGAGGAAAAGAAAGGGCAATTCCTTTCTAATCTGCAGAGGTTCAAATTCATAATTTCCATAGCAGTGAACTGCCTAGCAGAAGACAGGACTTCTGGAGAGCACTGCTGTTAAAACAGCTGTTCAATATAGCACCTACCAAAGAGGAAGAGAGTTCTTTTTTGACTCTTTTCACAGAGTCTAGACCCTGAGTCTGCCACTTTCTTATCACTAACACAACACATAAAAAACTCAGTCTCATCCTTCCCAATAATTCCTAGAGAAGAGTAGTCAGAAGTGTGTTTTGCTGGAGAACTATCTTGCAGCTGTATTCTGGACATACAGTTAGTGCTCCTGCTGTCTAAACTCTCTTCTGAGGTTTATGCAGAGGAGTGCATGCTACTGCATTGCCACCTGTTCTAGGTGAGAACTGAACATCAACCTTTTCACAATGAAGTCCTCATCATCCATGGAAATCTAGATTAGAGAAATCGGAATTGAACAGTCTAGTGATTTCTTTGAATTCTAATTTGAAATTTTCAATTTCATACCCTTCTGAGTAAGGATTTTACAATGTTAACTACAGAGGTTCCTTACAACCTGAATTATTCTGTAGTTTTATGTTTCTATGAATATAATGTCACAACTGCTAGCACTTGAAAATTTTATAGAGAAAGCCTAATAGATCTCTTTCTCTCCCTAAAACCAGGCCACGTCCTAATATTTTACTTAGAAATAGTTGAGAAATAGCTGAATTAACAACCCCGTCTTCTGTTTCAATTATGCAGTGCTTGAGGGGATACCCATCATTCAGGAATGAAAGAATGTGATTGCAATTGAATGATTTTTAAAAGAAATTTCATAAGAAGAAAACACACACACACACAAACACATACGCACACAAAAAATGATGATGGAGAAAGGAGAGAGTTATCAAGACCATGCAGGCTGCAAAATAAGGCTCAAATGGGATTACTTCCAGCAGTTGTATGCAGGTATAGGGTACCCCTGGTACCCCTCCTGGGAATTCAGTATGCTCAAATACTGCTCTGAGGTGCCTCTGTACAAATGCATACACTTTGAGTGTATATACAGGATATGTAGGAGATCTTATGCCATTTATGGATGGGGGGGGAGCCAAGGTGGGGAAGTTTCACTGGAATACAATCATGGATGACTGCAGGCTCTTTAGGTAAGACAGGCTAGGAAGACAAGGTAATGAAGTTGCTGCTTATGTGACAGAGCACCTGGAATGTATTGAACTCTGCCTAGGGGTGTGAAGAGTAAGTTGAAAGCTTATGAGTAAGGATTAAAGGGTGGACTAACATGGGGGACACTGGTATTTTTGTTCATTATAGGCCACCTTACCAGGAAGTTGATGAGGCCTTCTACAGACAGCTGGAAGGAGTCTCACAATGGTAGGCCCTGGTTCTTGTGAAAGACCTTAACCACTCTTATGTCTGCTGGAAAAACAACACAGCGAGGCACAAACAGTCCAGGATATTCTTTGAGACTACTGTTGATAAACTCCTGATACAGGTGATGGAGGTTCCATTGAGGAAAAGTGTACTGTTGGACCTTGTACTAACAAACAATAAAGGGCTGGTTGGAGATGTGAAGCTTGGGGGCAGTCCCAGCTGCAGTGACCATGAGAAAGAGAAAGAGCTAAGCATCCTGGTGGAGTACAAACTGACCATGAGCCAGCAATGTGTCCTTGCGGCCATGAAGGTCAGTGATCTCATAGGCTGCATTAGGAAGAGTGTTATCAGCAGGCTGAGAGAGGTGATCCTTCCCTTCTGCTCAGCTCTGGTGAGCACACATCTGGAGGACTGGGTCCAGTTCTGAGCCCCTAGTATAAGAGTGATATGCAGCTACTGGAGAGAGTCTGGTGTAGGGCTGCTTAAGGGACCAGACCATTTCTCCTAGGAGGAGAAGCTGAGGGAGCTGGGTCTGTCCAGCCTGGAGAAGAGACAGCTGAGAGGGGATCTTAAGAGAAAGTATCAAAAGGATGCTGCCAGACTGGTGCCCAGAGACAGTAGCATTAGAATGGTTAAGGTTGGAAGAGATCTCTAGAGATCATCTAGTCTAACCTTCCCGCTCAAGCAGACACCTAGAGCATGTGGCACAAGGTGGCATCCAGGCGGGTTTTGAAGATCTCCAGAGAAGGGGACTCCACAACCTGCCTGGGCAGCCTGTTCCAGGACTCTGTCACCCTCACAGGAAAGAAGTTCCTCCTCACGTGGAGATGGAACTTCCTGTGTTTCAACTTACACCTATTTCCCCTTGTCCGGTCACTGGCCACCACTGAGAAGAACTTGACCCCTTCCTCCCTAGATTTTCCCTTCATGTACTTATACATGTTAATCAGATCCCCTCTCAGCCTTCTCTTCTCTAAGCTAAACAGGTCCAACTCAGTCTCTCCTTGTATGAGAGATGTTCCAGTCCCTTAATCATCTATGTTTTACTCTCCGCTGGACCCTTTTGAGAAGCTCCACGTCCCTAATACTGGGGAGACCAGAACTGCACACATAATCCAGGTGCGGCCTCACCAGAGCTGAGGAGAGGGGCAGAATTACCTCCCTTGACCTGCTCGCAACACTCCTCCTGATGAAGGTCAGGATCCCATTGGCCTTCTTGGCCACGAGGGCACACTGCTGACTCATGGTTAACTTGGTGTCCACCAGGACTCCCAGGTCTCTCTCCAGGTTGCTGCTTTCGAGCAGGTCAACCCCTAATCTGTACTGGTGCTTGGGGTTATTCCTCCCCAGGTGCAGGACCCTTGTTGAATCTCATGAGGTTCCTCTCTGCTCCAGGTCCCGCTATCCAGGTCCTTCTGTCCAGGTCCCTCTGGATGGCAGCACAGCCCTCCGGAGTGTCGGCCACTCCACCCAGCTTGGTATCATCTGCAGACTTGCTCAGGGTGCACTCATTGCCCTTGTCCAGGTCATTGATGAACAGGTTGAACAGCACCAGGCCCAGTACTGACCCCTGGGGGACACCACTGGCCACAGGTCTCCAACTGGACTCGAGTCGAGTACAAGAGGCAAATGGTCACAAATGGAAACACAGTAATTTCTGCATGATTTTGAGGAAAAACTTGACTGTGTGGGCCACAGAGCAGTGGCACAGGCTGCCCAGAGAGGTTATAGAATCTCCTTATCTGGAGATTTTCAAAACCCACCTGGACATCAACCTGATCAATGTCCTGTAGGTAACCCTGCTCGTGTAGGGGACTTGGACCAAGTGATCTCCAAAGGCCCCTCCTGACCTTAATCATACTGTGTGATTCTGTGCATTTCTGTAAGGCAGGCATGTGAGGAAATGCCTCACCCTCCCTCCCTCTGACATAGGCACCCAACACTTGTGTATTAACCTGGGTGCTTGTGGATCACAGTGGCCTGGGTGATGATATCATGTTTGAGTTCGGTCACAGCCATACTCTGCCAGGCAGGGATGAGCAATGACCCAGCTCTGTCCACTGCCAGTTGCTGGAGAGGCATTGGAGATGCAACAGGCTGCTCCTACTTACTGAGCAGTAGTTATTAGTAAATCCTCTACAAGATATTATTAATAATAATAATAATAAAACTTACATTGGAAAAGAGATGTGCATGTTTAAATAAATTTCTATATTTTTTTACTTTCCTGTTTAGTTCTAATTTGGTTGTGTTAGCATATTTCATATTCATGAAGTTGAGGAAACAGAGGTATGAGTCAAATCTAATACGTACGTATATTTTTTTCTCTGACTTTTATAAGGTTTGAGTGGCGTAGTGATGCAGTGGTGGTCCACATTCATTTTTTTCTTGAGACATGGAAACTCACTGTCTTGAATGATTTTTCTTTCCATTGCAGACAATTTTAAAGTGAAATACATCATTTAAAGATGGGTTGGGATAACCAAATTTTGGTATGGAAATTTAAAATGCATGGATTGTATCTTCCGGAATCGGTTACTTGTTGATCTTTGTTTTTGGGGTAAAACAAAGGGAACTAGTCGCAAAAGACAAACAGGAAAACATGAATCAATCTTCAAAAAATAGGATTTCTAAAAATCTCCCATCTTAATGATATGGTAACTGGCAAATCTTCTACAGAAAATTGTATTTCTTTTGCTCTCAGGAGCTATCATATTTTGACAGTTAAAATTGGTGCAATAATAATGAGATCCCTTTGAACATCAGTAGTCTGGCCACATCTCTTGTTTTCCATGAAGCTATTATTTTAATGGAAATACATAAGGTTATGTTTTAAGATAGCAGTGAGACTTGTGAATGTCTTCTGTCTAATACAGTAAGAATATTCTTATGAGCAATCATTTTATCAGACCTAGGAAAATAATGTTTATAAATGTATTTTTACCCAACATTTCTGACTCTCCTACATTCTGAACAGAATTGTATCTCTCTGTTTAGAAATTTGGAACACCAACCCTAATGACAGTTATACTTTTGTTGACATTTCCTGAATCTATTATAGAATAACAATATCTTAGAACACAACCGCTTACAATACTGCCATATCAAATTTTATTATAAATAAAATGCTTCAGTGAATTACTTGAGAATGTATATAGGGTCCATCCAGTTCTTTAACCCTTACCTTCTCATGTTTATTTAGAAAGAGCAGTTCTAATCAGTTTTCCTGCCTGTATAAGAACTGCATCATGCTTCCATCAAGCAGATGTCGGTATGGGTGTTTTAAAATCATCTCTGCATCACTCAGAAAGTTTTAATCAGTAAAGATGTAAGTAAATTTATGTAATTTATTTTGCTAAAATTATATGTGGCACATGACAATAAACTAAAATGCACTGTGCAATTCATTAATATCCTCTTATACCTACACCTGATTCATCTCTCTGTATGTCCTTCTCTCCAAATGTTCAATCCCTCCCTATCAACAGGCATTTGATAGTTAATTCTGATTACAGTTATTCCATGCAGGCAAACATTTTATTTATCATTTATGAAAGATATGCTGTAACACTGTAACCATAATGCTTGATATATATATACTTCAGCCTATTATTCCAAGTTGGCCCCACCAAATAGAGGACATATTAGCTTGACAATGCAAGAAAATAGTCAAGGGAAGATTCTGTAATTTACCGTAATGAAAGGAGGATCACTTCCAAGGATAGTACAATTGCCTTGGGGACAGATAACTTTGAACCTAGGAGTTTTTCAAGTTTCCCCAAAATGTGTGTCTGACCTGGCACTAGTCAATCAGACTACTTCAATTTGGGGCAAGAACTGGATGAAGAGCATTTAGCTTTAGTCTCCTTGTGAAAGCAGTGTAGGAGCACTGCTGTCAAGGCGTGTCGGTATTTTGAGAAGAAGCTCACGGGCTGCCTAACTGTCCCGTAGTTCAGGGCAGGTCCAACACCAAACATCATTACTAGCAAAAATATTTACATATGTTTGCATATAATCTGCATATAATTACATTTATACCCAGCCCAGAACATGTAGAGCTGCTAGCTGGTATTAGGTGGCAGTGTCAGTCCCTCGCTTGTCGGCCTCGTACTCCATGAGATTCAGACTAAATATAAGAAGTGAGGAAAAAATTGTAATCCAAGGTGTCAAAGAATCATTCTTTTTTTTTTTTTTTTTTTTTTTTTTTTTTTTTTTTTTTTTTTTTTTTTTTTTTTTTTTTTTTTTTTTTTTTTTTTTTTTTTGTGAAGCCAAGTGAAATGGAGGAGTGACCTGAGTGAGCATCACTAAGAGCGTGATACTGCAGAAAGAATGGATGATGTGGTAAAAGCTGGCATGAGAGATGGCTTAACAATACTCAGTCAGCTAAAAAAGCCTATACAGTTCAATTTATGACCCGAAGTGATATGTCTGATTTTACCTAAAGAAAACTAAGAAGCACTCCATACTATTTTGCCAGAAGAATATATTAGGAGGATTCTGCAGGACATTGAGGATTTCTTGATGACTCACCAGTGAAGGAGTGGAGGATGGAAAATGGGAAGAAAAAAAACAGAAGAAAAAATTGTGAGGAAATGCATAATGGAATCTTCTTGGTTGCAGTGAGAATAGAGTCATTTGTTGGTCTTCCTGATTAGTGTTGTGATTTTTTTTTTCTTTTTTACCTGAAGAAATTTGCCAAAGCTATGCAGAAAGCACAATAAATAGATCTTTTCCATTTCTTGATTCATTTAGACAGTCATGTTTTATTTCATTTTCAAGTTTCATTTTTAGAACTATATGCTATAAAATATTTATATCCACCTTTCTAATCATCAAAAGAAAAATCTTATTCTCATCTTCCGCTTACCCAAATCTTTCATCTTAACTTTTTTTTTTTTTTCTAATAACAGACAAACCATGTAATTGTCTGATAAAAATTCAGCTGAAAGAGCATCTCTGTTGCTTCTTAGGCTGTGTACTATATGATCTCTATTCATTTTGGCTTGTTTTCCATGTAGTACAAATTTTTAAGAGCTACATTATCTTTCTGTCCTTCCTCTCAGTTATAAAAGCATCTTACCTCTTGTGTAACCATGCAGACCGATAGATGGAATGGCTCACATCCAGGCTTCAGCAGCAGCAATATATTTAAAGGTAGCCAATAGTTACAGAATCACAGAATCACAGAATATTACAGTTCCTCTAATTGCAGTTCCTCTAATACAGCATAATCTGGTGGGTAAAGCAGGGCCAAGATATCGAAGCTTTACTACAATTATCTCTACATCTTTCGATTCTGAAGCTATTTCTAGTAGCTTCATACTTTTCCTGTGTAGCATTGATTAGATTGCTCCATTTGATTGTCCCTAGGTTAGAGGCCGAACAACAAGGACGTATAGAGTATATATGTGTTACTCTAAAGATACTTTGCCTGTCACATGCCAAATACAGCTTGTAACCTGGAAGCCATTCATTGTTAAAAGCACTTTGAAAGTATCCGCTGACATGCTTATTCAGTTATCTTTGCATTGTGATATATTCAGATTCAGTTGTAAAATATCTAGAAGTGGAAACCCGTGCTCCAACCACAGAATTCTTTCACAAAAATGTCCAAATGATTTTTTTCTCAATAATTTGTCTTTGATTTATTTTGATCCAAAATAAATAAATAAATAAATATGTATCTATAAAATTGATCCAGAATAATTTTAATTTTAATTTTTTGGAGTGTGTTTTTTTTTCCCTCTGGCATACAGAGCTTATATGTTTAAACTCCTATCTGCCTATACTATGGACTTCAGTAGGACTTCAGTAGCCATGAAGTAACAGTTAGCTTAGGAACTAGTAGAAGATTGTGAAAAAATGTAGTTCAACTAAAATTAATTTATTCTGCTTTTCACAATATCTTTCTTCTGCCTCCTCGCCCTCCCGCTTTAGCAACTAACTAAAATGAAGCACCTCTTATTTGACTACTTGGTGTAAGCAGTATTGAAATATTCAATCTATGCAATGATAAACTTACAAGCAGATAAGAAATGCAAAAGATCTGGAAAAAATGAATAACTTGCTAGAAATCATACAGGTGGCAAAATCAAAACCCAGAGGAGAACTGAAGTTCCTTGGGTCCACACTGCTGAGCTGTTTGCTGAATGACAATGTTTTCCATCAGATACTGAGTCCATTCTGCATCACATAAAACGAGGTACCTTTAGTCTCCATAAGATCTCCTAGGATGAAAGGTTCTCTATTAGTGTAAGGTCTCATTATTACATTACTGGAAGTTATTGTGCTTTTTAGTCTGACAGTGGACTGTCTCAGCCACCCACCCACTGGTTTGTTTCAGACATACTTTTGTTCAGTCAGAGATGATAACTTCTTACTTGCTAAGTCTTTCATTGTAGAACAGAAGAGGCTGTTGAAGTATAAAAAGTAAATTGCTTATTTTATTACTTTTATTGAATTTATTGTGAATAATGGGATGCGTTTTGGATAAGTAATGCTGCTTTATGCCCTACAAACTATTTTTGGAAACTGAAATAATAAATCTCATAAATTGTATATTAAAATACTAAACTGCACATTTGTTAGATATCCTCATTTATTTCTATAAAAGGCTCTCTAAAAACAGGAGACTATTTGCCAAGGAGTCAATCAGGTGAGCCAATATGCTATTGATTCCTTTATTGAAAGGCATCATTTAAAAATAGCATCAAAACTGTAAAACACAAAGTCTTGCACTTTAATGTGCTTTAAATCCATTTCTTTCCTCCCACACCATCTGTGGGAAACAGGTATGCAAAGTCTGCTTGGCTCATTGAACTGTTAAGGTCAATGCTATGTCCTGTTCTGGGATCCTGATGTCATTTTTTATTCAACACAGAGTCAATTTCTGATTGTAAGTAACCAATTATGATCAGTTCAGGGAAATGGGGGAGCAGATACAATTAAACAGATAGCAATTATACTGAGAAGTTGTAAGCATCTAGTCCTACCTATTTATTTAGTTATGAGAATGACACAATATTGGTCCCACAAGATACATATGTCTTAAAAGCAACTATGATTTAACAGTCCTGCGAAAGAAAGTGCTACTTATGAGAAACAAATATAAAAATTAGTAGATCCTAAAACAAAACTGCCAGGGACTCTAGTATTATGAAACTGAAATATAAAATCAATTTTTGTACATTTCACATTTTGCATGTTTTTTAAAGTACAGAAATAGTTATGTCATAACCACTTTTCCACTTTTGAACCTATTGAAATATTTTGAGTTTGACATTTTTGAAGGCTCCTAGAATTTTGCTTTGGCTGTTGGTCAGTTTTGGATATTTTACGTGTGTTCTCAGTTAAAAAGATAAAAAAAAAATAACTTTTTATCTATCTAGCTTTTAGAGTTTGTATTACCTGGAGGGTAAAGCTTCTCCACACAGAAATGATTATCATATACATGTAACATGGTTAAGAAATAAGAGAAACGGGGAAAAGAAAGTTGTCTCTTTTTATATATTTGACTGTGCTCAACAGACAAACTTAGAAGGCAATGCTAGCAGAGGCAGCCATGAAGAAAAGCACTGACAGAGAAGCCTTAGAATATTTTCAAGATTTTTTTTTTTTTATCAGCTCTGTTCATACATTAATATAACTGTTATGGACTGTTTTCACAAGGCAACAAGGGCAATATTTAATTTCATTGAGATGCAAGTACTAAAGGCGTAAGAATGGGGTCTAAATGGGTCTAATGTCTAAAGACATTAGAATATACTGAGTCATTCTAATTGTACTTCTAAATCAGTATTTTAACAGTGATCCACAGTAGTTCCTTAGTAAAATAACATGGTAAATGTACAGAAATTGCTTCCTTGAAGGAAGCTGAAGTCTTTCAACTTCCACAAAGTAAACAGAAGTACAATTAGAGTTACTTCTTCTTGTATGCTTGGAGCTTGAATGAATTCCCTTTGACTGTGTTTGCTGGAAGCAAATGATTGAGTACTTCTGTCACTGGATACATATCAAGAAGGTATATTTCAAAGCTTGCACTTGGTTATACATGAACA
This sequence comes from Nothoprocta pentlandii, assembly GCA_013398315.1. Classification (NCBI taxonomy): domain Eukaryota; kingdom Metazoa; phylum Chordata; class Aves; order Tinamiformes; family Tinamidae; genus Nothoprocta; species Nothoprocta pentlandii. The sequence goes on from VZSG01000984.1 coordinate 56,346, forward strand.
TACTTATATAATTACACTTTTTTTTTTTTTTTTTTTGTGTGACTGGCTTCAGGCTATCTATTTATACAATCATGTAATATAAGCAATATCTTTTTTTTTTTTTNAAACATTACAAGCAACCTACCCTTTTGATAATTAAATCCAATCTTATAAGAATGTAAATGAATATTAGCAGAATTAATTTGCATAATGAATACTTTTAAGAAAGTTTTGATCACTAGCATGTAGGAAAAATAAAGCTAAATTCATTGAATAAATTATTCATCACTTTTTGTTGCTGATGTTAATTATTCAGTCAGCTCTGAATGTAACAAGTGACAAGCCTCATGTTCATCAGCTTTGTTTGTGTTTCCAAACCAGTGAAACTCTCCACTTCTTTGCTAGGTCACCCCAAGTATTTAATGTTAGATTGGTGATTTCTGCTCTGGAAATCTTCTTTCATGAGTATTTTTTTGTTGGTTAACAACAGTTCGTCTGTTTTAATAAAATATGTTCTTAATGCTTATAGATGAGATTGTTAGCCCTGTTTCTCTCTGGGCTAGAACATTCTACAAAATTAGAACATTCTACAAAATGTTCACTTGATTCTTTCTGGGAAGTCCAACTAATTTAAGAATATAATTAATTCAAGAGATATAATAATTTGAGCATTTTGAGTATTTCTGCATGTTTTGTTCTGTATATTTCTGACATCTTTTGTACTTTTTTTTTTAACATTTAATACAAAATGTTATGGTTAGGAAGAAAATAAAGGTTCTCTTACCTTTTATGGACTCTATGGTCTCCAGATTTCAGATCAGATCCACTACTTATCATGCCTTGAAAAAACTTTTCTGAGTTTCCTCAGGTGTTTTGCTAATTCCTATATCTGATAAAGGGATTATTGCAGTAAAATGGGTGGCTAAAACAAAGATGGGTATAAAAACCTTTTCCAGAAGTATATCTATGTGATATTTACTGCTGTGACTATCCCTTAACTTGTTTTGTCTTAATTCTAAGAAGATCTAATTTAATATATAATTTCTGCCTGCTATGATATTCTGCTTATTAATTACACTATGAAAATTTCTAGAAGATCAAGGTTCATTTTCATAGGGCACATTCTCACCTAAGGATAGATTAGCATCTATACCCAGACCGCAACAATTTAATTCATGTTAAAATATATGCTGTAAATTATGCAGTCCTTCTACAGAACTCCTCTCTTGACAGATGCAAGGAGTGGATCAAGTTTTGGATCACTAATAAACAGTTACTTGAATTCTTACCCAAACATCTGAGAAAACCTTAAACTGAACCATGTATTCAATGAGCTTTATATTCCCACTGACAAATAATCGGTTTAACAAAAGATTAATTTCTTATGAAGGGAAAGCAAATGGACAACACAAATTAACCAAGATAATATAGAATTGTTCACCCATTTTTTTTTTTTTTTTTTTTTTCTGCAAACACTTGAATATTTCTCCTCTAACTTCTTGGCCATTTCTCATTAGTGATATACTGTCTGATGTTTGTAGCAGTAAACTTCAGGGATTTGTCATCCCTCTTGCTGAGTATCAATGCTTCGCAAGCTAAAGCTGAAATTTAAATGTACAACGGTCACTATCCACTGTAGATAACACTGTCCTCTGCCCTTGTATTTGATTTATTGCCTTTAAGTGAATGAACTTTCACCACAAGAAGAAAGCTAATTTACTCAAACTTTTCATAAAGTTTTGAAAATATTACCATTCTCTTTTCTTAATCATTTTCTGCTAAATTATTTTAACAGAAATAACCAGGACACAGCAAAATATAAATGTATACTCAGTGAGCTACAACAATCCAACTTGCTTTATCTGTGTCAGATAGCTCTCTTCAGAGCAACATCCCTGATAGAAGCAGCAGGAATAAATTACATAGGTAAATTAAATTTAGCAAAACAGATATTCAAAGAAGTCTCAGGAATGCAAAGTGAGTGTACTAGTGATTGGTAGTATTGACTGAGAGGAGTATAGAGGTTCTTGAGTTTTGTATTCTTATTTTACATTGAGGCTCTTTTTGTTCCTGGAGGCCCAATGTTTTGAGCCATTTCATTCACTTCCTGTACTGTTTACAGCTCTTCCCATCCTTGTCTTTCCTGCTGCATCCACCTTCATTATAAAGAGAAGTATGACAACATATATGTTAATATCTGTCTCACTAAACTAAATCTATTAAAAACAAATTATACTTGCAGTCTAGTGATTTGAGTGGATCATTTTGATTTTGTAGGGACAAAACACAAGATTTCACAAAAACAGTCCTAGGTGTCAGAAAGTAGTAGGTGCTGGAAAGTAGCTGCAGTTCATGGATCAGATGTGGAAAGTCTGTTTTGCTTTACTCAAGTGAAAACACACCTTGAAAACTAATTCTCCACCACAATCTACAGATTTCAAAAACAGCACCACCTGTTCAGCAGGAACAAAAAGACAGTTTCATAATGCTAGCAATGTTTAAAATCTTTTAAAAATGTTCTACTTAGTTATCAAACATTTTCTGTTTTACATTAAAACTAACAGAAAAATCCTGCCTTGTTTCAAATTTTCATTTTGATTTTCAGAAAACTTGCTTTTGGTTTGGCAAGAGTAGGTAACCTCTTTTGTGTCAGGAAGAGTACAAGAGTGTCACTGAAGGGCTAGTCTCATGTAAGAGGCTAATGTGCTCCCACGGTTACTAGACTTACTCCTATTGTACAGGTTAGTTTAAACATATGGCCATACATGCTGACTCTGATTTAACTTTCTTACATTCAGCAGCAATAAAAATCAGCAAATAACAACATGTTTAATCATCCCAATGGCTTGCAATTTAAACAGAAATTTCAGAATGCACTGCCTTTGAGAAAGGAATCTGAGCAGCAGGTAAGTCAAGTCTGTCTGTCTTCTCTAGCTCCCCTCAATGAGAATAATGGAAACACAAGGCAGTGCCTGTTTCCTCTCTCTTAGGCTCTGTTCCATGAATACACCTCTCCAAGTTGCGGTAACCACTTTGGAATCTGAAAGCTAATAAAATGTTAAACTGAAACAGGTCAATTAATGGTTCTCCGAAAGACAAGCTGATTACCAACATTAAGTTTCCTTTCCTTAGAACAATGGAAGCAGACTACATCTCTGACAAGCATTGAGTCTTATCATTTCTGAAGAGAAGTCAAATGCCGTTTCTCTTTACTTGTCAAAAGGAAGAAATTATCCTCCCCAGCTACTCGTTATTATCCACCATCTGTGTGATAGCTTCCATAATTACTTACATACGGCGTCTTTGATAAGCCTTATTCCTGATAAACAGAAAATAAAATTAACTCTCATAGTAGATCAGTCACAGAGAAGAACTTGGAATAAATATAGTAGAGCTTTATTATTTTTTTTCTTTCAGAAACCTGACAAGGCAGCTGCTGAAACACACACTTAGAAATCTTTGTTTAGAAAGAAAATCTAAATGAAGCTACAGCCTTTGAAGACTAAATTTGCTGCATGGTCAATTGAAAGGAAACATTCAGTTGTCTGCTTTATGAAGTGAATCAACAACTAAAAGAATATAAGATAATTCAGAGCGATATGATTGTCAGGGTTTTATTTTTTTGTGGTTTTTTTTTTGTGGTCTTTTGTTTTGTCACTGAATTTTAAAATCAACACCTGGGTTATACATTAGACATGCATTCAGAGAGTTTCTAAACAAATACAAGTTTGTGGTATTTTTTTCCTTTTTTTCCCATTAATTCTACACATCTGTTCCACTATACATTAGTCTTTAGAAGGTTAAGCCTATGATGACAGACCAGTTATTATCATATTAATGGTTTATTGATATTATAAGTGGAAAAAAAAGTAAGAGGTAACCCATCCTTTCCGGAATGGAATAAATTTGAATAAAAAAAAAAACCTGTGTATGTTTTTTTAAAGCTTAGCAGAAACAGTTTCATAGCTCCACTGATTGGTTCATTGTATGAATGTGTCACTTAGGTCACAGAACAGAGGAATCAAATCTTGTTGTTTGTGAAAAAAAAAAAACCAGTTAAGATATTTCATATCTATTCAGTGTTTTTTTGATGATTAGGCAATTAGGCTAATAATTGCTATGTTGTTTATTCAGTCTTCAAATCTGGACTTGGAGTTTAAGCACAGTCCCTTCATCACTCACTTTAAACATATATTTATAAAATTGACATTTAGTTTTTTATTGATGCCTGTCATTGTTCCACTGAAACTTTCCTGTTGACTTCAAGTTTTAGGTATCTGGTTCTACAACCTAACTAATTTGAATTAAAAGTGATTAAAGACAGACATTGAATTAAACCTGCAAATAATCAGACATAAAGGAAAATTACAAGTGAACAGCTGGTATACCCATACAGATCCTTTTAAAAGAGCAAAATTTTATCTCACTAATAACATCAAACTGAAAATATTCTTCAAGGAAAATATAGAGGAATGCTCATATTTAACAATGTTTTAACTACTTATGTTGTTAAGACTATTATTCCCTTAAGCCTTAGAAAAAAAAATAGTACCTACAGAAGAAATATAAAAGATAAAGACTTTCTGTGAATTTGCTGCTGTGCCATTTTCACCACATGGAGATCTGGAATCTTGGAAGCGTAAAGACACAAGATTAATGTTATCCAAGCATAGGACTTCCACATATTTTCTGAATGATTATCTTAATTTTACCCTGGAGAAGCATTTTTGATGTTAACAAAATGTACTTTTTTATTGATTGATATTCTCAGTCATATATTTATGACAGAATGGACATCCAGGCTTTTGTATACAAATACTGAAGTATATTACCCTCAATTTGCCTTATTCCTTTTTTTTTCTTTTTTTTCTCTCTTTTCTTGTTTATATTTGAGATAACAACTGCTAGTGTTACCAACAAGTCTTCATTTCAGATTAGTTTTACCATGAAAAAAAATTAAAAATTGTTCATGTGTTTATTAATTTTTGTTTCTCTCTTCTACTTATTGACATAATGTTTATTAATTAAAAACATCACATGTTGAATTTGTTCCTTTTTAATCTGCTCTAAATTTTATTATACTGAGTATTACTGTGTGAACTTAGAGTCAAATTCATGAGGCACCTCATGAGGTTCAAGAAGGACAAGTGCAGGGTCCTGCACCTGGGCAGGAATAACCCCAGGCACCAGGACAGATTGGAGGCTGACCTGCTGGAGAGCAGCTGCACCAGGGACCAGGGAGTCCTGGTTGACACTAAGTTAACCATGAGTCAGCACTGCCCTCGTGGCCAAGAAGGCCAATGGGATCCTGCCCATCTCCTCAGCTCTGCTGAGGCCGCCCCTGGAGTATTGTGTGCAGTTCTGGGCTCCCCAGTCCAAGAGGGATGTGGAGCTTCTAGAGAGGGTCCATCAGAGAGTAACAAAGATGATTAAGGGACTGGAGAATGTATTTAAAAAGGAAAAACTAAGCGAGCTGGGCCTGTTCAGCCTGGAGAAGAAAAGATTGAGAGGGGATGTCATCAGCATGTACAAATACCTCAGGGGAGAGTATAAAGAGGATGAGGCCAAGCTCTTCTCAGTGGTGGCCAGTGACAAAACGAAAGTTAATGGGTACAAACTGAAACACATATGATCAGTTGCATAGATTCAATATAAGCTGAATCAATATAAAAAAGTATGATTTTTCAGCCTCACATATATTTGACAGACAGTATGTCTTCCTATATTGACTATATGTTTGTTCCATCTTTAAATATATTTATGTAGAGCATAATATTGACAATATGCTGTTAGGATATTCAGGCATTATCTACTTGCAAAAACAATGCTTTTCTAGGTAATTTAGTTCTAAAATCTGCACAGTCAGGCTTTTTATTCCTTAATTTATTTCATTTTCCCATAACTTGAGTTTTGTGAGAATTTAAATATAATTCCTTTCAAAGAAATCACTCTTAAATTGAAATAAATATGCATAAATCATAAATTGCATAAAATGCAAGCATTTAAAAAATATTCAAACTCAACTTCAAGTTAAAGAGGCTCAAGTTATCACAGAGGCAAAATTTGTTTTTAACTAATATAAGGCTAAACTCAGTTCAGTAGGACAGGAATTACTATCCTCAGTGAATATTTAAATATACATAAGAGTACGCAGAAGTGTTTGTCCATCGTTTTGCTAATTTTAGATGTTTTCTTTCTTAAACAGGGAACAGCCTATATCTTAGAGTTGCAAACTTTGAACTATCCACTTAGCAGTAGAGTCTCAGAAAGAGAATTAAAAGATTTTTTTTTTCTAATAGTGTTCTGACTACAAAAACTAGATTGAGGAGCAAGGGAAAAACAAAACAAAACAAAAGACTGATGCAAAATGCTGATAGTAAATATTTTTGTCCTGTGTTTTGAACTTAAAATACATTTTGAGTCCCAGTTGAATCCAAAGAGTTTAAATCTCTCCCCATCCCCTGCTAAAAATGTTACTTTCATATGTGGTTGTAAAAAGATATGATCCCTTTTTCTCCCATATTTTGCCATGGGTTATTAAGCCATCTAGATTTCCCTTCCAAAGTGATTCTTTTTGAAAAAAAACAATGGCATTTTCTTAGAATTTATAGAGACTTATACAGAGTTAAATTGTCTTTTTGCCTTCAATAGTTAAGAGGAAGCCTGATTAAAAAGGTGATTTAAACTCTTGAAATCTAAGTCTCTCTTCAAATCTTAGCCAGTGATGCTGATATTTTAATATTTTTATAACTTCAGCCAAGGTGTTCAAAGACATATTCTCTGTATCATTAAACAACCCCATTGCACTGTGTACATGTCTCCTGATTATTGTCCAGAGGAAGTTTATAAAGGAAAATATATTGCTCAGAGTCCACTCCATGCAGTTTTCACCAAACTTTATAAGCTGTCTCTGTATCTACCTTTATTGCTTTCTTCATGGCAGATATTAACATCTTCAAAGGTTAGAATTAGCATAACTACGTGCAACATAACAAAACCAGGATGTAGGTAGATATACTTCTTATTGACAAAGAAATTATTGTTAAGTCTGTATGAACACAAAGGCACTTACGTAAACCTTAGAATACATAGCTAACTTTCAAGCTATTGTTTACCTTCAGAACATTTTTTTTTTCAGTAGTTACCTAGTTTTTAGATTAAGTCCAGTTTAGTCAAGCCATCAAAGGTAGACCACCAAAGGTTCCTTTTTTAAGGAACATTTTGTAAGGCTTTTGACCCAGCAAAGTCTTTTCAAGAAAGATAAAAAAATCTGAACTACTATTTTTAATACAAAGTTTGCAGAAACAGGCCTCTGTTATAATAAAATTCATCACTTTTGTTTGTGATGGTTAAGGTACAAAATAGTGGAATGTACTAAGAGTTGTTAAATGTTTGAAGTAAAAATCTGCACAGTAATGTTACAAAATTTAAATTGGCTGTAAGTTTTGCTTAGGGGCAGGGAGTTTAAAGAACATCTGGAGATTCTGAAATAACCTGCATTCATTTACGTTATTTAAGTTGTAAAATCATATTCAATCTTGACCCACTCAGGAAATCTAACATAAACGTCCTGCTGATTTTGACAGTCATACAGCAAAAACACCCTCTAATGAGCATTTAATAGTCACCAAAAGTTCTGCATTAAGTACAAAGCCCTTTTGATTACTTATTCCACTAATTTAAAGTAAATGCTTTTACAGATGGCATCTGTTAGGAAGCAGAGCGTGTGCTGCATTTATATGTAGTCATTGAAAATAAATTCCAGCTTTAGTATAAAGATCCTACAAAAAAGATCAAACATGAAACATTGAGTAAACATTTACCAGTGATATTTTAAAGCTCTTCATAAAAGCTTATCCAATACCAGAATACAATAGCTGGAGTATAAGAAGTAATTTAGAAATACTTTGGCAAATTAGCACCTTAAGACTGAGACAAAGAAAATGAGCTCTCCCATTTTGCTTATCATCTTCCCTGGGGTACAACAATATCGTATTTCATTATTCCCTTCAAATTGTATTATTTTATGAATAAAGGAAATAAAAATATGCAATACTGTTACTAGAGATTAATAGGAGAAAAATAATGGCACACATTTAAGTGAGAAAAATGAAAAAAAAAAGTTAAAGCAGCTAACTACTACTTTGAAAAGGTAAATGGGGAAAAGGTCATTTATTTTTGTGCCATCATCAAAAAATTCGTCAAAAAAAGTTATGCTAAAACACTCATTTAAACCTGTAGCTCTCGTTCTGATTATTGTTCTTCCAGGAGATGCCATTAAAAGCTATATGATTACCTTTTACAAACTATTAGCATTACTAAAGTGTGTGCTGCCACACAGAACATACTCACAGAACATAATTAAAGAGTAAAATTATATCTATAGATAAAAAAAAAAACTTTGAAATATAAGTATTGAGTGCTTCAAGCAATAGGATTAAAAGAAAAAAATATATATATAAAAAAAAGAAAATTTCTGTTTCCATCATTAGCTTCAAGTTGGCACCTACAATCTAAAAATCATCATCACAGTTTTTGCCTCATCCTGTGCATCAACCTCAAGACTTGTGGCTCATGCTCCCTCCTTTACTCTGAGTCAAACGTACCTATATGTTACACTCCACACTTTTTCATCTGGTCATCAAGATGATTGAAGATCAGCTTAGCTTTCCCTCTACTATGTACCTGAGATTCCTCTTAGTAAAAAGAGGAAGATAATAAAAAGGAGGAGTATGCAAAAGTGTGTGTATGTGTGTAATATATAAAAACAGAGTCTATCAGGTTTCTTATCCATAGACAATCAGGAAAAAATCAAGATGCACACCTGAACTCAAAACACAAGAAATACTCATAATTGCAATATCTTGGATAAGACCAGTGCTTCCTCTCCCTGTTTTCAATCCAGCAACCTTCTGCTGCATGCAGAAATTAATGATAAAATATGATATTGCCTTATTCAGAAAGTAATTCAGAAAGTAAATTATTGCTTCACTCCTTATCTGTAATTTTTATCTTACTATATTTAGGGTTAATTATGTATAAACTAGTTCATAGTGACTATAACAGTTCAAAGAGCGAGTAAAGGCGACAAAAGGGTTGTTCTAGGCCATTCTTCATTGTGATAGTTGAGCAAGGCAAACAACCAGGTCAAGTTAAAACAAGATGAATATTTCTTGCACTCTTAAGGAGGACATTCCTTCCAATTACACTTCTCTTGGTTTTGCTTACATATTGTTATAAAATTTATAAACTGTGGAATATGCAAGAAGGTCTTACTAGCTCAGGGAAGCAAGAGAGAGAAAGAAGAATGTTCTCTTTTGTTTCTCATGAAGGTGTTGTACCAGCAGTGAAAAAAGAAAAAAACAATGAACACATGAAAATATCTTTATGAACAGCCTATATTTCATCCACTTTCTAACAGCTATGCCCATAATAAGATCTTGAAAAATCTACACCTCTTGGGAGAAAAAATATGACTCATTTACAGCCCTTCCTAAGTTTATGTTTGGTCTTCATCAGTCTCATTTTGCTAGAACTATTTCAATGGTAAGACAGAGAGTAATGAACTTTTCATCTCTGTAGATTGCCTCTCTATTTTTCAGTCTTTACCGAGCAATGACTTTCATTGAATGAGTATATACCACCGGAACCCCATATTCCCAGTCTGTTCATTTCAGTTACGTTTTTTTTTTTTTTTTTTTTAAGGTGTCAGGATCACCACAAACTCCGAATGATAAAAGACCGAGAATATACAGCAGTGCAAGCTATGGATCTTTGCCAGAAGTTTCAATGTTTTGCTACTACAGGCATCTATAATTGCAGAAGTAGACACAAGATATTTGAATCTTAGAACTTTAAATTTGCATTATTGTCACAGGCAATACAGTCTTGATTTAAGAAATTTCACTTAGCTTAATTTATTGCCAATTAACATAAACCCATTGTGGTGCTAAGAAATAAAGAAAACAGAATCAATTAAAGAAACAACTTTCTTCTCTTCTCCCAGGCTCAATTTCAGTCCAAAATCTTTCTCCCCCATAACCTTCCCAGTCACCTTAGTTTTGCTACATGTTACACCCAGTCCCTCCCAAGCTCTTAAGAGCTATAGGATGTTGGCCTCTTTGTAGGATGGTTTCACTGTGCTGCTCCTTTCTTCTTACTTTCTTCCAATGCTTCTGCTTTCTTTTTTATTCCCTGTGCTTTGCTGTGCATCCCCACAAATCATACAGCTTCTCTGAGGTGTCTTCCCTGGGCATGGAGCAACTCTTTCCAGGACTACACCTCCAAGCATGACCCCTTCTGCTTGCCTCCTCTGGTTCATTTCTCCAGAAATGTCTCTTCACATTTCTCCCATGACTTTGCTCTCATGCATGCCCTCTGCTGTCTTTCCTATGACATTTCTCCTTGTGTATTTCTATGCCCTGCCCCTAGCAGCTGCCATTCTTTCTTAAACATGCATGAACAATAGTGTCACATGTTCTCTGACTGGTTGCATTTTGGTGCTTAATGGCCTATTTCCATCCATTTCATGGTTATGAAACTTATACTGGAAACTGAGTAATCTGGAAGACTGATAATTCAAAATGTTTAGACAAACTAGACAAGCTAGACAAACTGAAGACATAGTCTAAAATAAAAGGATTCAATAGTGACAAGTAAAACTCTTCTCGGAAGTAATCAAAAGTATACAATATGGGTAAAAACTGATTGTTTAAGAATTTGAGAAGAAAATATATCAGCAGATTATTCTGGTCCACTGATTCAAGAATATTATTTCATTATTGAAAAAAAAGGGGGGGGGGGGAAAGAGTTGAAAATAGTTGGAGTTTTGAGTGTTGTCCCAAAACTCCCATAGAAAACATTCCATGGAAAGCTGGGATGCTGTATTACAATTGTCAAGCTGGGGATGATCCAGAAGTGATCAAAACAGAATGAAAACCAAAAAATCTAGAAATCGAAAGTGAATAACCTGAAAAAAGTATAAATAAAAATAAGATCAAAGAAGTCTTCAAACAAATGAAAGGTTTCTTATAGGGGAAAAGATTTTGTTTTTTCTTTGAGTCTACAATTTGCCACAATATTAATTATTTATAAAATTTGTATAGCTATTTTATGATATTTATTTTGCTAATTATTTTATGAAATGGAGTTGGAAAACCTAGTTTTAGAGAACAGAACTTTGAGAGAACTTAGAGAACAGAGCTAGGAGATCCATGTCTCCTGACTTGCACAGAAGTCAGATACGAGGATTCTTCTTTGTCTCTTTTGTCTCTAGACCCACTCACAAGGCTTTTGGAAAAAAAAAAAAAAAATTTTAGTTGAGATAAAGCTCGTATTCCCAGTTGACTTCTTATCAATAGTTTTCCCACAAGTATTAGGTTGAAAAAAAAATCCATGTGGTTCCTGTTAGTTTACAGCAGCAATGCTACTGCTAGTCAGCATTGTAAATCTTGAGACATTTCTGAACAGTCAAATATTTTAGGGAATTCTTGAGTTAAAAGCATGTACACTGCAATGCATCTTTACTGTCTTTGTATATAAGAAGAATTTTATTACCTGAAATTAGTCCAAAACCATATAGTCATAGATCATATAGTACCCAAAACTATTTTTTTAGATGTATCTTTGCAATTTAAGGACCTTCACTCATGATGTCTTACTGAAGAATAGGATGCCTAACTTGGAAAGACTATACTAGTTTTCAAACCTGTCTTTTTAATTTACGCTTGGAGGCAACTAATAGTGCTCTAGAGAAAAGTTTTAACATTTATAAAATAGTGGTCAATCTGCTGCAGTTATATTAAGAAAAAAAATTTTGTTAAGAAAATTATTAAGAAAAAAATATATATGCGCCTCAGACTATAACTTGTGGGGCTTCAGCAGTAAGTTCATGTCCAACTGATTGATCTTTTTGAGAATGGATCCGTATAATTCTTCAAAATTATACAACCTGAATAGGTAATGTGTTCTAGCATATGACTACCTAAAGCATTAAAAAATGTTTAGTAATTCCTTTTCTTTTTCTTTTTTTCACTGTAAGTTCATTGCAATGATTGCCAATCTCTGAGCAAGACATTTTCACGGGAGAGTGTTTAGTGTCACTGCTTCTTTATTATAGAATGATAGAATGCTTAAGGTTGGAAGGGACCTCCAGAGGTCGTCTAGTACAACCCTCTGCACACGCAGGGTCACCTACACCATGTGACACAGGGCTGCATCCAAGCAAGTTTTAAAGATTTCCAGAGAAGGAGACTCCACAACCTCTCTGGGCAGCCTGTTCCAGGGCTCTGTAACCCTCACTGTCAAGAAATTTTTTCTTAAGTTCCTGTGGAACTTCTGATGCTTCGGTTTGCAGCCGTTTCCTCTAGTCCTATTGCTGGTCACCAGTGAAAAGAGGACGACCCCCTCCTCCTCACTCCATCCCTTGAGGTATTTGTAGACACTGACTATAGACTTTATGATAAAACAAATGTTACAGTGATATATTCCTTTTGCAGACTGATTTCATTATACAAGCATCTTTTTCAAACTTGTTTAATAACTTGCATGCTTTATTACCATGAGAAAAACTCAAACACACTCAGCGTCTTAGGAAAACTGTGATGTAAAATTTTATCTTGAGTAAAATCTTTGATAGTGATTGCTACTATAATAGGAAAAAAATAAGAAATAGGAAAAAAAAGAAATTAAGAACTTAAAAGATTTATACTAGGGATGAGCTAAGTATCTCCAGTGAATAAAGGATTCTTCAAACAAATATGAAACAAGCTGGAAATCTGTCTCCGAAGGGATGTATAAGGAAAAGAAACCACAGGGAGATATTTGTAATCAGGAAATAATTTTAATAAGGTGAAGCAGTAAACAAGAAATTTTACGTTACCACCTGTAGGACTTCTAAGGGAAGAGGAAAGCTCAAAAAAGACATAGATTTTTTTTTTCCTTTATGGAATAAGTTTTATGGAGAAAATAGTGAAATTACGTAATAATCTGAGAGGAAAAAAAAAAAGTACGAGATACTGTAAAAACAGAGAATGGCCTATAAAGAAGATAGTGTAATTACAGAAAGATGTGATCATAGGTATCCTTTCTTTACTTTTGGTAAAAGTAGAAAAGGCTACAGACGTCAAGACTTCCAAGGAAGATAGAGAATCATTGACCATGATATCCTCCACTAATCTAATCTAATTAGCCTTTTTACATTAAATCATTCTTACTAGAACTAGCACTTTTAGGCAAATATTTTCATCAAGAGAATATATTAACCATGGGAGAAAGGGAAGGTGAAGATGACAAGCTTCAATTACAAGAGCCCTTTAAGAGCAGAAAGAGTAAAATTACAGAAACAATGAAGAACCATAACTGCAGAAGGAAAGGACTTGAAATGTTCAGAGAAATGAATAATAAGATTAAAAGAATTAAGGCATAAGTAAAAGGAAAAGAAAGATTTAAAACTGAAGATATTTTAGGGCTTCCTGATTATTTGTATATACCCTTTTTAAAACAGTATTTCTCTTATGTCATGAAGCTGCTTATTTCTGCACACTGAACACTGGAGTGTATTGAGAGCATACCTTGCTCAGTCAAGGTCCTAACCCTTTCTTCTGGAATGAATTTCATTCCATAATATAAACTCCCTGAATATGTTCCTTGAATGAATTCTTTGTTTTCTATTACACTGTGCATAATTTCGTGAGCTTTTCTCTGCCATGCATTTTGGAATTAAAATGACATCACAAATTATGCCCTGAGGAGTATCTTGACTCACTCATGAATAAATTAATATTTTAATGTACCTCATTTTATTCTTTTTAAAAATTATTTAAAGCATTTTACATTTCTAGAGGAATTTTTTTTCTTTGTATGTCCATGACCTCAAGGCACCCTACATGACTTTTTCCTATAAGACCTCAACAGACTTGTGACTTGAATCAGCTCTAAAATCCACAAAATAATATGTATGTGTAGATTCTAAATAGTTATGTTATTTTTAAGTACACTGGTTTCAGTTTGCACTAGTTTGTTTATCACTAAAAACCCTACCCTCACCCATTATTCAATAAATTGTTCAAACAGAGGTACTTTACTTAAAATACTATAAGGGAGTTTAATATAGAAAAATATTAAAAAAAAAAAAAGAATGTTTAGTTGATATCGACATTAATAACTTTTTATGTTTTCATCCTGCTGTATTGCAGGATTACTATGTGATGAATGAATATGAGTGCTATAGCTTACTTCTTCATAAATATATTTATATCTATATCTATATCTATATCTATATCTATATCTATATATGTAGGTATATATACATATATATAAATCCAAATTATTTTCTGAATTATTGCAAAGATTACAAAATCTGTGTCCTTGTGTGTAAGGATTAAAGGGCAGAGTAATGTGGGAGACACTGTAGTAGGTGTTTGCTACAGGCCACCTGACCTGAGGAAGTTGATGGGGCCTTCTACAGACAGCTGGACTCGCCCATCATCCATTTCCAGGTTGAGCTCCATGCATTCCAGTTGCTCTCTCACATACAAAGCAACTCCATCACCTTGCCTTCCCAGTCTGTCCTTCCTGAAGAGCACATAGCCTTCCATGACAGCACTGCAGTCATGTGAGCTGTCCCACCATGTCTCTGTAATTCCAATGAGATCATGATGGGATCACACAGAGACATCCAGTTCTTCCTGTTTATTTCCCATACTTCATGCATTGGTTACAGTCATTTAAGGGAAGTAAAGTTTCTATGGAACTGTTCTCCAAACTGCTTCACCAGTAAAGAAATTTTAATAAATAAATATATATATATATATAGACATTCTTTTTCCTCTGCTCTGAAACCAGGCTTCTTAGATATTCTTGTTTACCAGCTGCTCTTGTACATTGTGCAAGCACACTATGAGAAAGATACTATGACATTATTTCAGGACATTCTGTCATTTTCATCTTTCTTCTTTATTTCTACCACTGAAAATAGAGACATAACTATGTCTCTACTAATGTTTACTGAACTAAGTGGTATGGAAAAGAGTAGAGACCTAGCAAAATACTAAAACGTTATGTAAATATACCAAGAATATCTGTACTATTTATATTACATTGGATTTATTGGATTTTTTTTTTTTTTTTTTTTTCCCTGAGGATGCAAAAGATAATAAACTTGTCTGAAGGATGCTTAGGTTTGTAGAGACACAAGAGCATGAAGCTATGAAAAAATACCAGTTAATTTTTTATTCATTATATTACTGTTTATAAATTGCCTTCTGTCAGGGCATAAGACTTTTAACAAAAGAGAGAGAGATTTCTCATCTTCTACATGAAGATGGTTTATTGTAGTATCTCTTCCCTTGTTAAATCTTTCCACCTGCTACTTTGGGAGTAGTCTTATATGGTTCAAGGACATTCATGTTACCATCCTGATGATCAATGTGTTACGGGGAACACACGGTTTTCTGCGGCATTGTGTGCTGTGCAGGTTTTAAAATTATATATATTTGTGCATTATATATTGCATATAAAAAGGAGAAGCAGATATGAAATATAAAGATCTTAATTATATTTGTTTAAAAAAGTCTTTAAGTAGATATTTACAACCTAAATTGTGTAAATGTTTCTTCTTTGTTGAAAACTTTTTGCACTGAATGCAGAATACAGCCCTATCTTTCTTTTGCTAATTTTCCCCTGGATGTGACATTGCTAGGGGAGCTGAAAAAAAAGACTCAAGAAATTCAGATGTTGGTACAGAGTAATTTCCCCGCTCTACCCCCCTTCACCCCCCCCCAAAAAAAAAAATCCTTTCAGGCTCAAAAGTATTGAAGGTGTATTGACTAAAATTTCAACAAATTTACAAAAAAAAAGTTAATGGTAAGTTGGAATGTAAATATAAAGAGAATGATAGAGAATATCCCTGGAAGGGAGGAATGAAAATTAGAGAGCGAGAGAAAAAAAAAGATAGGATGGAAAAATGAAATGCAAAGAATGGTAATGGAGAATATCAAATATGAGATCTAATCTAGAAAGAACAGGAAAACTTGTATTTGGAATTAAAGTGAAATTTCCTTTTGGTAATAACAAGCTCTCAAAGGCTATTCAAAATTGTCTAAATTTTGCTTTATAATTCAGGAATGAATATCTATTAATTTAAAGGTCCTTAAGATATAACAAATTACTTTGACTTAAATTTTACACTGTGGATATCATATTTAGCAGAACACTTTTTCACTGCGCTATTCTGAAAAAAAAATACTACAGGAAGATCATGTGACAGCTACAATTTACAGCAACCAGCTAATTTATGGTGATCTTATACTCAGTATACCAAATGTAGTTATTTATTCATTAAGGCAATGTAAGTTATATCTTAATGAAGTGGAAACTGATTTCCATCCTGTAGAAAAAAAGATGCAGGGTATTTGAAAGGTAATTAAAGTCATCCTGACATCAGCTCTTTGGTGCAACAGCTGCACGCATAGGAGGCCTGCAAAACAGAGCATACAGAGAATACT
The DNA here is from genome assembly GCA_013398315.1 of Nothoprocta pentlandii. Taxonomy (NCBI): domain Eukaryota; kingdom Metazoa; phylum Chordata; class Aves; order Tinamiformes; family Tinamidae; genus Nothoprocta; species Nothoprocta pentlandii. The sequence continues at coordinate 72,830 of VZSG01000984.1, forward strand.
GTATATTTGCACAAGTACTATTAGATTTACCAATTTCATTTACTTCTCTCTTGGATTGTCGAAATTCACTATCTGTTTTTCCACACAATTTAAATTCAGTGTCAATGATATTGACATGGCTGACCCTTTATATCGTTAGGTCAGAACTTAGGATGGTTTCATTTTGATATGCATATGGGAATTCCTGCACATTTACATATTTTACCTTTGTTTCACGCTGACCTTCTTTTAGTGGCAGGAAAATGCACTAATCAGACAATAGTTTTCTGGAATATTTTCTTGATAAATTTGATGAACATTTCAAGTAACATTATATCCGTGAGAATAATGATTTCTCAGCTTCTAAAACCTCCGTACCTAGCTAGGAATCATAAACCACAACTTGTAACTCAGCAATAAATGGACAATTTTTCTGCTTTACTGGGAAAGCTATAGATAATGTACAGCACAGTCTGATGAAAAATAGAAAGGTGGACACCTATGGTCCACATATAGCAAGACCATACACATACAGCAGTTCATTAAAAGATAAACCTCATGCTTTTTTATTAGTCTCTTTTGTAAAGTCAACAAAGCTCGACATATGCTTGGACTAATCACTTGTTAAATTGACAATCTTTAGTTGCTTAGTACTCGGAAATAAAATAAATTATTATTCACTACTCCTACACATTTACTCTTGAATGAAACCATTTCTTAAGTTAAATATGCTTCGTATATAGCAACAAAGTAAATAAAAAAAAGACAACCTTTAAATTAATCACTGTAATCTCTGTTTTTCATTCAGTTCTAACATGAAAAGATAAATAAATTTTAGACTTGCTAAGAAGTTTGATAAATAAAGTAAAACATACTATACTTACTAATATGTATTCCACACAGGATTTTTTTTTCAGGTTAATGTTTATCCTTCCAATAATAAATTACTTCTCATCAGCATTCCCTTCATGTTTTTTTAAATCCATGTTCTATACAATCCAACTATTTTATATTTTAATGAGATTCTTATAGCTTTTCTTGTCTATCAGAAAAGCAAAGAAAATCTACGCAACAGAATAAGGTTGAATTTTATAAGCTTGTTTTATGGTTTTTTTGGTTGTTTGCTTTGTTTTTGTTTTGTTTTGGTTTGGTTTTGGTCTTGTTTTAAAAAAATATTATTATTTTCCTGGGCTTGATGCACCCTGGGGGAAGAAAAAATATGCATTCCTCTTCCATTTTCAGGTCTCAAAGTTGCTACGCTAGAATGGATTTTGTCTTAGGAAAGACTAGTGTATTTTGGATTGGGCTTTCCCCAACTTCAGTTACATGAAGAGACAGAGAGTGAGCTTATCTTTGGACAAATGTTTCCTCTCAGGAGAGTTCCAGCTACTTTATGAACTGTGCTGACTGACCCTAAACTTACTGAGTAGAATGACCTTAATGGTACTATGGATCCACCATAATGTTATCTCCATAGTTCAATGTTATCTCCATAGAGAAACATCACCAAATTGCCTTAAGGAAGCTGAATGAAATGATGTATTATAATGCATGTTGCAAATCAAAGAAAGCAAAAACTGAAAATCAGAATCTTTGAAAAACTATTATGTAACATTTATAGTATCATCACCCTATTGCTGTATTTTTAAGACATAAATCTGTCTAATACAGATTTTTTTGAGGGGAACTTAATTACCATTCTGAGTTATGGCATTGCACCAGATGTTGGCTTACTTGAACAAATATTGTCTGCTATGATTACAGTGAAGCATATTGTAACTATGATTGTAACAAGCAGAAGGCCAAATCATCAGCAGGCAGAAGTCAATAGAATCCCATTGACTCCAGGGAATGTTGATTTACACAAGCAAAGGTGTTGGCCTATTATTTTTTGATTGCAGGAAAGAAAGAAGGAGTGTGAAAGGCATACTCAATATTAGTTTGATAAACAGTTTTTCTTTTTTTATTTTACTTTTTTCTTTATAGACTGGACTCATACATTCATCTCAGACAGCTGAGTACAGATTGTCAGCAAATACTTCTTTGTTCAATCATCCTTAGGGTCGTATTATCATATTTGATTAGGAAACTTCAGATTCTGCACTAAGAAAACATGGCAACTCTATTATGCTTTCCAAAATAAAGATAAGGTAAAACAAATAAGTAATGAGGTCACCTGTGCAACTGTTACATATACATAATGAGTAATCAAACAGCCTGTCTCTGTTATTAAGACTGTTGCAGACTAAAGAGGTCGTATGAAGTAAAACACATTTTTACAGTATTTATCAATATTTTGCAACTAACAGAGTATCTATGTTAAACTTAACACACTACAACATAATTAAAATTGAATTTTAGATTTCCAAGAATTATGAGATAAAACATCATTAGTATATACAATGATCCATTAAAATTATCAGGAAAAAAAGTACAAAAATCTTCATTGATAAAAAAAAAAAAAAAAAAAGACCGCTTCATGTACGTGACAATGGAGTTCCAAAATACATTTACTCACAAGTCTTTCTGCAAAAAACAAATCACTGCTAGGAGCGTTAATAGACAGGGGATCCATAAATATCCTGTTTATAGAAAATAATGAAATAATCATCTTAGTCTTCTCACCAACCAATTTATGAAATAAAGAAATCATTGTATACAAACAAGATTACAGTAAAATGTAGTGTTGACCTCCACTCTTTCATAAGGAGATTCAGGACTGAATTATATGTAGTTTAGAAAGCCCCCTTGAGCTCTGATTATTTTATTGTGAACTCAGTGCCCAAGACCACTTACCAAAGTCAAAAGATTAGCTAGGGGCCTCCCTTTCTTACCAAGGTCTATGAACTGTACTTAATAGATTAAGCTGAAGAGCACTTCTGCTGCCTGCTTTCATTGTTTCATTCTCTAAAGTATTCCTGTTACCAAGCTGATTGCATACATCGTAAACAGTCTGTCTTGTTTTGAAATTTGTATGTAGGGTAATGAACACTGTAAACATATGTAGAACTTCACACTAAGTTATTTCAGTGCTGCAAGTCGGTACTTATTAAAATTCTGTCTTTCTGGCCTTTATCAGGCAATGCTATTCAGATTTCTCCAGGGGTGAAATATGCTTTATTCAGAAATGGAAATCCTAAATTCCAAGAACACAAAGACACAAAAGGGTTAGGCGCTCCCTCTAAACTGTGCATGTTACTTATTTCCCTGAAACTGAAGTAGGCATAAAAAATCTAACTGAACAAAGAGGCCGCAGCTAAAATTTAAATTATCATCAAAAGTGACAAAAATGGCTAGAGTAACAGGCATGCTGATCCCAAAATGGATTATAATTATAATTCTTTATAATTAGCACCATCTTTGATTTTTATAATACATATATATCTTTTTAAAATATTCAGAACTCATATTCCCCACGACCCCCTCTCTCCTTTCTCTCTCTTTCTGTATAAAACTAAAGAAAATGAAATGTTGGCAGTTAAAGTAGCTACATAAGTATGGCAAGCTTCCAAAATTCATAGACAGATCTGGAGTCATCTTTACATGTGTGAAAATAGTCGAAAAAGATTTTAGCACTCTAGACATGCTATCTGGGTAAGAGCTTACTCCTTTGAGAATGATTGACAGCAGTTCTTGCATTTGAAGATTTTAACGGCAAATGTGTAATGTCTTAAAAAAATGGTGCTCCTCACACAGTTCAGTCATTTATTTGCTCAGAAATTCACTTGCAGAGTCTTATACAGATGAGTCTGTCCTTTTGTACAGATCCATTATATTTACCAACTTAATTGGTAATTGTTACATAGAATATTCCTTACGCCACAGAAAACACAACCACTGGAGATTTAATGAGCTGAGCCTATGTCAAAAAGAAGCAGTTTTATTCCCTGCAATGGATTTTGCTAAGTACCTCTCAGTGTGTATTTTGGCTCCAAGGGTCTAGTTTATAAGAATTATTCCTGCATGTCTGCTGCCATTTCGGATATAGTAGAGCTCATTATTAATACTTCCTCACATTTACCAAAATTTACATCAGGAATTTAGATCCCAAGAATAGTTTTAAAAGGATAATGAATCAGAGAATAGGTATTTTAAAAGCACAATTACTATAAAATATGTCACTTTGAAATAATACATTGCTGTGAAAAGTTTTCTGACTAGATTCTGCCATTACTTGCAGTAGTGTCAATCAAGAATAAGTCTTCTGAAGCCAATTCAATTATTTGGGGTTTAAATCTGTATATCTAAGATCACATTGGGCTTCAGTTCTTTCCAAAAATTTACCAAGTTTGATCATATATTCTTTGTTCAGGTATAACATATCTATTCAGGCAAACATATAGAAGGAAGTGCCTGATTAAAGACTCAAGAAGTGGACTATTATTACACAAGTAACTTAATTCTAGATGAAATTAATTCTCTCTGAGGCTACCTAAAACACATAAATGCATGCACACCTACACATGTTACTGCTGCAAAAAGACAGAAATGCACAGGCTTTGTTCAATGAACATCACTGAGTTTGGATAGCGAAGAAGGCATTTTCCGAACCACAGCTAGGCAAAGAGGCAGGAGAGAGCTTTGAGCCTGCCTCAGTTACAATAATACCCAGAGCCTTGTGTTTGTGGCTCAGGCTTAGGGACTCTACAAGAAACAAGCACAAGTACTTAGAATTAAGTCCTATAGAAAATCCAGCATTTGAGAGGCTTTTAATAGCATTTGAAGTAAAGCTTGTATGAAATCCTCTCATAAGAGAACAGGAAGGAAAACTTACAGAAAGCATGAGTCATAAAAAACTTCAACCCTTTAAAATACTGGGGAAATTCTCTTATTTATCTTTCTTAAGTTATTTTTAAAGTCCTGCACAAGTATGTCACCTAATTCATCACTTTTTTTTTTAATTAATTCTTAGCACACAGCAAGGTACTTCAGAAAAAAAAAAGTGGAGCTCTTTTCTGTCTGTATCCAAATTTATCTCCATTGAGTGAAGATTAATTTTATCCCGTGTTTGCCTTTTTTTCATTGTATAAGAAATCCATTTTGTTCATTCTCCACGCTCCCCTTCTATTTTTAAAAGTACCATTTGTATAAAATATTGTGTAATAAATCACTTCATAACAGAAAGAATAATAACACTGACCACACATAACTATTTATCACTGTGTTTACCATTGTGCTTGCTGTCCTGCCCCACATCAACTTCCCGCTTTGCCTGCAACATTCAAGGAGAGGAATAAAGCTATGCACCGTTGTCACCAGAGAGATTTCCACAGTGGAGCTGCTTAGATAAAAATACCAGTATGTTTTGAGAAACCTGGTGTCATTCCTGTGTACTTCAATAGTCTTCAGATTAGGCCTGCAAGAAAGGTGAAAGCAGAGAATCAGTTAAGCATGCAGTTTAACTGCATGTAGTTCTGCACTAAAATGTGGCCATTTATGGCTTCAGTAAGAGACGAAATGCTCAGACAATCTGTAGTTTTAATAACATTTCGATTTCAACATTTCACTTACTTGTCTGTGTGTTTTGCGTTTTTAAGAAGTCCATTAATTTCATTTTTTTATGAGAACAAGTAGCATTTATTGCTAATACAGTGCTAATATTATTATATTGCCATAATGTATTGCTAATAACTTTGGGCATGGTGTTCAATTGTTGCATACATTCAGATTTGGTGTTTTAGTGCATCTTTGCATCATTCCAGTGACAATAACCTTTAGCTGATCACTGCAATGCCAGGCTATGGCTTACAATTGATGCTTACGATGTCAGAAGTTTGTACTTTAACAAATGGCACAGACAAAAATATTTACCTTCTTAGGAAATCAAGGACTTTTTTCGTTAATGGTATAAAGAATAAGCTTCTTGTAACATAAAGAAAAACAGGTGTGGAAACATCTTAATATGTGGGATAGAAGACATATGCTTTAATCTAGGAAGCTCCTTGTTTCTAATACTGATCAGCTAGTTTCTGTCTCATGAAATTATTCTCCATCCCACTAAAAGCTGAAATTCAGTCCTTAGCTCACCCACGCTTCAGATTTAGGTGTTGACTTACATGACTTACATGACTTACATGACTTACATGAATAAAACTTATAGCAAATAAGTTTGGAAATTTCTTTCTTTTCTCGTAGATATAAATTACCTTGAGAACTCTCAATTTATTTTGTCTCTTGTCTTTCTGAATGACAAAAAGTCTTAATTTTTCAATCTGTTAAGAAATTAATTTACTTACTTTCTAATATTTTGTATATGAAAACACTTTTTAAAGATACTACTGTCCCTGTAGAAAAAAATACTAATTTGGAGGTTGTGATACACATTGACATCTATGGGCTATGCTATATCAAGCTGTAAAAGATAAGCTGGTGACTCACAGTAAAGATATGTTAGATTCCAAATATTATTTAAAAGTATGAGCATTTCTCACCTTGCCTCTATTACAAAGCTTGTCTTCCTTTCTTTGAATTTGCATTACATTCCTTTCCGAAAGTGACAAACTCATAGGCTGTGTTTGATCTGCAGACCTACACACTTTGATGGCTTAGAACATTTTTTGTCTCAGTTTCATCAGCATCTATTTTATATGCAAGTCCTAGATCTGTGACTTCATCACATCCATGTCCTGCCACCAGATACAGAAGCGCTTTGTTCTGCCTCTTTTCATGCTACAGGAGATTTTCCTAGGGGTTACTCCTTGTTCTGAAACATGAAAATGTGTGAAGCATAAAACTCCAGCTGTGAATACTTACCTCCCCGCAGTGTTAAAAAGTTCAATATACAAAACACCTGGTTTCAAGCAAAACGTACACTAAGATATATGGCAATGAGACAGATTTAATATACCCCATAGGGCCCTCAAGGAGTTTTTAAATTAAAGACACAACCTTTTTTTTTTTTTTTTTTAA
>VZSG01000984.1:79877-90745 GCA_013398315.1 Nothoprocta pentlandii
AAAGCAATAAAAGAACTGGAAGCTTAAATGTCCTCGGAGATTATTATTATCAAGACATGCAAAAAATTTAGTTGTCCTCATTTTTTTCTGTCTTGTCTATATAGCAAACTTTCCTTTTAACATCCTTTCAGCCTTCATAAAGAAAAACATACAAATATGGAACCTTCATCTTTCCCAAAATTAAGGATGTGATCAAAAATTCTTTGCAACTTTAAACCTACATAGCTTGGATTTTAAAAACTCAGAGTTATGGAATATAAAGGCATACAAAAATTAAACTAAAATTTGAACTGTTCAGTGATTTTCTCTGGAAGCTTAAGTGTTTGAAGCACTGAGGAGTCAATACACAGCAGTTCAACTAACTGCTTCTCATAGGAATAAGAAATTTTGCACATGATAAGTTACAAATTTTGAGGGTTTTCTCAACTTATCTTCAGGAAATTATATTTGAATTAATATTCAATTGGTTATTATAACAGAAGGATGTCTATCAATGCTACTTTTTTTGCCTGGATACAATGGTGCCTGGATACAAATACAGGATACAAATGCAGCCCATGAAACATCAAAAAAAATGCAAAAATTTCATGTAGAATCCTAAAACAGACTCAAATGTGGAATTCATTGATACGCTAAAAATGAATTAAATAAGTATATCCAGTCATTTTTTTATTTCAGTGGACAATCACTGAAAATTAACCTATTTCAATGTCATATGTATACTTGGTGTATTTTCTACTTTATTTCTATTTTAATAATTTGCTAAAACATAACTGTTAAATTCTGTCATCTTCTGGCCATCACCAAATAAAATAAGTACTGCAGTGTAAAGCTCCTTAATAAATCCATTACCTTTATGTATCTCTAGAAGTAGGTGGAGGAAGAATAGATAGTAGGTGGAGGAAGAATATTAGAATAGATAACATCTGATATTATCAAAAACTCTTATAACCTACTCTCAGTTAGGAGATTATAAGAATGTACTATGTCATTAAAAATAAGTCAAATTATCACTGCTTATGTTTCTTAAGAGTTCTGTAATTATTCCTGTGCACCTTCTTAGTCTACACCAACACAAATTATATTTTATCTGTCTTAAAATTCAGATTATGTTACTTCATATGACTGATAGGCCATAACGTATGCATATAGCTGCCTCAGCACTGTGTTCTTAATTACTACCGCATAAAACATTGTTAAGCTTTATGCTTAGACAGCAATATTAAATTCATTTTCTACAATATGATAATAAAAGCATTCTGGTTATTATTAATGAGTACAATGCCATTTTGTTGATCATGCTAACATAAAAAGTTTCAGCTATCATTTACTTAACGGCTATAATTCCAGGTATTGTGAAAGATAAGGAAAGAGTATACTAAAGCCTTTTTCCCCCTGTCATTAACACCAACCTTGCAATATAAAAAAAGTACTGTTGATATTTATTCTCATAATACTGTTCTATTTTTCTTTAAATTATTCCTGTTTATCAGCAAACAAAATGTGTGATTCCATAAGGCTGTATAGGCATCTCCTATGTCACGAGTAGGAATCATTAGGACTTAAATATGGCAGACTCACAGAACTCTTAAGGTTGGAAGGAACATCAAGAGATAATCTAGTTCAATTCTCCTGCACAAGCAGGGACACTTAGAGCAAGTGGCACAGGGTGGCATCCTGACAGGTTTTGAAGACCTCCAGAAAAGGAGACTCCACAACCTCCCTGGGCAGCCTGTTCCAGGGCTCTGTCACCCTCTCTGGAAAGAAGTTCCTCCTCACATGCAGATGGAACTTCCTGTCTTTTAATTTGTACCCATTGTCCTCGCCATGTCTTCTCACTGGCCACCACTGAGAACAGATTGGCCCCTTCCTCCCTACATTCACCCTTCAAGTATTTATACATATTAATCAGATATCCTCTCAACCTTCTCCAGAGAAAACAGGCCCGGCACACTCAGTCTTTCTTCATAAGACAGATGCTCCACTCAGTCATCTTTGTTGCTCTCCGCTGGACCTCTCTACAACCTCCACATCCCTTTTATACTGGGGAGCCCAGAACTGCGCACAGTACTCCAGGTGGGGCCTCAGCAGAACTGAGGAGCGGGGCAGGATCACCTCCCTCCACTTACTGCTAACACTCCTGATGCAGGCCAGGATCCCATTGACCTTCCTGGCCACGAGGGCACTGCTGACTCATGGTTAACTTGGTGTCAACCAGGACTCCCAGGTCCCTCTTTGCAGAGTTGCTCTCTAGCAGGTCAACCCCGAATCTGTCCTGGTGCCTGGGGCTATTCCTGCCCAGGTGCAGGACCCTGCACTTGTCCTTGTTGAACCTCATGACATTCTTCTCTGTCCAACTCTTCTGCCTGTCCATGTCCCTTTGAATGGTAGCACAGCCCTTCGGAGTGTTGACTACTCCACCCAACTTAGTATCATCTGCAGACTTGTTCAGGGTGCACTCTGTGCCTTCGTCCAAGTCATCAATGAATAAGTTGAACAGCACCGGGCCCAGTACTGACCCCTGGGGGACACCACTGGCCACAGGCCCCCATCTGGACTCATCCCCTTTTATAACCACCCTCCAAGCTTTGCCATCCAGCTGTTTTCAATTCACCTCAATGTGCACTCGTCCAGACCATACTACCTGAGCTTTTCTATGGGGGACAGTGTCGATAACCTTGCTGAAGTCAAGGTAGACAACATCCATGGCTCTCCCACCATCCATCCATCCAGTTATCCCATCATAGAAGGCTATCAGGTTGATCAAACATCACTTCCTCTTGGTGAATCCATGCTGACTACTCCTGATCACCTACTTCTCCTTGACATGCCTAGAGAAGCACTCTCAGATGAGCTGCTCCATCGCCTTTCCAGGGACGGAGGTGAGGCTGACCGGCCTGTAGTTGCCTGGCTCCTTTTTCTCACCCTTTTTGAAGACTGCTGTAATGTTGGCTTTCTTCCAGTCTTCCGGCACCTTACCCGCTCTCTATGAGCTCTTGAAGGTGATGGAGAGTGGCTGAGCAATAACTTCTGCCAGTTACCTTAGCACTCTTGGGTGTATACCATCCAGGCCCATAGATTTATGGGAGGTCAGTTTGCCTAAATAATCCCATCCAAGTCACTGATGAACAAGTTAAACAGATTGGGGACTCCTGGGGACACCACTTCCACAAGCCTCCAACTAGATTCAGCATCATTTTTCACAAACCTCTGAGCTCAGAGGTTCACCTCACTACCCATTCATCTAATCCACCCTTCCTATGAGGATTTTATAGGAGATGGTGTCCAAAGCCTTCCTGAAGTCCAGGTAGACAACATCCATGGTTCTTCTCTTATCCATCCAGACAGACATCCCATCATCGAAGGCTATCAGGTTGGTGAAACATCACTTCCACTTGGTGAGTTTATGCTGACTCCTCCTGATCACCATCTTTTCCTTGCCATGCCTAGAAATGGTCTCTAGAATGAGCTGCTCCATTACCTTTCCAGGAACAGAGGATATGTGTATTTATGAATGTGTTTTCATATGTATTTATGTAACTGTTCATTTTTCTAAGACTTAAAACAAGTTCCTGGCTTTTTATTTTGTCTTTACTACTCCAAAACATGAAGCTCATCCAAAGACAAAATTCTCATTCACTCCTACCAATGAACTATAGTTGTTCTGCTCTGCTCTGTAGAAACTTTCAAGCAGACAGGTTTTCTTGTTTTTTAATTAAGAGTTTGTGCCATGGTCTAGATGACTGAGAACTTTCTGGTTCTACAGTGTTTTGAACTATTCATCATCTAGTATTTTTTGTGGACGTATAACTTCCATGTTTGTAGGCTGGTTCTGATTTCAGTGACTGTATCGGTGCTTTTTAAATTTTTAAATCAAATAATTGACAAAAAATATTTCTTGCCTGTGAGATACATGCTAACACATTCGTCATACCCACAATGAATTATTTAAATAAGTACTCTTGATGTCCTATATGTTAGAAAAGCTTTTTAGCAGAAAAAGTGTGATCAATGTCCCAGGAATAACAAATGAGAAATATTGTGTTACATATGCATGATAGTTCACTCAAATGCCAGCATACTTTTAGTATTCATTCATACAGCCAATGACTATCCAATTATTCACAAACAGCACGCTCTCAGTGATAAACTATGCATTTATAAATTTGGTTGCAAAGCATCTTTAGGTTTGAGCAGCTATTTTTGAGAATATTCTTTCACAGATGTTGTAAGACAATATGCTTACAAATATTTGGCAATCTCAGGTAATGAAACTTTATTTTTCTTTTAAGGCATGTTATGTTTTGCTCCGGAAAAAGTTATGTTGGACGTTATGCTGACACTCCAAAGATGTATAAATGTACAAAGAGTAAAACAATATAATTTCAGCACTCTAGCAAGGTCCTTGTCTTCTTGTCTTCCAAAGATAAACAGTGGATTCTGGTGGAGAAGGTGCTTTTGTTTCCATCATATGAAATATTAATTTCATACTGCAGAGACAGAAGTCTTCTTCCCCCAATTATTTCTTCAGCATCAGGGAGGCTTGCTATTGTATGTTTTCTCAGGGGCAGTATGTTAATACCATTACTTGATCTTGACTATGTAGAACTGTCACAGTTCAGTACTTTGATGAATAACTTCTGAAGACATATTTTTTCCTTTATCTTTGAAAAAGTATATAGTGATCCTCTGGCCTGTGTAGATAGGTCAGTATTGAAAAACAGTTGATAAAAATTAATTTCCTCTCTTCACAATAACTTGACTTCTCAACTTAGAAATATTAACACCATAAAACATATGCACAATCCTAAGCATTATATGAAGAATAGTTATTTTTAATAGAAATTATAGTGAAATAAATGTATACTATTCCATGCTACAAAAACTCTTTATGGTCTTTTTAGATATATATTTCCATTATATAGGAATTCAGTTAGTATTACACAGAACTACCACTCAAAATGAAACTGAGCTAAATAATAATATAAATACACAAATTATTTGTGATAAAATTAGTTAAAAATGTGAAACAGAAAACATCAATACTCTGGAAGATTGAAATTGTCTATATCTATAGAAGCTTCCCTTTTTGCTCTTGTGCTCTTCTAAAATATTAAGCAAATCAGAGAAGTCTTTCAGATAGCTTTTATAGAAGTCCTCTATAGCTTTTAGACTAAGTATTGCTACCTGATATCAGCATTTTGAACACTATCTGAAAATACTAAGGATAAAAAAAATCCCATATAAATCTCTGGTTTAATTATGCTACAAATGTAGGATTTTAATTGGTACTTATGATCACAATCCATTTTTCTATTCTTTTTTTTTTTCCTCACTATGAGAAAGATTATAAGTTCAAAAATACTTACTTCATCTCATATGAATTGCACCTGTTTTAGCATGACAAATATTTCAAAGAATGTTTGGCCAGTTCTGGACTTTCGAAGGCTCACACTTTTTGCATCTTCCATATCACCAAGGACTTTGATACACTGATACACTCTACTATGTTATTTAACCTATTATTGACTATATTGACTTATATTGAATATATTATTTGACTTATAAAATATCTCTCTATCACATATCTGCTATACAAGCCTCAACACAGAAGGTTCTAGGGAAAAAATTGAGAAAATTTTAAGATATTTTTTATTATATGACCTGTTACTAACTCAGAATGTGATCTCATATTATTCATTCAACTCCTCTCTCTCTTAGCAAACTGGTAGAAGCATAGACAAGCCCCTTTCCTGGCTGTGTTCAAAGGCCTCAAAACATCATAACAGGGCACTATGCTAATCCTACTGCACCATTATCATGTCTGTGTTCTCTCGCTGTCTTTAAACACCACTGCAGATCATGGAGATAATAGAGAAGAGAGACAACACTCTGATAAAGTTCATAATGGTTGGTTTACTCCCACGGGAAGTAGATAAGTACATAGATGTTTGGAACTACCTTTACAGAATGAATATCTTTTCTTTCCTAGATTGCTTTCAAACATGGAATTGTTATTATCTTGATGACAGAGGCAGATTCATGCTTACTGTTCTCTTTATAAAAACAAGAAAAATATGCCTTAAGTTTCTTCTTTTAATGAATGGACAGATCTGTATGTCAGCCATTTGATTATTTATTGCTTTCAGAATAAATTCTCCCATGTCATATACACAATATTTATCTTTTTTTTTTTCTTTGTTTTAGAACTTACTCATAAGAATTCAATGAATTCAATAATCAGTCTCTGTAATGTGGGAAATTCAAAGGTCAAGTATTAAGGAAAATGCCTGTAATATCTAAATATGTTAGGTCAGGTTCTACTTATCCTACTAATGATGAAGTGTATATGCCTATGACTGCAGTGCAAAGAATGCAGAGAATCATTTAAAATGATCATTTATAGGATCTATCTAGGGTAGTGATAATGTAATGATAGACTTTCCTATTAAAAAGGACATAAATAAGATTATCGATTCAAAAAAAAAAAAACCTCTACTAGAAAACTATGTCTGAACTGAAAATGTACATCTTCCATGGATGATACAACTATGTAAATTTGTGTACATCTTTGGACCAAATTTAGAAGGAAAAAAGCACTTTTTAGGGCCTTATCTAGGCCTCTGCATAAATTCTCTGGCTTCTGAATTGCATAATGTAAATGTAAAAAAAAAAAAAAATCTGACTATAGGGAGCTGACATAAACTGTAGAAAGTAAATGTTGATGCTAAGAAAAGGAATTAATACAATCTTTTGGCTCAGTGTTTCTATCCTGACTCATTTTCCTTTGCCTTTTATTTTGCCTGTGCAAAATCAAATTAGATCAAAAATATTCTTTTCTGTCATATAGCTAATGACAGTGCTGAAAAAAAAAAAAAAGTCTGCAACTCCCCACCATATACTTTTGCATGATCAGGAACTTTAGGTGCGTGAAGAAAATGGGATAAAGACAATAGTCAGACAGTATTAACACACCTTTAAGGGAAGCAAAATAGGGCTTGCTGCCATTCAAGCAAGCAAACAGCAAGACTTACAACTTGTTTGCTTACCAATATATAGTCTCTATTTTTTTTTTTTACCTTTATTTCCCCTTTCTCAACATCTGCATTATTTCTGTGCAGATCTCTACCCAAGTCCACAAATTTTATGAGAAGAAACTAGGTGGTGGAAGAAACAAATGCCACAGGTTGATCCTCTTCATGGTTAAAGACTAAGTGGAGTAGAACTGTAATATTCAGGTATACAGTTCAGTTCAGTTTTTCATTCTGAGAATACAGAAGTCTATCTGTGTGTGAAAACCAATATACATACAGGTAATATGCATACAGGTCAAAAATCAATGATTCATAAAGAGACTTTAAAACTAGAATGTAACTAGTCTCTTTCTAGAGGTACTCCTTTCAACCTAAGCTCTCTTTCCACTCAGCTTGATAGTGAGAAGTAAATATGAATACTTCTTGAATCTAAAATTATGTTCTTGTTACCAAGTCACTTTTCACATTAATTGATGATGACTTATTCTGACACTTCTATAAAATAAAGTTGTCAAATGTTGCAAACTATTTTGAATAATAAACTCCTAAGAAAAATGAGTCCCTCATATTCTCAAATATAAAAAAAAAAAAAAAAAGTCAATGAACATATTTAAAGGGCAAAAAACAGCAAGTAATGCTCTTTTCTTTTAGTACATGAGAAATTATGTCATTCTTATTGAATGGATGACACATAATGTCATTCAAAATGCTGTTACACATTTTCTGTAATGATTTTCTCAGAATGAAAATTTATTTTTTAATAAAAAATGTTATTAATCTGAGTCGTACTTCCCTTGCAAATCACAAGAGAGAGGGATACTTTAGCCATCTGGTTAAAAAGTGTATAATCAGTAATTTTATAGCAATGATTATTTTTCTTCCAAATATTTGGAGAATATGCAGCACCCAGATTTTGAGAGTCAGCAGTTTGGGAGCCAGGCTTTTTCTCAGCTCCAACATGAACTTGCTACCACAGCCAGGAAAGACGCATCCATTTTCTCCTCTCATGTGTTAACAGACTCTCTCAGGGCATGAAACCTACTTTTGTGATAGAGATGCCCAGGCTACCCTTGGATAGTTCGTTAAATGTGTGCTGAATAATGTAGTGTCATGTAATGATGTTTGTCTATATATCACTTTAGCTTGGCTAAATTTGTCCCTGTTCTTTCATGCTGCAAGAGAAAAGCCATACAAATTAACGCTTGAATTAGTGAGAGAGAATTGATCATTCTTGAAAAATCATTGCAGAAAATGAGATTTTGAATGCAGTTCTAGCCCCACAAAGGGTGGTATCATTTTCCTTGTATCAGAAGAAACTATGTGCATTACACAGCTGTTATACCTGCTCCTTACAAGTAGCAAAGTTAATTAGCCTTGGCACAGCTGCACACTGACATGGTGACATTGCTCAGCTTCTCTAGAAATAGCTCAGGTGTCTTCACAGAGCTCCACAGGTCAGTGCAGGCAGACACAACAGGAATCAAATTCTTGCTTCCCACACTCCACTGCTTAGATAACAGCAATGCTAAAATGAAACAATAAGTCACCAATTATAGAAGCATTTTCAGCAGACAGAAAGAAGTTATTAGCAGATTGTGACCGAGGGGTGAAAGAAATGCCAAGAACATAAACCCCAAGAATAAAATGACAAAAAAGCACCAGAATAATGCTTATAATTTAACATTTTTTTTTGTTTTGTAAATATAACTAGATATAATAACTCAAACCAGAAAATGTAAAATTCCAGGTAATATACCAAGCTCTAGAACTACTACAGTACAGGGCATTCCAGATGGCTGAGACAAAGCAACAGTCTCATTCTTAAACAGAACTCTATCTTATGCAAACAAATCCTTTTTCTTCTGAGATATCATGAGAAATTATACTCACAGCATTCTTTTGCATTCTGTCACTAGGTATCACTACTGAGCAAGCAATAGGAATTATATAAGAACAGGCTAACTTTATGAAATAAATTGTATCCCATATATATTTCGTACATTTATAAGTATTCCATACATATGCTTATTTAATATCCAATTATTTTGCTTCTAGACAACAACTAAATATTGATAATATTCTGGATAATATTTGTATTTTTATTACTATCTTTTCTGGAACTCTCTGGTCTAGACATTTGCTTTACATGGTCCCTTAAGTCCCAAGTGTGTACAAGTATGTCAGCATTAAGATTGAAAATAGATTTATTCCTCTCATCCTAAATTGAGTAGTGCCTTTTTTTTTCTTCTTTCTTTTTTTTTTTTTTTGCAGTACTCTACGTAGGTTTCAAAGGCCCATGGAAAATATTCAAACTGGGAGCAGTTACTTATTTAATATTTCCTATAGTTTATGCAAGTATGATTTCAGTTTGACCAGCTGGCAGCTGGCAGCCTGCTGGCTGGATCCAGTCCATAAGATTCTTATGTCCAATTTGTTTCAGAAAGGTTGGGAAACAGCTGTGAAGGTGCTGTGAAAAGTCCAAAAGTAAACATTTTTCACTACTCCTGTGGATAGTCCGATACGGACAACAGCAAGTTATCACTGCTAAGAAGAATGCTTGATGCTTAGTCTGTATCAAAATGAAAATATGGACCATCCTTGCATAAATTATACTTGGGTGAATAAAGACCAGCTCCAAAGTTCAAAGAACTTATCTGGTATCAAAGTAGAAGTGTCAGAATCTGATTTCACATTAATTCCTGGATGCTTCCCTTTTTGTATTTGACTGTACAATTTATGGTTAATATTGTACTAAGTCATGCTGAGTCTGTGTTGAAAAATAAATAAAAAATAAAAAACAAAATAGAGGGTTTTTATTTATTTTCTGGCTATACTATTATATTATACACGTGTAAAAAGTTGTAAAAGTCAGTTCTGATTTCTTCAGTAGGTCTGTATTCTGTCCCTTCAGGCAATATGGAATCAATTCAAAGGCTCTCAATGGAGCATGCAGACAAAATATCTCCATGTCTTTTATCTCTATCTTTTTCCTCTAGGCTTTATTGTTGTTAGAAATTCACTCTTGCATTCTTTCTCAGTGATGTTTCACAGTGATTCTGGCAACATTATACCTTCCTTTTTGTTACAACCAAAATACATCAGGCCCTTCAGGCAGCAATCAATTGTTATCAGTTTGTGAGAGCAATCAGAAAACCTGGAGTCACAGCATTACGATAATGGGAAGGCTTAAGCAATGCAAGTCAATTTAACACAACCCAGCTTCCACTTATTGTCCATGGGAAATTATTAATGGAAACTAAAAAAAAAAAAAAAAATAAATATGTGTGCTTCTGGAAAGAGACTAACTGAAATAAACACTTTGGTAAAAAGTGCAATATCAAGTTAATTCTGTGCCAATATGCATATAGGAGAAAGTTGTTCTTTTGGCAAGAATTTTTAATATAGCTCTTTGTATTAAAATTATCCACAATGTGGGTGCTGCTCAAATTATTTCTGGAGAAATACTTCAGTGCTAGGGGGGACAGTAAGGTGGTGGGGGGGGAAGCTTTTAAGCTCTCTTTGTGTGTGTGTGTGTGTGGCTATTTGAAAGGCTGTTATCAGTATGTCAGGGTGTGTTGCTTTGGCGTCGTCTGGCTGTGAAGCAACACAATACATCCTATGTTGGAGATGCAAGGCGATCTCAGGTTAGGCCAGCCCCATCCTACCTTCCATCAAGGGTGACAGGTAGAGGGGATTTTCAACTAACTCACGGTTTTCCAGATGCAACTCAAGCTGAGCATAACATCAAAGTCTCAACTCAAGTTACCTGAGATCCACTTTCCTTTTATTGAAGGTCACTAAATTGAAGGTCACTAAAGACTATTTCCTGGTGTT
>VZSG01000984.1:100207-129048 GCA_013398315.1 Nothoprocta pentlandii
TATCCCACACCTTTGGAGCTTGCCCAGGAGGATGCTGTGAGGGACAGTGTCAAAAGCCTTGCTCAAGTCCAGATAGACCACATCTACCGCTCTGCCCTCATCTATCCAACTAGATATTCCTTCATAGAAGGTGATCAGGTTAGTCAAGCAGGATTTGCCCTTGGTGAATCCATGCTGGTTACTCTTGAGCACCTTCTTCTCCTCCACGTGTCTGGAGACAACAGCCAGGATGAGCTGCTCCATCACTTTCCCGGGGATGGAGGAGAGGCTCACCAGCCTGTAGTTCCTCGGGTCCTCCTTCTTGCCTTTTTTGAAGACTGGAGTGATGTTGGCTTTCTTCCAGTCCTCCGGCACCTCCCCCGTTCTCCATGACCTTCCAAAGATGATGGCAAGCGGCTTGGCTAGGACATCTGCCAATTCCCGCAACACTCTGGGGTGCATCCCATCAGGGCCCATGGATTTGTGGGTGTCGAGTTTCCTTAGGGGCTCTCTGACCCACTCTTCCTCTACCCAGGGCAAGCCTTCCTCCCTCTGGCTCTCTTCATGTGTCCCTGGGGCCTGGAATTCTAGAGGGCTGCCCCTGACAAACACAGAAGCAAAGGCAGCATTCAGCAGCTCTGCTTTGTCCGTGTTTTTCGTAACCAGGGTACCCACCCCATTCACTAGTGGACCCACGTTCTCCCTGACCTTCCTTTTGTTGTTGATATATTTGAAGAAGTTTTTCTTGTTACTCTTAACATCCCGTGCCAGATTTAATTCCAGTTGTGCCTTGGCTTTCCTTGTTGCATCCCTGCATTCCCTGAGTAGGACAAAGCACGTCATGAGGTTCAAAAAGGACAAGTGCAGGGTCCTGCACCTGGGCAGGAATAAACACAGGTATCAGTACAGAATAGGGGCTGAGCTGCTGGAGAGCAGCTCCACAGCTGGGAGTCCTGGTTGACACCAAGTTAACCATAAGCCAGCAGATTAACCAGTTAACCAGAAGGCTGAGAGGGGATATGATTAACATGTATAAGTTCATGAAGGGGGAATGTAGGGAGGAAGGGGCCATGCTCTTCTCAGTGGTGGCCAGTGACAGGGCAAGGGGAAATGGGTATAAGTTGAAACACAGGAAGTTCCATCTGTATGTGAGGAGGAGCTTCTTTCCTGTGAGGGTGACAGAGCCCTGGAACAGGCTGCCCAGGGAGGTTGTGGAGTCCCCTTCTCTGGAGGTCTTCAAAACCCGCCTGGATGCCCCCTGTGCCACATGTACCCTGTTCTCTGGGTGTCCCTGCTTGAGCAGGAAGGTTGGACTAGATGATCTCTAGAGGTCCCTTCCAACCTCAACCATTCTGTGATTCTGTGATATACAATGGACCAAGTGCTCAGGCATGAAAATTATTGCATTTCCAAGATCAAAGTCAAAAAAAAAAAAAAAAAAAATTGGTCACACCCAAGTGTTCTTCACTCAGAGATATCAATATTGTTTGTTCATGTGACCCAGTGAATGTCTTTTTTTCTTTTTTTTTTTTAATGTGATCGAATACGTTGAGGATCTTATTGTTTGTCCCAATAAGAAAATATGCCTTCCTCAGCTCTTTTAGTGTTCAAAGAGATCTGAAAATCTTTCTGTTGGGTTGGAATCCCAGTACAGGAGAATGTGTCCTTATGCATGGACTGCTGGCTGACAGGATTGCTTTTGTTTTGAAAATAAAGGAACTATAACATCTATAACATCTGTAGCTAGGAACTGTGTCAGGAAAATATGTAGTTACGTGAATATAAAATCAAATTATTTGCATTAATATACTATTTCCATTTATTTTCCTTATGTGCTCAGGACCTTTTTCACTGGCTGTCATATCATTTATAATCTTACGACTTGCAGTCAACAACCTCCAGAATGTCAAAGTTTTCTTCTTCCAGGGACCTGTAATAAAATGCCTTTTGGTTAATTTATGGTTGAATGGTTGAATTTAGCTATTTTTTTACAACCCTGAAATTTGTAATTAGCTTTATTCAGGTCTGCAGTTCATTTTATCTTAATCTCATCTGCATGCCATTATTACGTGAGTAGAGACAGTACATATTTATAAAGATGTCAAGCCCTCCAACACTTCATTGGTATGAGATTTACCAGTTCCTTTTCCCTGCCAAATTATTTGTCTAATCCTTGCATAAGTCTGTCGTTCTCTCATTCCATCTTTATAATTCCTTTTCCACCACTGCAAACTCATACCAAGGGCTTTCTTGCCAGTGTGGTGCCCTGAAGATATTTAAAACTGAATTTGTTAATTTGCTGGAGTTAGTAGATTAGATTCTATATGCAGAGTTATGCACTAGGGGAAGGTGGCAGAACTTAACATGGCCTTGGTGAAAAAGAAGATACAATTGTCCTTTAATTTTAGCCAAAAGAGAGTCCTTTATCTCTTTTTCTTTTTTTTTTTTTTTCTCCCCCTTCCTATGGCCATCTATCAAGTATATCCAGACCCCTAACCAGGAGTTGTTTCATAGTTTTCTTTGCAAAATAAAGTTTGTGACAGAAAAAGCCTTGAGGGTACCATAATGGAGATTTATTCAGTAGTTTGAAGCTTCAGTATTGTATAAGATGCAAGAAAATGACACATAATAAATAGTGACATATGCTTCAAAGTAGTACATAGATAACCTATGCATATCAAGAGAGACTGCACTATCCAACTTAAAAATAATTTATCTCAGCATTTGCATCTGTTGGAGCTCACCCGATTTCAGAATTTCAGTCATGCAACTGGAATATTGGTATTTTTTTGCTTTGATATTCCAGAGTATATGGATATGTCTTTTTTTTTTTTTTTTAATACAAAACCAAACCTTTTAGAACCTTCCTTTAGAACCTTCTTAGAAATACTAAAACTCAGGACATCTGAGTCCTGGGATGTAGAGTCTAGGACTGCTCTTAGAGTTCACATGATTCCTAAAGATTAAGCTGCTCATGTACACAGTGGGAAGATGAGAGTATTTTCCCACTCTCTTCACAGTCTTGGGTAGCAAAATTCTTCCATTGTGTCAGACATGCTTTTCTTTCACACCATGCAAAGTAGTGCAAATAAAACAAGCTGCATTGTTCAGCAGTCTGTATGGCTGATGCTGAGATATGGCAAGTTGTGAACAATCTAACACTTCCAGTGATAGGTCTTGAATAACAAATACACACACTGACAATTGTTGAATATCAGATTTAGAATTTAATTATTATTTCAGTCTTTATCAAGAACACGCATACAGCATTTTTCCTAGCTACTAGCAAAGAAACTTGACATAACTATTTTCATACAACATTGCCTTACTGTTCTATGTGGTATGACAACAGTCTATGTACATGTATGTACATGAAATATCTGGAAAATAACCAATGATGTAATCAAAATCCCGGAAATAGTAGAGGGAAATAGTAAATTTATTACATTTCTTCAACCTGGAACGCTTCATGAATTATGTAACAACAGGAAAATGAGAGATAGAAATACATATTTTGCCACTGAGATTAAATGCATGCCCTACATAGTAAAAACCCTCATGTTAAAAATCAGCAAGTAACCAGAAAAATTTGCTGCTACAATTGTCTCACTCAAATCCCTCCCAGTATAATAAACTGTACAGAACTCCATTAACAACAAGAAACAGGATGTTGCTTTGTTGACAGAATATCTGTGAGATTTAGCAAGAATACTTTCTGGAAAAATTCTCTTAAATTATAGAAAGATCACAAGCTTAATTGATAAAATCTGCCTTGAGGACTGTAAAAGAGCAGCATCAACAACAGTTCATGCTTATCCTTTGTTTGTGCAATAAGAATTGAATATACATTCATTTGAAAAGCATATCTTAGAAAAAAAGCATTGTTCACTTTGTTGTTAATCAGAAAGGTCAGTGAAACCAGTCCTGTAATTAACTGAATTAAAACCTATTGCAAATTAAAGATCACTAAATACTATTCAAGGGATCAAAGATATTGATATCTCCTTTATATATCTCCTTTTCCCATTACTTAGGATTTCCAAGCTGGATACGAAGCCTAAACTACCTAAGAAATTATAATTTTACTTTTTTGAAATGTGTGTTTTTGAGACTGTTCAGAGCTTTTACTTAGTGAAAATAAGAGGAAGTTGCAAGATGCAAGAGTCTATAAACCATATGACTTTCGTGATAGTAAAATAATTAGTTGATACATGTACATATGTATTAGATGAAGAAAACATGAAGTAATCTACTCCTCATCTCTCAACTAGGTGAAATTTGCAGAAAGTGATACTTTTCTTACTTTTTGTAAATACTAGAAATTCCGTTTGTATTAGTCAGGTTAATTATGCTGTGTGAACCAAACTAAAAAATCTGTTGCTTTGGTCTAAGGTTACTGCACATTGCTCTGCAGAAGGCGGGGAAGCTCAGCTTCACAGAAGCTCACATAGCACAATATGAATGTCTGTGATCTTATATCTCTAAGCATTTCCAGATTCTCAGGTCTTGATGTGTGCTTGGTTATGCTCTCAGTCAAGCCAAGACCTCTGATCATACAAATCCTTTCTTGTTGCTTCTCCTTAATAAATATTCTCCAGTTATCATTAGCAAGAAACCTTATATATGGGTAAACTGGGACCCATGGTGTGCTCACCAGTGGAAGAAACTGAGAGACTGAGTTTCTGGGACATATCACAGCACATCCAAGCAAAGCCAACATAGCTGTAATAAATTACTCTCCAGAAATATCTTCCTCTTTGATACTTTGAAAAAAGACAACAGGTCTTAAATTTTAGATAAATTTATGTAAGATGATTCTCCAATCTTTTGTATTATGAACACTATTTTTTCAATGTTTCCTTCAATAAGGAGGAGGGGAAGAAGAGAGAATGTCATTTACTGTCCTCCTATACTCAAAATATTTTTATGGTTAGCTAAAAGTATATGTTGGCCATACAAACATGTCTTTGGAAATTAGGATTGCTGGCTCCTATGTTGGAAGAATATATTAATTATGTATGTATAATGAATATATCATATTATTATTATATAATTATTAAATATAATAATAATAATAATATATCTATATACTATAATATATAATAATATATAATAATTACATAATAATAATAATATATTATTGTATAATAATATATTCATAATAAATAATATGTTCATAATAATATATTATTATTATATAATAATGTATATTCATTAGCACTTAGGAGACCTTGTTCTAGTTCTTCATCCTATCATTCTGCTTTCTATGACCTGGAGAAATTTAACTTCCCTTTATAACAGATTGTGATTTTGTCATACAGGGCAATGATAGCTATTAAACTACTCTTCAGACCTTTGTACCATTTTAATATATTAAACCTCATTTGTTTTGAACAAACTCAGTAGGGTTGTCATTGTTCTAGAAAGTTGCAAAATTCACTTCAGTAAGTGTTGCTATGCCAAGAACCACTTGTTAGAATTTTGTTCAAGCATATCAGCAAGTACAATTCATACACATTGCTTAGAGAAACATATCTTCAGAATTAATTTTGGAGGAGAGAAAATGAAATACAGTTCAGGGGAGTACCATAAAGTGCAGACTTGATCTCTGAGCAGCCTTATATTTTCAGTATATGTATCTGGCTCACAGATATATGATGATTCTTTAGGTGGTTTTGCCCTTATATACTCAGTCTCTAGACAGCATTTATTGGCAGTACATTGTAGTATTTATACCTTTTTCCCATACTTTCCATATATTTGAAGCTGGTAAGTAAAAAAAAAAAAAAATGGGAAGTTGCAAATATTATAGTGATAATTTATTTGCTTCTATTTAAATCTCACTCTCACTGAGGGAGGTAGAGAATAACATGTGATATTCAAACATCTGATCTCAAAGATCAGATGTTTACTAAGTCTTAGGAAGAAAATTATCCTGCAAAGAAATATAAGTTTACAGGCAGAGCAACACAATATGACTTGAAGCCAAGAAGCTCCAGAAAGCTGTAAATCTGATTTATAAAGAATTAATATAGTTCTAGATATTGTTCTGAAGGATAAATAAATAAGTAAGCTATTCTTTTGTCAATGTCTTATTCCAAGCAACAAAAGTTATAGGAAAATTTCACTGGATTAGTATCTCATTAATTTGTCTATGCTAATATTTTACATGGGTTGAACAGTAATATCTGACTGCACTGAGCTGGTTCAAAGTGAGTGCTCTCAAAACAGATATGGAAGAATTGTAAAAAATAATCCTCAGTGTCATGGTTAATTAAAACTTAAAAAGTGGAAAATATATTTTAAAAGTTTGTGGTATTGAATTAAAATTATTTGTTGGCTCTTGTGCAATAAAGACTATTTTGCACATATTTATAGCTATTAATTTAAATCCAGTTAATATAGCAGCCTAGCATGGGAAGCAGTGATATGAATTGTTTGAACCAACAAGAGACCTGGTGAGTTATTCCTCTCCCATGTATATATGTGTTTTGGGCATAGAAAAATAATGATACTCTAAATTTATCAGAATAAGATTTTTCTTCCACATACTATATATATATATATATATATAAAGTGTAAATATTCTTCACTAAAATCAAGTTGAACCAAATTTATTAGAAGCATTAAAGATATTCAGGTTACTAGAACTGAAGCAGAAGTTGTTTTAATAGAGTGTATAAAGGAAAAATGATACAAAAGAGAAATCCTCAAATATGTTGAGGAGAAAGAAACTTGAGAGGGTTTTTATTTGTTTTTCTTTTTTTTTTTTTTGTCACAGAATAGTTCAATATCTAAGGATGTCATGCAGTTATGACATATGTGGGGGCATACTGGGTTCAAAGCAAAGATAATTCTATTAGAGTATCCCACAAAAATTTATTTTTTTTAAGATATTTCAACACAAGTATATGGAATACTTATTTCTCAGCAATGAAAGCAGTAAAACTTCATACAATAAAAGAGTAGTAGCATCTAAAGGCAGACAAAAGGAGCGAAAATCATTCATAAGGCTCAATAAGATAAAAAGAATGACAAGTATTATAACTGGGAACAGAATAATAAATCAAGTAGCAGTTAGAACATGGAAAATGCTAAAGCTTTTATGACCTTGACATTTTTCTTTAGGTAGTTTCACAAAGAGATATTTACCACAAAAATTGCAACTGAAGCACTTCTTACGAATTCTTGGCTAAATAATTTCTAGTTCTGCTGGTGAACAGAAATAGAGTCTCACATTTTTACATTTAATGAATAATAAAAGTCACAGATTTATTCATATTTTAAAGTGTTTGTATTTTTAATGCATTATAGTCTTAAAGTCAAATAACATGCTAGGATGAAATAACAATTCCACCATTTTGTGAATCAACTTAGTTACTGTATTATACATTGACGCTTACAAAACACACATCTGTACACCCATACACACAGAAGGAAAGATCAATGTGAATATATATTATGGATGATTAAGTTTTTAGCATTCATCCTTTCCAAGTTTAGATGGTTTAGTGAAATGCTGAATTTAAGTAATTATCTACTTAAATTTCTTTTATGTTCAGTGGATGAAGATCAATCCCTTTGCAAGCACTAGCACAAAATATTCTGTATTGCTAAGTTGGTGGCACAGTTACTAGCCTAATCTGATTTAGACAAGCAATATGATCGGAAATAATACCCAAGAATGGTACAAGGACTGACAATACCTAATGAGTAGTTTGAATCCTGCTACTTTTTCAGTAGATAAGAGAACTTGCCTAAAAACATTTGAACAGTCCTGACTGACTTTTAAGGCCACAGAACGGTCAGTATCATCTTTTTAATGCCCTTCATTTCTAATTTTATCAGAATATGAGCACAATGTGTGCTCATACTGTTTTAAATAAAAAAAAATAGAGCTTTTAGGTTTACTTTCTAATTCTGTATCATCATTAGCAGTTTAATAGTTTATTATTGTCTCTTATCTTGCTTGTTACATTTTGGAATCTCTTTGGAATGAGCTAACACATACGTTCAGTATTGGACATAACAGTAAGCTAATTTCTGCTGGGGTTTGCAATCACTGCCCCTGTACAGTAAATGGATATATATTATTTGAGAGAAGATATGCCTAAAATATTTCCACACTGTATTCTTAACACTTGAATTTAATTTACTTAGGGATATGAAAGATTTATATGGGTATGGATACGGCTATCTGTATTTATGGATATCAATATTTATATAAATATGGATTTATATCTTTCCCCTCAAAATGAGCACTTAAGAGATTTGATGATGATGCATGCATTGAAGACACTAATTGAAGGAAATTATCTATTATTAGGTTTTGATAACTAACCAAAAAAAAAAAAAAAAAAAAAAAAAAAAAAAAAAAAAAAAAAAAAAAAAAAAAAAAAAAAAAAAAGACAAAGAAAAGAGACACCAACATACTGAGGATCTTCAGAAGGAAACATGGAAACATAGAAAGCTACAACCTCTATTTGTCTATTTTCAGTGATATTGACAGTAGGTCAACATGGATGAATTCATACATTTTTACAAGTTTGACATACAATTGAATTTAGTTTATGCAAAAGATATTTTGGTGTTATATTTGCTGATACTATCATATTACTGTCCCTCGTCGACAATTGCTTCGCTTTAAGAATATCTATGAGTCTGTCCAAGGGCATATTTCTATTCATAGTAGTTGTTAGAGATCCTACAAAGCACAAAGGCCTGAAAAAGCTTGTAGAATTGCTAAAGAAGTGGTTTAAAAGCTGATAACAGCAGAGACCCAATGTATGTCTGAGGTATAAATTGCCATCTTATGACAATAAAAGGCATCATGCTTTGGTCTAATGATAAAAACTGTTAGGTGTTAGTTCTATGGAAGTCACACAATGAGTTACATGAAAAGTGTTTGGGAGTATGATGTAACCCTTTGGGTTATACTGCAGTGAGAATCCCTGATGCATTCAGATCCTGAGCTACAGGAGCCTACAAGATAAAATATAAAATATATATATAACTTTTTTTTTTTTTTTTTTTTTTTTTTTTCCAGAACAAGCATAGTAAAACATAGGGACACATTTTACTTCAGGAAATACATTCTGGCAAATCTACCTTAGCAACTCTTCTACGCTGTGTAAAAATATTTCCACAGTAAGGTGCATTTCTTGCATTTACTAGACCAGTTTCACTATATTTTCTGTCTCAATCTATTACATAATTTCAAAGTGGTTGAACTTCACAAAAATTATATAACATGTATATAATAAGAGCTGATAACTTCTTTATAAGTCTGTCATATTTTTTTTTCAAATATTACAAAAGAGGTTGAAGCAAGAACACAAAATTGATACCATGTTAGAGATATTCTATACATATTTAATGCTTTGTTCTTCATTTATTCATGCAGTTCATTTACATAACCTGACTTACTGAAAACTGTGTGCAAAATTGGATGCTATATTCATTGGAAAAAAAAAATACTTCTCTATGCATGCCATTTTCAAATTAAAAATACCATTGTACCTTGTATGTAGACTCCAATACTCTCAGTGAGCATGAAGTGCTGTTCTGTTATTCTCAATGCAATATCGAAACTCAGGCAAAAATAGTAATGGTATTAATATGGATTTTCCATTAAACTTTGTCTACAGCGTCCCCTCTGCAGTAAAAATGCTACGTATTGTGTTTTTAACCCGCTCCATTTCTAGTGTACCTGGACAATATTTTTTTTATTATTTTTTTTCCTTGCTCAGGAAACTAATTTGAAAGCATGATATATCCACTTGTTGCTTTATTTTTAATTAAAAATTGGAAATTTTAACAGTTTGTTTCAGGAAGGAAGTTTTTCATGTCTCTGAAAGTAGAAGACACCGGTCCAGCTCTTTCTCCTTGTACTTCTCCTCATGTGAACAGGTTGCTTTTGACTTTGTATCTTTTCTTGAAAAGAATAGTAATAATAATGAATTGAAAGCATGAAAACACTCTTTACTTCCCTTACTCAGAAAAAGTGAAAGGTGAAGTGGTTAAATTCTGAATTTAAAAAAAAAAAATCTTGATTCAGTTTCATTTATTTGTTATGAAAACATTTTCCAGTGAGGGTAGATTTTTATTCTTTCTCTGGTTGCTATCACTTCCTTTGAGTTTTTAATATTCTATTTTTTCCTGAGGATAAATGAGTTTACTATTCATATATAAGCTGAAATAAGATCTGGATTTTTGTTATTCTTGTTATTTCCTACTGTTAGGATATTTCTGATTCTTTTTTTTTAAATTCTAAGGTAAAATTTTCCTGCCAAAGTTGTTTCAGAAAACTGAAGATTAAAAGCTCTAATGAGATAAAAGTGTAGACTTTTTCTTAAGAATATAACTTTCTGATTCAGTATTCAGAGAATCTTAAAATCTTGATGTCTAAGCCTTGTTCTGTGCAGAAATGTTGTTTTGTTTTGTTTTGTTTGTTTGTTCGTTTGTTCTGTTTTTTTTTTCCCCCCAGTTCTTGATTTTTCCCCCCCCCAGTTCTTCAGGATTATCTTGAAGTATATTGTAGAAAAAGAAATGAAGAGTTTAATTCAGAAAGGACAATATGAAGAGATGACTGACTCAGTTAAATTATATTTGCTGAATGGCTTCAGTAAACTATTTATGAATCCCTAAAAAAAAGTATTTTACTGTACAAAATCAATTTTATATCACTGAATGCAATAAATTACTTGAGAATTGAAATGTATATATTCAATACTATTTAATTCAGAAAATAGATGTGTATCATCTAATAAATGAAGATAATACAAATTATGTCTCTCTATATTGAAATACAGCATTATCTAAATAACAATTCCTAATAGCTTAATTTATGCATGATCTTTCCTTGACCTTCCTGTCTGTCTTTTAATTTTTAAGCTGTAGGTGTTCTCCAGTCATTATTAAATGTAGAGGAAGCTGCTAATTCAGAAAGTCTGAAATTCACCCCAAGATGAAGGCTAATGCCTTATTTATAAAACACTTAAGCCTTATTTTGGAGGTTTAAGTAGGATTCAAGAGACGAAGTAGCTTGTGGCAGATCTCTGCATAGGAATGAATTACTTCTTAGTGAAAGTTTGACTGATGCAAAAGGGCTTAAGTACTGCATAAATGAAGAAAAAATCCACTCAGAGCTCACATACAGAGCCATGGGGAGCAAACCTCTTATAGTGCAGTCTGTGGAAGAAATTAACTGTTTTGCTTCTGAGGAAAAATTGCATTTCTTTCATTATTGACATATTGTAACAGAAGTAGCTACGCTTACTTCTCCATAATACTTATTTAGGGTTTTTTTTTTTTTTTTTTTTTTTTTTTTTTTTTTTTTTTTAACGTAAGGCCATAGAAATAATTAGTCCCATCTGCACACACAAAAGACATGACACATGGAACAAAAAAATATGCCTGAAACAAAACTATACTTCCTTTCAAAAGCGATAGGGGAAATTAATGTCATCACTAGGCTGAAGACATAAAGAGATTCAAAATTAAAAATCCTTTGAAAGCTTCCAACAAGATTCCTATAATCAGCTTGAAGATAAGTAATGCTCCAAGCCCTTTAAAATATTATTGCTCACCCCATTAGAACTGTTTAAATGTACCCTACTATTCAACAAAAATTATACAGGATTACTGTGGAAACTATGTCATTTTTTCAGTAAAAGGCTAGATGTTTTAAGGGTAGAGTTCCCAACTAATGTAAATGTAAAAACCAAGACTAAAAAAAGAATAAAACAAAAACAAAAACATAACCAAAACTGGAAATGCCATCTGCAGCTATAATCCTTAATTATTGGTAATGTACCACTTCACAGGTGCTCAATTGCTCTAAGAAATTGCCTCATATTGCAGTTGAGTTATGAAAGAGTAAGGAAAGCAAGTTTTGTTTTTGTTTCCCAGGGAGTTTTATTTACATACATATATATGTGTCTATAAAATATGTGTATCTATATAATATATATGTATTCTTCTCTTCAGGCAGAAAATATATAATCAATTTTTCCTTTTGCTCCCAAAGCTTCTCTTTCAGTTATTAAATGTCATCTCTGTCACAAATAAAGCCAGAGAAAAGCACTTATGCATACTTCATTACCACTATTGTTCTATGAAATAATCCCTGGGATGTTGCACACAGCAGTTGAGATCTGGGAACATTCCTAAGCAGGAGTCCAAAATAATGAATGTTTCACAACTTTACTGAATATTTCAGATTTATTTTCTGATATGCTGTGTGCTTTTAATATCAATATTGTTATTATTTTTACCCATAACACTTGGAAGTAACCACTGTTTTTCCTTCCTTAAACATTTACAGGTAGCTCATATTGCATTGTTTATTAGCATTACTTGAAGACTGAGGAAATTGTCAGTGTTTAAGAAATTACTTAGTGCAAGCTGCTTCAAAGGGATTGTCAATTTTTATTACATACAGTGTGCAAACTCAATTTGAATGTCATAGCTATTTATTTAGGTTTAAAGAACCACAAATATAAGAACTTTTTTCCCTATACTTCAAATATGCTTGTCAATAAAACTGCAGGTCAAAAGCCCAAATGAATCTAAAACAGTAGCATACTCCCTTCATATATACATGTTTAAACAAGAGAGACATTGTCCAAATCAAATCAGCACTTCCCTACACTTCTGTCAGTTCTGGATATCTTGCAGTCCCTTTAACAGTTTCTAAACAATAACTTGCTAGAATCGTATTTTTGATTGAATTGTCTTGAAATTCAGGGAAATCCAATCAATTGCATAATCACTTCATTGCACAGAACACCAAGATTAATTTAAGACACCTAGAACTTGATATATTCAGTAACATTAGAAACTTCAACCAAAAATGTTTGGCCATCTAGTGCAAGTCATGATCATGCTGCATGCTAATGATGAGATTAACTCTTCATCAAGAACATTATCATAGATTTCACAGAATTACAGAATCACAGAATGGCTGAGATTGGAAGGAACCTCTAGAAATCATCTAGTTCATCTCCCCTCCTCCAGCAGGGACACCCAGAGCACAGGGTACAGGGTCACCTCCAGGCTAGTTTGGAAGACCTCCAGAGAAGGAGACTCCACAGCCTATGGAGCCTGGGCAGCCTTTTCCAGGGATCTGTCACCCTCACAGGAAAGATATTCTTCCTCACACGCAGATGGAACATCCCATGTTTTAACCTGTACCCATTATGCTTTCTCCTATAGATTTGTTAGCATCAGCTCTGAACTCATAAAATCAAATTTACTGGAAACACCCTACATTATCTATTTGCACTTTGGAAACAGGCTGGTCCTAACAGCAAAGATTGAATTCTACATGAAAGAGAGCTTACTGGTTTCTGACTGAGAAAATAATTTTGGACTATAAAAGCAGTCATACGTACATTTGATAATGATCACGAACCAATACATGGGTAAGAGCAAAGCTGCATCTGAATGCCAGTGAGACAGCTAATGGTATCCAAAGAAGAAATCTTGATTAATTCCAAAAATAAGATAATCAACCAAGTATGGGCAAGTACAGTCAAAGCAGGACAAAACACCAATTGAGAAAATTTCTTGTCATACAACCTTTACAAGAGCTAACTGGTGGGATGTGAGCCATTTAGCAACGTGAGTGATAACTTTCCAAGCAGAAAATTAACACTATTTCATTAAAGTAACTTGCTAATTTCTAAGTAAGGAAAGCCTTTATCAGGAAAGGAGTCAATATATTCATAGTAACTCTGAAAGACGAGAAGAACAAGGAGTAGCATCTCAAAATATGGAGCAATCAGTTGTCAGTGCTAATTGGAAGAGAAAAGTAGTAAATATTTGTTATGCATCAGGATTGATAGTTCTAGTTCGTAGTTTGTGAATTTGCAAAGGGAAAAGGAAAAGAAAAAAAAAATCCCTTCCTTAGAATCTTCACTAAATAATGGATGATACAAGAACAGATGCTATATAGAGAAGGTGCCAGGCCTTATTGTTTAGGTTTTTTGACTATAAAAGTCCCAGTAAAAAAATAATATATCTGAGCAAGTAACTTACAAAGCTGAATTGGAAGGAGCCTATGATTTAACATCTTCTTTGAACATCTGTTCTATAATAATAATAAACTGTCACATCTCTCCTCTTAAACTGCAAATGACATGGGCTATAAATTTGCAGAAACGTGAGAATATTCTGCTCCAGACTTAGCCAGAGTAAATCTAGTGGCCTTCTGACTTTAATGGATCTATACCATGTGTGAATTTGGCCACCAAATGGGATTTCACACTTTCTGTTTTAGGCTATTTTAGGTATCTAGCATTGGCATGAGTCAGAGAATCTGCAGTTAGGAGCTGATAGTTCATAGAAAAGAAGTATGTGTCTCCAGAGGATGATAAAGAATGCTGGAGTCAGGAGCTTAAAGTGGGCAACATGAATAATTCCTTTGTTCCTGTCTTTCCAAATATGTTATTTTTCATACGCAAATTCAAATAACTAAAATATTATTAAGTCCGATACAAGAAAGTTGCATTCTAAAGTGAGAGAGAAACCAATGAACTGGTGCTTTATAAAGCACACAACTACTTAGATCTGTCTTCGTACTGAAAGTCTTAAATCAAAATGGCACCTTTTGTTCAGTTGGTATTCATAAGATGTTAATGTGTTGCCAAGATTTACCACAAGCAATAATTCAGCTATTAGGCAAAGAAATAATTTCATTGTCAAAAGAAATTCCACTAATGATGAGAGTAGTTGTGAGAAGAGTGACAGATAAAACAATACAAACCAGAACCAAAAACTGTTGATTTTTTAATCTAGAAACTTGACTTCTCATGTTGGTGACACTGAAGCTTGGCTCAGAATTCTAGCATCGTATGTGTTTGTTTTGTGAGGTTTAATTTCTTATGTTTTCTTAACTCTTCTCAACCAAGAAACACAGGAACCTTTTAGGTGTTATATTTTTTACTGAATAGTAAGCAAAACAGATCTATGATTTGAGCTTCATTAGTGGAAGTGGGATAAGCTAAAAAAAGAGTGAATTTATGTGGAGCATTTTCAATTATACTTCTAAACGTAATTTAATCCCCATAATTTCTCTTGTCTTTCTAGAGAGTTTTATAGAGACAATTAATTATAAGATTAGCAGAATGTTTTTAGTTCTGTATTTCTTCTACTTAAAGAGAAAGATTGATGCTGAAAAGCTTAATTTCAAAGAGTGTCAGAGATGTATATTTGCCTTTGACAATAGTTACAATAATAGTTGAGATGATAGAGAAATTAAATGACCTTCATGTTGTCTAGTAAGATATTCTGGTGTTAAACATTAAATGAAGTGTGCTACTCTGGTATTCTGCTCCTCCTGTGTGGAACAGCTCAGAAATATATTGCTAAGCTGTACCTTTTACAAAAAATATTTAATTAATCCACATACTCTGTGGATTAAACTCTGTATACTATTGTAAATGACTGAGTGTGAATAGTACACCCCAAAATGAAGATGCATCTGAATTAAAGATGCTCATTTGGGATATGTCAAACAATCACAGATTTTAAAAGATTTTTTTAATAACAGCACAAACAAAAAACCCTTCAGACAATCCCAAATCTAGAGCTGTTCCTGAAGAAAGAAATCTTGCATCTTTTCCAGAATTAAGTTCCTCCTGAAGTTTTCAGATATGACGTTGCCTGTGGGATCTAATGAGAAATCTTCTCCTGTTGAAATAAATAAGAAGTTTGTAATGGGCCTCAGTGAAACCTGAAGCTAGTCCTATTTCAGTTAATTCTACTGAATTCACATTTATGTGAAATTATGAATAAGATATTTTAGAATAAAAAAATACATACGCTTTCTAAAACTCTTTACTAAACTCAGCTTTACTAAACTCTACTAAAACTCAGCCATATTTTCTTCTCACCCTACCCAATCTTATTTCCTCATAAGGAAAATGCATTCAAATAATACTGTTGCATTGAAATAATAATTTGAATGCTTCTGAAAGTACCTGGAAGAGTTTACAAGGAGTCTTAAAATTGTTCACTCTCACTGTCTGTCTTGTTAGACCAGCTTCCATTACCACCTAGATTAAGCAGATTGTGGCTCAGATCTCATGTGTCTATTTTTTTTTAACAGTGAAAGTAACATCTGTCCTTTTCAGTCTCTTCACAGCATCCAACCACATTGACAGATGTTTCCCAAACCCTACTGTCTGCTAACATTTAAAGGAATACAGTATTTGCATAAACACTGGGAATTTCAAGCTTGATACATTCCATACTGTTTTAATTTTTAAAATCAACATTTTTTGTTCTATACCCATCATTTTGTTTTACTCCTCATAAAGCAGACATTGTGTGCACACATCTGTTAAATCTGGGCTGCATTTATTACAGTTCTGCTCTTCCAGAAACAGGAAGGATTAATTACTACAGACCGGCTCTAGAAGCACCCCCATGTTTCTTAACACACAAAATTAATTCAGAGTTGACAAAACTCTTTCAGACACAACCTGCTTCCTGCTGATGGCGCTTTATTAGCATATTCTTCCCAGAAAAAAAAATGCCTCATAGACCCTTTTTACCTCTCCTCAGAGTTCAATTTGTAAAGCACTGAGTGACAGGCAGCAAAATGGCTTGAATATATCTAAGGCAAGTTGCCAAATTCTCCCGATAGAAGCACTTTGGAGCCTTTGTTCTGAGTACATTAAAGTCACAGAAGGTCCATGTACTGTAGACAGTACAGGGCAGGCAGGATGTTCACAGTAAGACAAAACAGCAGGTGATAAATGACATTAAATAACAGTGAGAATTTACCACAGACTAAATTAACTACTGGAGTGAAATGTTCTCAGCTCTAAGGCTATATTAACAGTGAATTTATAATCAGGTGATTATCATTTTTTTTAGTGTGCAAGGAAGTCTATATGTAAAAATGATCAAGACAGCTCTATTTAACTCCAGAGACAAGCTGCTGGAACTAGTTCTAAAAACGACAGAGAGTAATTCTTCTTTGCACCCTTATAATGTAATTTATACACTAAGCACTTAAAAGTGAATTAGATTGTTGGATACCTGACATACACTGCTTTGTAGAGTTACAGCTACACTGGGTGGCTCCTAGCTGATCCTGCTTGACTCTTGAAAATAGGTTTCCGTCACTTCTACTTAAGAAACTTGCAAATGAAAATTCACTATCTCTGAGGTGAGGGAGAAGATGAATGTTTGCCATCTATACAGATTGTGATTGAATTTAAGGTTTTGTAAGAAGATTAATATTATAATTTACTTGAGCAACTGTATTGTCAATTAACATTTCTGCATAATCTCTTTATATGGTCTGGATGTGCAAATTCTTTCTTTTTTTAGAGAAGCAATGCTTATAATAGTAATTTCAGATTCCCAAGAAAAAGGGGAAAGGATTTTTTTTTTTTAATGAATATGCTACTACACATTTGTGTGATGATATTTTTTGAGATATACAAAGGTAATTTCTTCTGTATTTCATTTGCCTAGAGTTAACATATTTCTCCTATAATATTCTTTCCAGGAAAAAATTACAAGCAATCAATTAAAAATAGTGAAACAATGTAACAACTGAAGATAAAAAAAAATGAAATAACAAAACAAATACAAAACACTAGGGAACAGTGTTTAAGAAACAGCTTGAAGAAAAGCCTCATAGTGTTTCCTAAGTCTTGGTGGTAATTTTTTCCTCATAGATACATATTTATATTCAGGATCCCCAACCTGATTGTAATAGTTAATTCTCAAATGTTATTAGGATGCACAGAAGAAAGAATGAATTAATAAAAATTGATATACTTTATATTAAACCTGTCTATCTTAATAAGGTTTAATTGGAACTTGTAGCTTCATATAGAAAGAATTAAAACTGGATGGCCTTACCAGTGGAGACTTACTGGATGGTCAGCTGAATTTAAGAGTCAGTCTATGAATTCCTTGAGAAAATTCTCCATTCCAATTAGCAAGAAGCATCGTAATGTCCAACAAAAACCATTTTGTAATGACTCAACACTCATTTATTCAAAGTCTATAGTATACTCCAGTCCATCCTGATGCTTGAACTTGGATTTGTTGTATGTACCAACAGCATTTTGTTACTGTATAATTGATATTCAGTGTCTTTAGCATATTTACTTAATAAATACTATTCTAACATTACCATGAGGATGGTTTATTCTCTTCAAAATAGAAGAAAATATTTCTTCCTTCGCTTTCTTCAAACTTGTTCCTCCCAATATATGATCACAAATTGCATACTGGATGAAGAAGGACATGAAAATGTTTTGCATCTCTATGTCAGATATGGATAATTTTTGATTTATGCATACTTTTTCTACGCATACTCTATTCTATATGAACATTTCAAGAGAAAAAATAAAAATCAACAAAAAATGCAAGTGTTTTACTTCAGGAGGAAAAAAAAGAAAAAAGACAGGAAAGAACTTATTAGAAAGGCAACCTATAAAACCTAGAGAGTTCTTCACAATAGGCAAAAATCTCACTGCTGTGATCTCAAAAGTTCTGAAAACTATAGTGGATTTGGCCACATTATAGTGACTTAGATCACGTTTTTCCTTTTGATCACAGAATCACAGAATATTCAAGGTTGGAAGGGACCTCTAGAGATCATCTAGTCCAACCTTCCTACTCAAGCAGGCACACCTAGAACATGTGGCACAGGGCGGCATCCAGGCGGGTTTGGAAGATCTCCAGAGAAGGAGACTCCACAACCTCCCTGGGCAGCCTGTTCCACTGCTCTGTCACCCTCACAGTAAAGAAGTTCCTCCTCACCTGGAGACGGAACTTCCTGTGCTCCAGCTTATGGCCACTACGCCTCGTCCTATTGCTGGCCACCAATGAGAAGAGCTTGTCCCCTTCTTCCCTGCATTCTCCCTTCATGAACTTTTACATGTTAATTATATCCCCTCTCAGCCTTCTCTTCTCCAGAGAAAACAGGCCCAGTTCTCTCAGTCTCTCCTCATATGAGAGATGCTCCATTCCCTTAATCATCTTAGTTGCTCTTCACTGCACCCTCTGTAGAAGCTCCACATCCCTCTTATACTGGCGAGCCCAGAACTGCACACAGTACTCCAGGTGCGGCCTCAACAGAGCTGAGGAGAGGGGCAGGATCCCCTCCCTTGACCTGCTGGCAACACTCCTCCTGATGCAGGGCAGAATCCCATTGGCCTTCTTGGCCATGAGGGCAAACTGCTGACTCATGGTTAACATGGAAGGGATCTCTAGGGATCATCTAGTCCAACCTTCCTGCTCAAGCAGGGACACCCAGAGAACAGGGTACATGTGGCACAGGGGGGCATCCAGGCAGGTTTTGAAGACGTCCAGAGAAGGGGACTCCACAACCTCCCTGGGCAGCCTGTTCCAGGGCTTTGTCACCCTCACAGGAAAGAAGCTCCTCCTCACATGCAGATGGAACTTCCTGTGTTTCAACTTATACCCTTATACCCTAATCTGTCCTGGTGCCTGGGGTTATTTCTCCCCAGGTGCAGGAACCTGCACTTGTCCTTCTTGAACCTCATGAAGTTCCTCTCTGCCCAACTCACCAGCCTGTCCAGATCCCTCTGGATGGCAGCACAGCCCTCCGGAGTGTCGGCCACTCCACCCAGCTTGGTGTCATCTGCAAACTTACTCAGGGTGCACTCTGTGCCCTTGTCCAGGTCACTGATGAACAAATTGAACAGCACCAGGCCCCCACCCCTGGGGGACACCACTGGTCACAGGCCTCCAACTGGACTCGGCCCCATTTATCACCACCCTCTGAGCTCTGCCATCCAGCCAGCCCTTGATCCACCGCACCATGCACTCATCTAGTCCACTCTCCTGGAGCTTCCGTATGAGGATATTATGGGAGACGGTGTCAAAAGCCTTGCTGAAGTCAAGGTAGACAACATCCAGCCAGCCTGTCACCCCATCATAGAAGGCTATGAGGTTCGTCAGACATGACTTCCCCTTGGTGAATCCATGTTGACTGCTCCTCAACACCTTCTTCTCCTTCATATGCCTGGAGATTCTGTCTAGGATGAACTGTTCCATCACTTTTCCAGGGACGGAGGTGAGGCTGACTGGCCTGTAATTGCCCGGCTCCTCCCACTTGCCCTTTTTGAAGACTGGAAGACTTTTGATGCTTCTTACAAGATGCCAGGTGTTCTGTGATTTCAAAATATATTTTTCATGCCAAAAGGTTTTTTTTTCTTTTCTTTGTTGTTGTTTTTTAATGCTTGGAGACTTAAAAGCACCTGACATTATACTAAGATCACTTGAAATCAATGTGAAATTAGAAGCCCAAAAATAAAAGTATTTTTAAAAATATGTTTAAATCTTATAGTTTTCTTACTTAACTAAACAAAATGCTATCTTGGCATTTGGTCAACTGTTTAGAAATTATCATGTGTATATGATAGAAAAAAATCTAAGTTTTTGAGTTTCAAGCCATCTTAATCCATCTATTATTCTTTTGGGTGGTGAAGCATTATCAGTAGCACTGCC
Organism: Nothoprocta pentlandii; assembly: GCA_013398315.1. NCBI lineage: Eukaryota > Metazoa > Chordata > Aves > Tinamiformes > Tinamidae > Nothoprocta > Nothoprocta pentlandii. The sequence goes on from VZSG01000984.1 coordinate 120,692, forward strand.
TCCAGAGCAACAGGAGGCACAGATAAAAAGATATAGTAAATCAGCTTTACCTGATTTAAAATAGCAAGATGAGAATTATAAGAAGGAAAAAGTCTCTTCTGCTTGCATAAAGGATGTCAGAGGCCTTTTAAAAATTATAATTCACTTATATACTATTTTTGAAATATATATGGGAGCATCCCACCCTTTGATTTGGTTGGCAGCTAGTTTCCTGTTTTTGTTCATTTATAGGAGGCACTTTCACAAGTGCTCCAGCAAAACACCACCACCACCAGAAGCATGCACTAGGCTCACATGCTTTATATCTATGCCTCACCATCCAGACAAACTTTAGTCTTTGCTTTCCAACAAAAGGTCAGGTTACGCTACAAGTCTTTCATGAACTGTTCTGTGCAAAGATCTTTTGTATTTCTGATCCTGAAGTTGTTGCTAGGGTGGACTCTTTCTTTTGTTTAAATCTCTATACTTACTACCTTGAGATAATATATGTGTATGGGAGGGCCTCTCAGCAGAAAGTCCTGAACTCTGTGCCTTCCAGCAAAGCAAAGGTATGTAAATTGGCAACAGCAGTTTCCTGTCTCTGCTGTGAACAGATTGGACTCGGAGATAGGCCCTCTGGCAGTCTTTCACTCGGCTGCTGATGCTGGCCACTGTGGAATTTTCCCTGACTTGCTCCTTGCAGCTAGCGCTAGGAAATCTTGCAAGTGTTAAAAGGAAAATGTCAAAGGTTACTAAAGAAAAAATAATCCCGAGTGTCTATGTTTTCAAGAAACATCACATTACTATTCTCTAAAAGATATAGTAAACAGAGGACAATAAAGCTAAAAAAAAAAAAAAAAAAATCACAACTCTGACCTAATTCATAAAAAATAAAACTTTTAAAAATTCAATTATAATCTCAAATATTAAATGTTGCAGCTGTCCTTAAAAGTAGAATCATGAATTTCTGGTTGTAGGTATTGTATAATTCCAGTGGCATTACTAGTATCTTACAAAATAAGCAAGCAGCATTAGGTTATTATTTTCAGTGGCTTGCATAGATTACCTAAAAGCTGAAAACCTCTCCTTTAGAAATCTTTTGGGATTATTAATTATGTTTTTTGTAGTCATAATATGACACTTTTCCCCTGAACGCATAGCAATTCACTTAAATTTCTTATAGACTTTATATAGGTGTGCCTCCAAAATAATGAGTATTCCAAAGCCCTAATATGCAGCACTGGACAAATATACAGACCATGTTTACTTCTGCTACCTGTCAATGATACATGTTTGGGAATTTGAAAACTAATTTTTTTTTTTAGCTTGGTGCTCAGGATGTGCAAAAGTTCGTACAATCTCTAATACTAAAAGACTAACAAATGCTGTGTTTGATGACTCTATACTTCTTTCAGTATGTTTATTACACAAGGAAGAGATTTCACTTTAAGATTGTTTTCAACATAAAAGCGATTTAAGATCATTAAAAGAAAAAGAAAAAAAAAAGCAACAGGGATGAAATCTTTCTGTTATTTAGTATCAGAAGCCTGCAACCCTTAGTCAGGTACAATCTGTATAGTCTCAGGGAGAAGTCATCAGGGACTGCACGCACCTACATTTCCCATTTCATGCTTTCACAAATTTTCTTCATACACTCGAAGTCAATCTTAAGTTCCATAGTAAACTTTTGTTGAAACAGATCCTGCCTTTTTTGTATCAGTTATGGTCAAAACCATTAAAAGCAAAAGGCATTTTTTAACTTCTTCATAATCCCACTAGGCTTTCAGAACAACCAAGTGATTTTTGGCCAAAACAGACTCTGACGGGACCAATTGTTACACAGACCCTTGATATGTTTCTTTTCATGCTGGAAAAGCACAGAAATAATTTTAATGAGCTTGGCATTACCATCTGCAGTGGAGTACATATACCAGAAGAAATAACAGCATAGAACTGCTTATACACTTTCACTGACAATGACAATATTTCTTGTCTTGTCCACACTCAAATAAATTAAAAATGCTGAATGTTCTCTTCAGTATCAGAGAAGTTTATCTCTCATAAACTTGGTAATAGTTTATCTTTTTTTTTTTTTTTTTTTTTTTTTTTTNTTTTTTTTTTTTTTTTTTTTTTTTTTTTCTTTTTAGGGGAGCCAAAGAAATGGACCAGATTTGTTATATACCTCTTCTAAAGAACTTCATAATATTTTGTAATTTTTCTTTAAAAAGAAGAAAATTATCAGAAAAAAAGAAAATTTAAGATACATTTTTTGCTGTTGTTTTCAGTACTGAGAACAGTTTTATATTTGTTTACATTTTGGATTTATGTATGGGTGTGTTATTGCCAGTTACTCTGCCATATGGAAAACCCTATAGCATTTAAACTATACTGTAAGACTGGTAATTTTTAATGAACTGCAGCTAACATTTGAGGGGTTCAGGTTGTCTGAGGAAATTTGATGGAAAGGAGAAGAGGCATAGGATTGCTTATTTTTTTAATTCTCGTAATAAAAACAAATAACTTGTCAAAATGCATTTAATTTTATTGAAATTACCTGCAAAGGAGGTGTAAAGCCACAATGTTGATGAAGAAAAGAGATCTATGTTTTGTTACAACTTAACTTATCATGTGACACAACACACTATTCTGCTAATACTAAGAACCAACCCAGGGAAAAAAAAAGGAAAAAAAAAAATCTGCAGGTTGTTCACAGTCATTATAGACATAGACAATGCTATATGGACAGAACTAAAGGAAAAGCCAGTGTTCCAGGAGATCTGTTGAAGTGTGGTGAGTAATAAACTGTGGTGAGTAACTGCGGTGGGATAAAACATGAAAATTGAGCAGTTGTGACTTGGTGACTCTTTGTAGCCCATGTACAAAGCCACTTAGCTACATTGCTTTCATGTTTATGGGAAGCTTTTGAGTCTTCAACTGAGTGCTCTCAGTATTTGAAATAAATAAGTGACCAAACTTAATTACCTGTTAAAAAATTGCTCGGGCTTTCCTTTATATAGACTTCATCCAGAATCCTCAAAATTGTCCCATATTTTATTGAGAAATAATTCCATGTATTCTCAAGACAGACAATTTTGCTGAATTTATTTTTTCGTAGGGTTTTAACAACTGATTCTGAAGTTTGAATTATGAACATATGAATAGATTAATTTTGAGGGATGTACAGGAAAAGATAGAGAGAAAAATAAACATTTCAAACTCTTGGAGAGCTTTTCCAGAAAAAGCAAGCTTTTATATTCTCAGTTTATAGCTAAAGTATACAAACACACATAATTTAGGAGATATTTTCCATATAAATATTATAAATCTCAAATGTTTCTGAAATTCACACTAATTGCTAAGATTGATACCACCCCGCAAGTTCCTTCTCTTCCTAGTTGGATAGTCTTAGTATAGTGTGAGTTGTTCTCTGGAAGAACATCTCTCTCTTTTGCCTGTTAGCTACAGAAGGGAAGATAATTGATTGTTAAACTATTTAGGGCAAGTGATAAAGATTATTTATAAACAGCATGTGTATGTATTGCAGTAGAAATATTGCTTGAGAAGTATAAAACCTTCCTTTTCCAGGCAAATTTAGCAATTATAAAAAAGCTAGATTACAAACTCTTAAAATGCTAAAACTAGGTGAAATGAATTCTGCCTGAATTGCAAGCACAAAGCACTACAGAAACACAGCCCAGCAGTACACATTTTAACTCCATTATCTGAAATTTAAGGGAAGTGACAGATAATGACTTTTTTCTTCAAAAATAAAGCAATTTTTGAGACTTGTTAAATATCAAGGAACAGTAATAATTACAAATAGTAAAAGATGCAAGAAAGAATATTATGTAAACACATTCAAAATGCATTTTTTCCTCAATTTTTTAGATGTACATAGGTAGACAATCTTCTAAGTCTAAACTTTCTTGGAAAATTCATTACAGTACAGTACTCTATGCATTTTTATAACAGACAACCAATGGCCTATTTCCATAGAACATTAAGTTCTGAAATGTTGGAACTGACTACCTGACCAGTGTCTAAGTATTGTTCCAGCACTTCTCTTAAATTTTTACATAGAGTCATGTTTATTTACTCACAAATGATTTTAAAAACAAAGCTATTGTTTTCATCTACCTACGTACATCTTCTGCCTCTGATTAATAGTGTCAGAATGAACAAAGTTCCTGAGGAACATCAATGTGTATGAACACACTTTCTACAAGAATTAATTTGCTATTCAAAAAAATGGATTTTCTTTTCTGAATCCAATCTAAAGAAAGTGTTTACATAAGGGGAAATTCAACTGTTTTGAGATGGAAGTTTATAGTCCAAAGTTTTGTCCAAAAGAGATTGTGGAAATTGAACTTTCCCTATAATTGACATAAAGGTGGTTTGTTTGTTTGTTTGTTTGTTTGTTTGTTTGTTTGTTTTGGAGTTCAGTGTATGAATACACAGAAGAGGAATCAAAAAAGTGCCTGGTTGTCTCAAATCCATGTGGTGTTTTAGCCCTTTCATGCTGTTGTGAGTGCGTTAAAACTACATGAGTATGTTGTGAGTGTGTTAAAATTAGACTTCCAAATTCCACTCTACACAGAGTGTGTTTTCCTTCACAGAGTACTAAACAGAGAATAATTGCTCACTAGAATGGCTACATATTCAAAATATTTCTCTGCTTAATCAATACATACCACATAGTGCTCAATCAGAAGTTTACTTGAGGATAACAGTGAAAATGACAGCAATGAGATTAAGAAACATATTTTGCTTTTACAGAAATCCATCTTCACTTCTTTTCATGTTGTAATTCATTCACCTGTCTCTCCCTTTCTCTCTGAATCATTCATGTGTATAAATCTAGCCTTCAACTCTGCTTTATACTTTAATAGACACCATCCAAAGAAGTCAGTCTCAGGGCTGAGCCTGGAATATACTTGAGTTAAGGGCCTGTGACTGAACATGACCCATAATTCATGTTCAGTAGTCCCCAAATTTTTGCATTTGCTTGACAGTTTTCAGAACATTCATACAATTGATGTTAAATGTCAAAGTTACAGTAGACTACTGTTAGATGACTATGTTAGATGACAGGCTCAGGTATCTCCCCTTTTAAAATAAAATTTTGAAAGACACAATTTTGTAAGAAATTTCTGTAAAAGAAAGAACCATGTTACATTCCCATAATGAAATTCGCTAGGATCTGGATTCACTAGGATCTGGATTTGTACTGCTGCCTGAAAGAATCTTTATTCAACAATTCTAGAACATCACTACTGAGATGAAAGCACTCAGCTAACAAAAAATATATGTAGAAAAGGAAAAAAAAATCAAGCTTTGATTTCTCCAACTTCTGAGTAGGACTAAGATCTTCCTCTTATTAGTCAATATCGAAAAAATATCAAAAAAGGGTCCTGTTGGCAACATTCTTCTCAGGGTGAAAAGGAAACTATTCACCTTCTTGTAACAGTAAAATAGTTGACACTGCAAGCAGGAGGGTAAAGGGTAGAGGAATCCTAATCTCTTAAAAGGACATCAAATTGCTTCCTCCTGAGGGAAGGAATCATGATCCCTTGTTATTTTTCTATTTTATTTCCCTATGCATGCTGTCATCCTTTCTTTAGAGGTAACACCTACTACTGCTCACATCAACACTGTCATTATAATCTCTAAGACACTTTTCATCACCTTCTACCTTTCAGCAGACTAACCACTTGACACCTCATTTTATGATCAGATATCTTATCTGTCATCAACATTAAAACAAAATTTATTTTTTTATCCCGTATGGATTAAGTATGTTTCAAGAGCTGAAAAACAAAATCTTGAGTATATTTTTGGTAAGTAATTAAGTCTTTGACATGGCTCTTTGAACAATCACTGAGGAAAATAAGTAAATGAATAATTTTACAGTCCATACAACCTATTATAAACTTAATGAATATGAAAAAAGAAAAAAGGACTTTTAAATTTTTAGTTATACTAGAAGAGTACATTTCTTAGATGAGAATCAACTATTTTATAAGCTTGCAAGTGCTAGCATTTCCAGATTTTTTTTCCTTCTAGGCAAGACTATATCTGAAGACAAGTAGAGAGAGAGGAGGAGACAGCAGGTATGAACTGATTATCATTTGTCATGAATGTTTATAGAAAAGAGTGGTCTGAGAAAAAGTAGATAATTCATCTGAACTCATACCAAAAAAAAAGGTTATTATCTTCACTATATGACATTTTAACAGTGACTTTCAGTCCACTCAGAATATTCATATGCATATTTTTATGAGGATATCTTCTGTGATTTTGATAATATTGACTTTTGGTTTTGCTTGTGTGTTAACAAACACAGCAATTCAATAATGGTCAAATTTTTTCATCTTCTCCACAACAGGTTAGGTATACTTTCTTCTTATAGGAAAATCTTAGGAGTGTTGAGTAGCATCTGTGTACTTTTCGACAGCTGGCTTGCCAGCAGGTTGCTTAGATTACTAGGCAGGAGATGTCCAAACTGTCCACTCTCTTTTCTAAAGAAATGCAAAAGGAAAGTAAATATTAGTTATAGTCACACATTCGTTGTCTAGATATTAGTACAGGTCTTGAAGCTGACTTACCAGTTAGTGATTCTTAAACTATATATGCACCCCTTGACATTTAGTAATGATGTTTTGTGCTATAATTATAGTCAAATATATTGATATAGAAAATAAATATTTGAAGCTAGAGAAAAAAAATCTTCTTTTAAACACTATTAGCTGGATCATTTCTCTTAACATTCTGTCCCTTTACATTGATTCCCTGTGTATTTAAATCTCTAATTTAGTTCAACATTTGTGTTACTAATAGGTAATATTGGACATTTCTTTTGTTGTAAATTTTTTATCCTAATTTGGACTAATCCAGAGAAACTTCCCATATAACAAGAATGCTCAGGTATTGAGATTAAAGTCTCTCTATGATATACTTTCAATCTAATTCAGGGAATCCATACAAGGCACATCTACACTATGCACCAAATTTGATGTAGAAACTATTAGATTAGATATGTAGATTAGATCAGTCAACAAGATTCTGCCTTAACTCTAGTCCCAGTGCTCTCTGGAGATATTCTGATCCTGAAAAATTTAAAGCTACTAGCCCATGTTCAACTAAAGAGCGCTTGTCAGAGTAATGCAATATACTAAAAGATGGCCATTTTCTTGAGAGAAAATAAAATAGAGAGATAACAGTGCATAATGAATGTTAAGTCTTAGTATAATTTGTCCTTTAAATTGTATTTGCTTCCACTTTAAAACTCCCTAGGCTGAACTACCTCAAACATCACAATGTCATGAAGTTGACACCATCACCTTTTTTTGAACTAACCCTTGGAATATTCTAGTAGGAGAATCTCATCTCAATTACCCTTTGAGTAAATGTGATTAGAATCTATTCTATATTAGTTACCTAAAACTGCAAACATTTTGTTATAATTTTTGTTATAAGCAATTGCCGTCTCTCACACTAATAAAAGACTGGTATAATCATCACTTTGTCCTGTAGTGTTCATTAGTGTTATGAATAGCAATATGTAGTGCAAAAACACAAGCCAAACACATCTTATTTAAATTGAACTTCCTATCAGTTTTCTTTATAGATCTGTCTTTCGAATTTAAAGAGGTATGCTCAACACAGCCTTTAAAAATGGAAAATCTTCCTGTTTAAAGGCTACATCCTGAAATATTCAAAAGTGACAATGCCTCACTATATCCTCTGTAAATTCTCTGCTAATTGTGGTAACCTTGAGATCCTTGAGAATAGTTTATTAAATTTCTAAACTGATTTTCCTTGTATATTGTGACATGTGAGCCTGTATAGATATTGGATGACTAAGGTGAAATATTTCTAATTAAGCAGCAAAGCTCATTATTTAAACACCTGTATGTGAGATAGCTGTCCTATGCTTTTGTTATAGTCATAGCATGCAGTTCATCTCATTCTCATTTTACTTGGTATCTGGGAAAAATGCACATCTGTATGACAATGTTAGCCAGAGGCTCCTTGTTAAATATCTGGCTGATTGGAAAGCACAACTGAAGAGCTTCAGGGTCCAATCAATTTATCTTCCTTATCAGCATGTACATTGTAGAAAATCTATTAATTCTTTTGTATATCTGTCATAGATCATAATACATCTGGTCTAAGTCTTTCAGATGGGTACTTTTCCCAGACATCTACATTACGAACTTCCAGGCAAATCAGGATCCTTTAAATGTTTAAAAGATGCTTCTCTTTAGAAAAGATTAGAAAACAGCATTTTCTTTGTCTTACTCTTAAAAGTTCAATTTCAGCACACAACTGACTTAAATATCAGCACATTATTTGACATGTTTAGACCAGAATCCTTT
>VZSG01000984.1:142169-155204 GCA_013398315.1 Nothoprocta pentlandii
TATATATATATATATAGTATATAATATATAGTATTCTGACCATGTTACATGTAAAATGTAAACACAAGATATATTGCTGGAAATGTACATATAATTTCAAAAAGGCGAATTGGTTGAACTTTCTAAAGAATCATGCCTAAAGCAATTAAAGTATGACAATAAAATGAAATTCACATTTCGTAATCACATCAATCTTCCCTTCTCCTTGACACTAACCCTCAAGTTTCCCTCCAGACTTCTTATTTCTGCTAAAGACCCAGGAAAAAATACATATTTTCCTATTGCTCTTAGAACATCCAGCTTTGCTGATATTTCTTGTGCCTGTTGTGAGCATGGAATGCATTGCAGAAGAAAAAGATCAGGATGTAGGGTAGAGAAATATGGTTATTACTATTCATTGTTACATTCTGAGACTGTTTATGAATGCATAAATGGCTGAATCACATCAGCTGCTGAGATTAAGCTGTGAAAGAAAAGAGTTGCTAAACCAGTAGTAGAAGAGGAGGAGATGGACTAGTGTTGTTACTAGCTGTGTAGGTGAAGAAAAATTGGCATTGCTTCCAGGCAAATGCAATAAAACATATCACAAGACCATAGGGAAAGCACTATCAAAAATGTATTCGCCCCTTAGGCACAATGCAAACACACAGTCCTTTGCTAATATGAACTGCCATAATTCAAAGTAGTCCAATAGATTTATAGCAATTTAGATTAACTGGTACTGTCCCCAAGTGTCCAGCTCCCTTAAGAACATTTCAAAGGTCACAGACACAGCAGCATATGTTTCCAGAGCTGGTGAGCTCATACTGACTGGATGAATACACCTTACAAAAGTACCATAACATACAGTTTAAGCAAGCAGTTTACAAAACAAAACAACAAAATACCACCTTTTGTAAGTGTACAAAAATGAATTTAAACTGAAAAGGGTATTCTAAAATCTACACTGCTTTGCCATTAGATTCTGAGTTTGGTTGCTAGGTATGAAAAATCATAGAAGCTAGCTAAAATAGCAGTAAATGTTTCCATTTTTGTCACATTGCATTTGTACAATAAACGGGCAGATTCTCTGTTCAGATGGAGATTCACAGGTTCTCAAGAAAAACTAATTATCCCACGTGAATAGCACTGTCTTCACCGTGAACAAACATACCAGGTGTTGATAGGGAAGCCAGAAGGTGAGAAGGAGGAAGGAATAAAAAACTATGTGTCTGTCGTTAACAGTTTTCCATCTGGAAAGGGAAGTGACTACATGGTGTTTTCAATTTCTATTTGTTTTGGTAAAAAATGTCAAACTCTGATAGAAAACATCTTAGTCTCAAGAAAAGGTAGTAAGGCTCCACAATGCCGAGACAGCTGCACAGTTAAGATGCAATGCTACCAGCTTCTTGGTCCACAGCAAGCAAAACAAGTAAGTTAATGAAATGATATTATTAAGGAATGCCTTAGCATAAAAGCACCGTACTGGGCCCACAGTATCTATTCTGGGACACTAGTGCAGAGTTTAGAAGGATACACCAGACATTATCATCTGAACAATGTCAAGGTTAATGACATTGGGGAATGTTCAAGAGCAATATTATTTTGAACTCTAGCTGGAATTCATGGGCAGTAATACACCTTTTACATATTTCAAAGATAGCTAAACACTGTACAAACAGATGAACAGATGAGGCTTCTGCACTGCTAAGAGACAGGACGCAAACCAACCCATGATAGTCACTCATGTTTTACACTTAATATTTAAGTAGCTTATGTGATTACTTGTCCTATTAATAAAGAATTTGAAAGGGGGAAAAAAAAACAAAAAATAAAAAAATAGCTAAATAGTTCCCTTCATGTAGAATGACTTAAGGATTTTTTTTTTTTTTTTTTTTGATGGTTTTGGTGGTGAGAGCATTAGGGGGAGGGAGCAAATTTCTTTCTCATGATTCTTTTAGAGAAATTACTTAACTGATCCACATAGTATACGATTTTCCTCATGAAAATTCCCCAAATCGTACCATATTTTAATCAGTTTTAAGGGCATAACAGAGTGTGTGTGTAGGTGGTTCTAAATCACGCGATTACTGGAATAATGTAGAAAGCTGCAATTTGGGCGGCTGGTAGTTTGTATCTGTTTAAAAATAGACTAATTTATCAAGTTACATAAACCAAAAATAATCACATTGAAATCGTGTGTAAATTGGAGAATGAATTTATCAGCACTCACACCATTTCCAGTTCAAAACAAACAAATGAAATAAACCATAGAAAACTTATGGAAATTCTTCTGCAGCCGAGCAACATACTGCAAAAACTGTGGTCTACATAATTTTTTCAGTATTGTCTTGCTGATACATTGGAGACTGCTACACATGTATTACAAATTATTTTTCTCATTGGAGCAAAAATCAAAAGCTATCTTTGGTTTTTCAGTTATAGAAGGGCAAAGGTAAATATAAAGCTGGATGGCTCACCAGTATTGTTAAAAACAAGACCCTACACCCTATAGCAAACCTGTCAGAGAATCATTTGGCAGGAAATCAAATTCCGTGCTTACTTCTGATTATTCACATACTTCTACAAAGTATTGGACCACTCATATTCTACATATACACACACATATGTAATCCTCTTCCGTATGCTAAAGAAAAGCACAAGTGGAATTTGTACTGACTTTTTTTTCCAACACAATGTAAATAAATAAGCAGAAAAGTAAAAACCTCAGCTCAGCCTTTAGAAGAAGCAGAATTATCCCACTACAATATGGTCATCAACAACATGGTCATCAACTTCACTATTTCGATTGCAGAATGATGACTATGACAAGATATTCACAAGGGCCAAATGACAGAGGATATGGCTGAGGCTGTCCTGATGTATTCAAATACACATCATGAAAACTATAGCATCTAAATTGCAGTTTATCAGCTGCAACTCAATGGCATATTTGCACGCACATCAGGGTTTTGTTTTCATTTGGTTTTCTTTGAGCACAAGTCAAATTACAATTTCTTGCAGGAGCATAATTTTCTTTCTACAGACTTAAAAGTTCTAACAGAGGTAAGTTCAGCCATTGATCATATGGAAGAAAAATATCATGTAAGCGTGATCCAAAGCTACAGCTGGGTCTGTGTATCTATGCTCAGCACCACATCTGCATCTCTTCTTGCCTCAGTGTTTTATCCTGCTATTCTCTCAACACTAATTCAATAATACTGCCTTCAGTTTTCTTACCTTCAAGATTTCAGTCTGCTATCTTCACTGTAAATCATACTCTCTTTATTCACTAGAATTATTATTCTACTATGGTTTTTGTTTGTTTGTTTGTTTGTTTGTTTTTTTAATAAATAAATCCTCAAATACTGAGAGTTCACTTATACAGGGCAGGTGGATAAAACCATGAATCAGAGTTACAATATATCTACTATTTCTCCAGAATCATTGATGCATTTCCCTACACCACTCCTATACTTAATTATATACTAAGGTATGTATAATGAAGTAATTATACATGCTCTGATACAGCTTCAATGGCTATAACACTGCAAGGGGAAAAGCTGAGCCTGCTACCTGTGTAGGAGGGCAAATAATAGCTCCATTGAGGTTACTGTTCTTCTTAGATTAGTCTTTTAAAAAAGAAAAAGAGAAAGAGTTAGAATGTAAGAACCTATTTTTCTGAGTTGTTTTTTACTAGACTTCAGATGAGACCTTTATTTGAAAATCATAAAGATGTGAAAATGGTCTATCCCTCAGGATATATATTTCTCTCAAGGAATGTCTGACAAACTGTTAACACAGTGTATAATAGAGAGGGTAGGGGGCACATCACAGGCCAGAGTGTTAGCTCATATAAAAGAGGAGTTAGTGCCACTGACTTTGATGGAGCTACATCAATATTCACCAGCTTAAGATTTTCTGAATTTCAGTGGATGGACTACTTTTGACTCGTAAATGCATTGTATTCAGTCCACAAAGAAACTTTTAATTCTGTCTATAATCATAAAAGTTATAAGAATGTGTTTGCTCAGTGGTTGTTCAGGACTCCTAACTTCTCTCTTTGGAAGTAAGTGGAGTTGAGCCAAATCTACTCAGTGAAACCCAAGCTGAAATCAGAGAAGACCATTAGAAATTTTTACTAGATCATTTCTGTTGTGATGGCTCATTTTGAATCTATACTGTCTTAAAATATATATAAAAAAATTAATTTCAAAGGTACTACTTTTGAGCAAATTAAGAAGATATGATGATTTTTGGTAGCTTTGTTTATGTAATAGATAGCATATATATGTTGGACAAAAAGGCATTTTAATTCAGCCAAATTTGGAAATTTTGTTCTCAGTCTGATCCATTAGAAGTTCCAGCACAAACAAATCTCTGGGTATGTGTTCTCTGTATGCTAACCAATATGTAATATTCAGGAAAATATAGGCAATGTTTCATATGGAGTTCCTCTTGCACTTTTCCCTGGGTGGAATGGGCACTTGACCTCTTGTTTTAAAAGAAAGATGGATTTGCTCTCTTGAAATTACTAGAAACGATCCTGAATGGCTCTATACAGCCATGACTGCAATGGCTTCTTGGAATCTGAATACACAAAGTGGTAAGAAAGTGGAGTTGCAGTATAAAGTTCATGCCTATATATTCACTGTCTGTATGATCTAGTCATGGAGTAAAAGATGTATCCTCTTCACTTGTCTCCATCCATTTATATTACAGAAGATAAACCATCCTTTTTAACCCATATAGTATTAGCCTTCAGAAGACTAAGGAGCACTGCAGTGTTTCTAAAGTGTTTTCTTTGAGAAGAAGTTATTAAGACCACGTGACCAGTATTTGCAGTGGTAAAGCTATGCTAGCACAGTGGCAAAAGGTATTCTCTTCTTGATGACTTGACACTATCTTCGATTATTCCACATTGTATCTGAAGTAGCCATGGGATTTTACAATTCCCATTGCTCCTAAATCACAATATTCTCAGTATTAAGCACTTAAAGAGTTAGTATAGCTGTCCCAAGATACTTGCACAAGTCCTCCCCACATCTATTTTATTACTATAAATAATACCATATATATATACCATATATATATATATATATATATATATATTGCTTTCTGGCTAAAAAACTTTCAAGGATAAGATTTACAAGCTTCCCTCTTCTCCCTCTCTCCCCCAAACCCTGAGTAATAAAATCTTTTATTTTTGCCTTTTCAAATAAAAACTTCATGTGTGAAACTCAGAGAATATTTGGGCCACTAAGACAAGTGCAAAATATTGTGAAGTTGGCAACATTAAAATTTTTACCTTAAAATAATTTTTCCTCAAGCGGTGGATACTCTTTGACAATCAATGAAATGATCCTCAGTTTACCATCATCTACCTCCTATTGCTGATGAAATACTAAACCAGTAACTATGAAATTCTCACTCTAGAACATAAAAATGCCCAAAACTGACATATGTAGAGAGCGAATAATCTCCTGAAGGCAGAATGAGCCAATCATTTTGTTGAAGTCTCTTAAACTTGCACTTCTAAACTTAAACGTCTACGTGTATAGTGGGAAAACAGCAAAAACATTAATAATAGTATTATCTTAATAGCATTCAAAAATATCATAAGATTATAGTAAAACTTCTAATGCCTCCCTCAATTATATTTTGCATTAAAGCCTTTCAAAGCCTTTTCTCTTTTCCTCTTTTTTTTTTTTTCAGGAGTTATCCCATGCTAACCAAATTGGCTCTGGACAACTATTTCAATCCAAATTTCTCTCCTTTTTCAGCACTAGCACTCTGTTGATGGCAATATTCCAACTTCACCATGGCTGAATGAGACTATTTAATGCTTTACAGAAAAAAAAAAGAGTCTTTCTGTTCCTCTAATAAGTGCATACAGTAAGTCGTTATTGTACATAAATGTACATCATTCATAAAATATATTCAAATCTACAATGAAGATCTAGTACAAAGATCCTCAATTGTCTTCTGTCTCTTAAACTTTCATTCTACATGACAGATGTTGATACTGGTTGCAGCAATTTAAGATTATAATTAATATTATTTTAGTGCTCTTGAAAAGCCTTGGATCTTAGCATAGAAAATAAAAAGAAGTCTGTGAACTCGAATATTAAAATTTCTGTAAATCTTGATGTTTAACATAAAGCCTTTTTTGTAGGTTCACACTTTACTCTCATCTTCTTCTGGCTATAGAAAACAATAACTTATTTAGTAGTTTGAGCAAGAAACTAAAGCCAAATAAAACAATTGAATAAATTTAAGTAAATGTTAATGGAAATATAACAATATATTATTTAGAACACTTTTTCATTTGGATTGAATATACAGAAGGTGTCAAGATTGACTGGAGGAAAACATGAGTATAATTTTTGAGTTTTCTTTATCTTTTATCTTGATGTTGTGTTATAAATATTTCATTTTTTATGGTCAGAGGTAAAGAATACTGCCTCTATCAAGTTTAAAACTCAAGTAAACTAACTCAGAATTTTGAGTGGGTTAGGAGAATTTCCATTTTTTACCTAAGAAAAAGTGTAAGCCTTTTTTTCCCTCTGTCATATAATTCCATAGAAACAAGCATTTTCAATAGAAAATTAAATGTTGTCCCATTTTATCTTTTTAAACAACTAACAAAAAACAAAGAGATTTTTTTTTCTGACTGATGAGCTGTTTATTCATATTTCTTACTTCATTTTGCAGTCAAAGTACTAATACCAATTATAAAGTGAGTTTAGAACAAATGCAGAACAATACAGAATAACAAAATATTCTGTAGTATACTAAATATATTTAAGAAATTCTCATGATGTGTAAGAGAGTATCTGAAAAGCAAAGAACAGAAATGAAAATGTAGTCTTGAATACAGGAGAATACTCTGTAGTACTGTGTGAAAACTGATAGGATCTTAAGATTCCCACCACACACCAAAACAAAAAAATGAAAACCTACAAAAATGGCTAATGTTTGCAAATCTTTTCTTTTTGCGTGTGACAAGAGTTTTCTCACTAAGCTTATTTCACAGCTGTATCTAGCTTTTACCGTGCTTCAGATGATGCAACTAAAAGAATATTCTATGCATAAATACTTGGTCAAACCATCCGAGCAGCAATACTTGTACAATAGCATGTGTGTACTTCTAATTTCTCCTATTACTGATCTTTTTCACAGATGAAGTTTGGTGCTTATACAAAACTATTTTACCTACAAGAAGATGTTGCCCTTTTTAGTGAAATATTCCTTGTGTCTGTGGAAAGAAAGCAGCACTGTGGCCTCTCTTCCCAGCCCAATGTAGTCCCCTGGCTACACTTATGTGGAAATTTTCAGTGACTTGTCAGATTAGCAATAAGTTATTCTTCATATTAATGATCACTCTGTATGCAAGACAAGAATGAACAATAAAACTTATTGTAAAGCAGCTTTCAGTTACCATTCTGACAACTTCTGATAAGCCAAAGATTTTGATCTTGCCAACATAGCTCTGTCAGTGCATACGACATGACAGCAGAACAAAAAGAAGCAAAATTGAAAATCACTGGTATAGATCATTCCTGCTTGCATCCAGCTTGCTAAATCTTCTTCTCTGAAGAAGCTTCATTTAGAAGCTGAGGACTTGTGAGATCAGCTTCAACATTTGGCATCAACATGGTAAGTCATGATGTAATGTGGTACGAGTGGGTAAAGCTTGTGGTGTGAATAGTATTCAAGCCGAACTTTACTGATATTCGGAGATGTATTCACCCTTCTTCATTTATGAACTCCTCATTTTTCTGAGGGAGGCTGGTAACTGGAAAATGCTCAGGAAGCTGCAGCAAGATCTTCCGTCTCCTTGTGCAAATTAGGTTCAGTTAACATACAAAAGTAGCCCTGCATTTGCTCACTAAATAATATCTGAGTAACCCAGTGCATGCCTCACTGCAGGGATCAAGGCAGTCTGTGGGCTCTGTGGTTCTGCAGCCCAGAAATTGCACGTTGAGCTGCACTGCCACTTAGAGGGCTTCCATCAAAATCATATATCTTCTGTCAAACACTTCTGAATAGGTCCTCTTTTCACATGATAGTGTCCTAAGGGAGCTTTATCTCTGCTCTGATGTGCAGTAACCTGATAAGCCTCCATTTAGCACCCTTGTATCACTACTTAACCTTTACACACACCTAGAGATGGCTATCAATATAGCAGGGCTTGCAGTGATGGAGTACTCACTAGCGGCCAAAGCAGATTAACCAAGTATTATTTTTGTTGCATTATACAGCCTGCACCCTACAGTCTTAGTAAATCCTAGCTAACACCATTTTCAGCAGGCAGAGGGCTAGCTGTTCATACATGATAAGGTTTCTAAGAACATGAACATCTTTAAACAAACCAGTCATGTGACAGGAGCATATATAAGATATCAACATTATTGTCAGAGAAGGAATTAATGGTGCTATCTGCATTTTTTCTCTCTTTGTGAAGGAAAGATTTTATTAGATTTAAGGTTTAGAAGTCAATTTTATGGATTTTATGGAGGAGAAGAAAAAATCAGATTTTGGTTATTAGTGTATTCATAGTTCACATATTCAAAAGCTAAACCAAAGTATTAAATCCTTAGTAGACACAAAAGTGAAAAAGATGTAGGGATTGTTATAAAAAAGATGTGTCAGAATTACAGACATCAGATTCTTTGCCTTTTGTCTTTCTTTTTCACTCAGAAGTGCAAAATAACATACAAAATTTAATTTCTGATGCTTACTTTCATTTGCTTAAGACATGATCACCTTAAAAAGAACAACAACAAGAAGACTTTCCAGTACTCCAGGTAGTTTCTCTATTGGATGCTGCATATGCAGATAGATTATGCCACTCTGATATGCGGAGAACTCATATTTTATTCTCTACAGCGTCTGGATGTCCAGTAACATAGCTAACTAGTATTCACTACAGGAAATTCTGCTATAGAATACATCTGAAAATAATATCGCACTTGTTTTAACTTCACAAATAAGAATACAATCCTTAATCCATTACTGAGCCTAGAGTAGGATTTGTGTTCTTAGGGGAGCCTCAATAGCCTCACTGAAGTCAAAGGCAATAAGCAAGGACACAAGAATTTGCCTATATAGAACTCCAGTAAAAAAAAATGGCTTGTGTATCTAAGGTACATGAAACATAGGTAATAGGAATGACATTTAAATGGTATTTCTATGAAACCTTGTAATTCAGGTTTATTAATTAATTTAGTTACTAAATTTAGTAACTAATTTTATTATTTATATGAAGCTAAGAAAATTTATTCAAGGAGATAAAAATCATACCAGAATCCAGAAGCCGTACTTAGTGTTCAGTATGGTTGCTGAATTTTGGTGTTAAAATAAATAAAGTACTATAACCACATATATATATATGAGGTCACATCTTTTCTTACATGTGCATTTAAGTTAGAACTATATATAAAATGAATTTTAAATTGTATCATAAATGACTACTGTAATTTATTTTACATATTCTGAGAATGTTAAAAGGTTTAGGTGATTAGGTTTTTGAATCACAGATTTGAATTGCAATTTTAATTTTGACACAACTTTTCAGAATTAAGAAACTTTAGAATTGGCAAATCATAGAATCTGATATAATCTTAACAGGAAAGAACTATTTTCAATATCCATGATATAAGTGCTTACTAATGCATCTGTGTGCAGCTGGGGGCAAGGACTAAGGGGACTAAGGGGCTAAGGGAAAAAAAGGGACTAAAAAACCTAAGTTTTTAGGACAGTAACTTGGTGGAGGTTCATAGTCATAACAGCAATGATTTTCTGATCTCAACAGGCAAAGGAAAAAGGAAGTGATATTTCTTTAGTTTGTAAAAATAGTAGCAAACATTTTGAAAGTTACTGTATAGCTTAAGCTTTCTCATAACCTAAACCATTTTTTATAAACTCAGATAAATGGTAACAGTGCCACAAATGGGTAGATATTTGTGATTTTTTTCTATGATTGCAGATGGGATACTCAATAGTGTCTAAATATTTCTGACAATAGTGATTAGAGCAACTGCTAAGTTGACTCAGAGCCATCTCACCAGGTAGCAGCCTTCATCTACTAACATCCTGAAACTGGATAACAGCTACAAAAATCTGTTTAAGTTTTCTCATGAAAGAACTTCTAACTATTTTACTTAATGTATCAGGTTTGAGAATCAGTATCAGACACTGATAGAACAAACACATTTTACAACAGTTTGGGAACAGATGTTGGAGTCAAACTGGGGAAATTTAGAATAGAATAAACATGAAGTATTTTTCTTTGAATGCTCTGTTTATATCTACAGGAGAAAAAAAAAAAGGAAAGAAGATAGTTCTTTTAAGAAATTATTTTCTAGTACTAAAACTTTAAGGATCACATTGAAAAAACAAGAGAATATAAAGAGTGAATATGTCTTCCAGAATATGTGCACTACCTGAAACAATATCTGAGAAAGATCTTTTTTTTCCCTCACTACCCACAGTCTAGAGTCAAATGATAAAGAGCATGAAATACATGACTTGGAAGGAATTAATCATATTCTTTCATAATTAGTAATCTTTATGATGAGAGATTTTTTGGCTGTGTGCATAGTCAGACTTTCAAAGTGTCTCACTGGGAATTAAGAAATACACCCGGTTTTTTAGTTAGGAATTTTGCCTTACATAGATAATACAAAAAATAACTAAGTATCTGAATAGGTAATATTCTAACATACAAATCCAGTAGTGTGAATGAAAAATACTGCTGCATTTATTTTTATAATCTTTTCTACATATTTCTCTTTTGTTGTAATACATTTGTTTTATATGCCACTTACAAAGTATTGATGAAAATTTAATTTAATCAGTAGGCACAAAACATATGTAGAGGGTTATATGAGATATAAAGTATGGATTAGAGTTGAATAAGGTGATTGCACTAGAAGACTTTCTAAGTTAAATTACCTTGTCTGTGCAAGCAAAGTATTTTCACACAGGTAAAATGTATTAATTTCTTAAACTAAAGTGAATAGTTTATGCACTTGAGGCATGAGTTTGAAAGTGATTGATTTTATACTTTAGGGGAAGAAGTTAGAATTAAGCATAATCTCCATTATGATAAAGTATGTATGCTCAAGTGCAGCAATATCTTATTCCTCTCTTAGTCAAACAAAGTGCTGTCAGCTCAAGGCTCAATGTGTTTTTGACCTGGCTCATCTCTTAATGATTATCAAACATAAAAACTTATCATGTGTGATTTGAATCTTAATTCTGTTACATTTTTGAAGGAAAGTTGAAATGTTATTTTTGAATGGATTTTTTAATATTTTGCAAGTCTTTCTATGAAAACTGCTAGAAAAAAGAAGGAAAATATTTTATATATTTCTCATAACATTGATCCTTTTTTTGTGGAATTAATTCTTCAGGTTCTCAAAATCCAATACAGCTATAAAAATACCTTTTTAAAATTCTAACTTTAATGAATAAATGTTAGAAATATAAGCTTACTTCTAAGGTGTGATTTCTTTGATCTTTTACCTATATTTTCTTGGAAAATGACAGCTCACAAAGAAACATAATGAAGAATTCAGACTGAAAGCTTGCTAGAAATTATAGGAAATAAGAATTGTTTTTTTTGGCTTCAAGAGGTGTGCCACTCAGTCATAGAAACTTCCTCTGTGTCTTAAGTATTCTGGAAAAGCTGGAGTCTGATTAAAATAGTAAACTTAAATCCATATCACTTCAAATGAGACTAGTTTTTGATTGCATTTTTCTGTTAATCCTATCACATTCTAAAAGGAAAGTGCAAAACATGCATTCTTGTTAGATAACATGCCAAGTAGATAATAAACAAGGACGTAAAAAGGTAGTTAAATTAGAAGCTAAAAACTTGTAATGCAGTAGAGGCCACTGAAAAGTGATTCCATTGCAACATGTGAGATACTCAACACTTGAGATAGCAATACTCACAAAATTGGAGAACTATTCCAACATTTAAATCAAGGAAATCCGTCATAATTCACCCTTCATTACCTTGAAGCCTTATATAATATGATATATAGTTTCATTCAAAGTTGTCCTTTTTGGATGACTATTTGAACATCCTCCTCATTCCTATGCCTTTCTGACCAAAGGCTTACTCTCAGAAAAATTCTCACTAGTTTCAATGAAACTGTTCATATGATTTAGTATTATAAAACGAAAGCAAGGCATTTTCAATCTAGTCCTTTGCCATGAAATATTAATACACGTGAAAATACACGTGATTGCCATTTATGTGCTTTTGGAAGCCTGGCATTTTTAAGTAGTGCTTTTTGCTCATGAAAGCAAAGCAGTTCAAAGACGTTTACTCAACAAAAGCTCTGACTGTGAGTTAGAACTGTAGGTCACAGGAAACTGAAAATCAAGAACTCCATGTTCACAAAGTCTTAATGCATTTTGGATTAAACCACATCCATGAATAAGTTTTAAATGTTGTCTAAGTCCCAAATAGTCTACTTTAGTTTGTCATGACCAGGTTTATTTTCTGTACTGTTTCCTGAGGTGTTCCTGCTTTACTCATTTGCCACCTAGAATTGCTACTGTTCCAATTTTCTACAAGATTAAGGTTATGCAAAACTATTGCTTTATTTTTTACTATGCAATGCACATTATTCACTTTCTTGTTTGTTGTGTCTCCTATTTTTTCATTATAAGAGTACAGTAAGGAAATTCATGTTTATTACTATAAATTAATTTCACCTGAGAGAATAAAAAAAAACAATTATTCTGTTTTCCTCATCCCCTCAGCCCTGATTTTAGCACACTGTGGATCCTGTGCATCCTGTATAAAAATAAGAAAAAAATATTGCAAACTTATGTGCTTGTTATGGTTAGTAGTTGCAGAGAAAATCTTTAATAAATGCTAAAGAAACATGAATCTTTTGTTTTCAAAACCATTTACCAAAATCTTTATCTTCCAGCCTTCTCTATAACTGACTTTTCCTATCTTAAGCCTCATGAAAGAGACTGGAGACTTTCTTTTTTTTTTTTTTTTTTTTTTTTTTTTTTTTTTTTTTTTTT
>VZSG01000984.1:160541-175181 GCA_013398315.1 Nothoprocta pentlandii
TTTTTTTTTTTTTTTTTTTTTTTTTTTTTTTTTCTTCCATGTGTATTTACTGAGAACTCTCCTGGAATACAGAGAGTCTAGAACTAGTAAACTGCAATCTCATTTACTTATTTAATACCTTTCTGTGTACCATTGGTTCATCACTCAGAAGACTGTTATCTAATTGAATACTCAGGAAACACGAAGCTATGTTCTCTCTCTTATCTTTCTCTTTAAGAAGGATTCAGAGATATGAGAAACATTTAGTTGCCTTCATTTTATCCTAAGTTCAGCAGTACAGAGAGAGCAGCACATCATTCTGATGATCTCTCTGTTTCTATCCCTACTTAGGTGACATCAAATGCACTCTAAGGCCAAATGTTGTCCCTATTCTTCAAAGTCTTGAAAGAACTGGAGAAAGTACTCCATCATACCTGCTGCTTAGTCTGACCAACCATGGCAGTTGTAGCAGTGACGGACAGAGATCAGGGTTAGATTCTTGGCAACTGCTTTTTTCTGCTTTCCAGACAAGGAATCCCATGCTACCAAGAAATCAGAACAAGTTTGGGACAGTAACACCTTCAAAGTGGAAGTGAAGACCCATCTCTTTTCATTTGCATTCAAGTGGCTACCTCTGTGTGACCCTACAGTATTTCTGGGAGAGTAAAATGAGGGAAAAACCTGATATGTTCAGATGATGTTAGCATAGAGCAGTGGATAATTTCAGCCTTCTGATTACCTTGTTTTATAAAGGCCAATGAGTGCTAAGATTCTCTTTTGATGGATTTAAAATAAATGCAGAGATGAGATAAAATAGCTTAGATAGACTGCTTATATTTCCACTTCATTTTCATACCAAACATATTCCCACAGCAAAACACATTCCATAGGGAAATAAGTTCACTGAGGAGAAAAGCATGCTTCCACCATTAGCTATTTTCAAGTTCCTTTCTTTCATTCCCTCACAATACATCACACTCCAGATCCACAGTACCTCTTTGCACCACTTGGTTCCATTCTTAAGCACAGATCTGTAAGTTTCTGTTTATTCCTGTCTATGATTCTACTCCATGTATTTTATTCTCATAGATTTAACAATATATACCCCTTTAAGCAAAAGTATCTCTCTCCCTCACCATCATCCTACTTAGAGAAGATTTCTTTATATTTACCTTTTCCCTAGTGTTGTTTAACGGCCAGTTCTTAAATACAGTTTAGACATGTCTTTGTTACTGCAGCTTGCAAATTTTGGCAGTCTTCAGAAAAAACTCCTGACATCTTCATCTCTTTCTTTCACAAATATATGGTTTTATCTGATTTCTTTTGTCCTTAATTGATTTCAGTATCTTTATTAGCATGTCAAGACTTAGAAGAATTCCCATATTCAATGTATGAAGTATGTATGTGCATGACGCAGATCATTGTAGTGAGGGGCAGAGAGGTCCTGCATCTTTCTTACATATGTATTCAGTCCTCAAATTATAATATTCAAGCAAGCTTTACTCAATTCCAATAACTGTTCAGTTACAGAAAATAAATGACTTCTTCCTCAGCAGGAACTGCAATTGAAACAGACAGTACATTGCCTTAGTTTTCTGTTGCTTTCACTATTTTTTTTTTCAATGAGATAATCTGTTATCAAAAAATGAGTTTATGATTGCTGCACCATCAGATTTGGTTTATACATTTTTTCCTCCCTTTTTCCTTCTTTCTCTCTCTCTCTTTTTTTTTTTTTCCATATTTGAGAGGGACTGTGGGTACCTACCTCTTCTTAATTAACTCCACCTGGCTTGAGACTCTCTCTTTCAACAATCTGCATCAATGCCATTATGCAGGCACAGCAGGAGAAAGCCACAAATCTAGTGAAATTAAATCACTCACCATAGAAACATCTTGAACAATAGCATGAGAACATGGCACTAACCAATCCTGTTCAGGCACATGGAAGAAGGAAAAAAAAAGTTGCAACAAAGATAAGTGTATGGCAGCAGCAGTGGCGGTGAAATACACAAAAGGAAAAAAAAGGACATGTTATTTGGAAAGGAATATATTCTCTAACAAATCATTCTAGAATTATTCTCACTCTGTCTCCTATCTGCCTCAGGTGCAAAAATTTCTCTCTGAGATTATTGTTTGCAAAAACGATAGTGAAATAATTCACCTTTGCAAATGTAACATACTTATAGAATGATTCAGGCATATGTCAAGCACCGCTAAAGGTCTATGCCATCCATAAGAGCGCTCAGCATGCCAGGGTCAAGTCTTTACTCTTAGTATAATTGGAATCAATGCCAAGCTTTGTATTGCTTTCAGGGGTTCAAGAGGGAGGAAGAACAAGCATAGATGCTATTTTTCTCTTATTCCAACAGAAGAGGAAGAGATACTATCTTTCTAAGAGAAGAATACTATAGTAGGCTGTAAAAGTGATACATTTATGGAAACAAATACAGAAAAGAACAGTTAGACTTTAGTAGTATTGTTGTATTATTTCTAAAAAAAGAACTTATCAGCTAAATATAGCCTCAGAATAATGATAGGAGAACACTTTCAGCAAAAGTAGACAATACACACACAAACCTAAAGTTTTCGCTTTGAAAAAAAAATCCCCATTTTCCAATTCCATACTTCAAGCTACAGCAGGTTTTTCACCATCTATTTACAGAAAAACAAAGCAAAACCACCACAGTAAATACACCCAGGCCGGATTCTGCTAGACTTTCTCACAATAAAACACTACTATGCCAGTAAATCCTATTGATATCTCCAGAATAACTTCAGAGTAAGAAACTAGTCAACATAAGTAGGATGTCAGAATTTGCCTCTAAAGAGTCATCTGCCTTGCAGCCAAACTGTGTAAGTCCGTACTGTCCTTTGAAAAGTGTTCAAAGTGATAAATTGTAAAACTCCGCCCTACTAGTAGCAAATACTGTACTATACTGCAATATGAACGTTGTTTACAGGATGGCTTTCTAATTGCAAAATTACATTCTTTTAGAAGTTGTTCACTAGTAGGAAAAGTGTTAGCTTTTGTCTTCAAAATCTTCATGGCATCAGAATTCTGAAAAGCATACATGAGACATATGTGTTTCTCACCACATCTGCACAAGTAATTTAGGACTGGTATTCGACATTTTTAACTTTTTAATATAATTTATGTGTTATGTAATATAATCTGATTTCTTCAAATAAATTCTTGATTTTTCAGCTGTATTTTATCTGTAGCCAAATCACAGTTTTCTGTCATGAAGAATTACACCTGTGAATATACAAATTGTCAAATTTTAGGAATTAATAGACAATGAATACATGGACTGAGAAAATTCGACTTATCAAAGTTTATGAAAAGTAGGTATAGTAAGTGAGTAAATATAGTTGAAGTGTACTTTAAAAATAAATAGAAAGAAGGCAGGGAGAAAGGTCACCTACATACACAAATACCTAAATACACAAGTCACCTATAAATGTTTTCAGTAATCCTAGTTAGATCTTTCAGAATCAGAAGGCTACAGTGTCATGTATCCACAATGACTATATTCCTAGATTGAATATATATGTGGACATTGTTATAATATCAATGAGTTTATTTAAAAATTTTTATCAAGAAGTTTCATAGAATCTGTAGGTAAATGTATAGCAAATTGAATAAACAATCACACTCTAGTTAATACTTCTGCAATAAAGATACATTGCTTAGCAATATGTATATTAAATCTGTTTTTAATATTTGCTATGATTTGTTGTTGCTTGTTGCCTAAGGCCTGTCTTTTCTACACAGTTTCTTTTGCCCCAATGTTCTTTAGCTAATGTCAAATCATTTAAGAAAACATTGAAACGCATGTAATGTTCCTACATGAATAAATTGAATATTTAATGGTTCAGTACCCTGACCTTACAGATTACAATACAGGACAATGAACACACTTTGTTAAATGTGGAGACTAGTGGGTGTGCACGTTTGGAGTGAAGTAGTTTAGTGAAAGAGAGGCAAAGTCAAGTTCGAACAAATATTCGTAGCCCAGAAGGCCTGTTATTGAAATCAAATTATAGTCTTGGGTTGATCATAACTTATTCCTCAAAAAACTTCATGCTGTGCAAGAATTTAGCATGCACTTGGATAAATACATTACAAAGAACCAAGTGTTGAGCAATGAAGTGTCAATCAAACAAAGCAGGCTTCTTGGATGCATGCACATGCAGCCTGCATGTCAGATTGCATGCACCATCTCAGCCCTGGCATACTTTAGTACATTGCATCAGCTCTCACATATCTTAAAGTCAAACCTAGTCAGTAGATTACCTACCAAAAAATTACTAATACTGCCATAATTGTATATCCTCTTTTTCTATCCCAGTACCTGTCTGAAAATGTTAGAAAGAGCACCTCTTTTTAGCAGAAGAGAGAATGTTATTTTGGGTGCACCAAATCAGCCTACAATGGTGACTTGCTAGCTTTTAGGTGTCTTAAGAAATTATCAAAATCTTAGATTTTTTTTTTTTTATAAAGGAGTAAAACAATAGCATTTATAGCTCTTGCACTTAAACCCTCAGTCTTGTAAATGTCTTTATGGAGATATATGACAAACAAAGCTATGCTGGTGTCTACCACTCTTACTGAACAAGTTCAGAATAAAGTGCAAGAGCTATAAAGAGCTATTCTTTATATGATATTATATCTGTTATGAATCATGTCAAATTGCTATTCTGATGGAATAAAATCCCAACGTTGCACTATGTGCCTTTCTTGTATATACATGATAAAAGGGTCTCTTGTGCTTTTCAAAGTTCCATAAATTAGTGTCCTCTGAAGAATAAGTTATAATAAGAGTGTTAGTGTGCCTGTTTCCCTTAAACTGAGGAAAATACTGCACTTTCAGGTGTTATTTCTATTGAAGGAGACAATCCTTCTATAATCTCACATATATTGCATGTCTAAGCCATATTTTTATTTGAAGATGGAAAAAAGACACTGTATCAAATGCCCTCATTGTCTACTACAATCAAATGTACCTAGTAATTTAAAATTACAATAATAACTATATATGAGGTAAAGGAAGGAATATCAACAGATAGATGTCTAGAACTAAATGCTTTATGTATTATAATGTATACATAATACATAATGTGTATTATGTATACATTATAATGTATAAATACATTATTATTTATATATTATTCAATTCTTCCTTTTCATTCTGGATATATTTCCCAGTTATTCTGAGCACCAGGGCTCTGCAAGGGTGTTTACATTACTGGGCATGATCCTAGGACATTGTCATAGTCAACAAGATGAGTACATATATGATGATCTAATCAACTCCACTCTACCCTCTCTTGCTACAGGATATATTTGGAAGTCATGTATTGGGTGCCTCACTCAAATCATCAAAATGAACATTTTGGCATTAGTTGATAGATGAATAAAATGGCTGAGTTCTAGAGAGTCAAGTCATGGAGACTCTTCCCCCTATTTCTAATTCTTTTTGCATCTGCAAGGTCAGTGTGACTCATGCTTCTAATATAGTAATAGTCAACAGTACTGTAGGCTCTTCTGTGGTCTACTGATCCACTTATAGAATACCAACTGACCAGAAAACATCCAGTCCAATATCACGGCATCCCTCCAAACAGCCACATGATTAAAGGTATTGTATTTGTATCATTTTATTGTTTTGTTTTATTTTGATTTTAATTCACTGGTGACAAAGCATTTGAAAATGAAAATAAACGTGTTTTAGAAGTATAAATGTTACACAGTGTTATAAATAGTTATAATAGTAGAATTTTCCCTGCTTGCACATAGGAGACTAATAGTAATGCTGCAGCTTTGGCATTTTGGAGAAATAACAATCTGAAATCACAGAATTACAGAATCATAGAATCCTTAAGATTGGAAGGGACCTTTAGAGGTCATCTAATCCAACCCCCGCTGCAGGGTCACCTAGAGTATGTGGTACGGGTATTGCATCCAGGTGGGTTTGGAAGATCAGCCACCACACTCCCCTCTGCTTTTCTTCACCTCTTAAGCTATTCTTATCCTGAAGGAGCACTAAGAAGAGTGTTTAAAATAATGTCCTTCTTATGCTATCATTAATTTTAAAAACACATTGTTACGTATATGTCCATCATCTCTTCCTTTTAATAGTTTTTAAAAAATGTTCTTTTCTGTAAAAGTCTTTTCATGTTCACAAGATTTTCCGAGGTACACAAAACAATCAATTTCAAAATGTGAGAACTGCTTTCCTAGTACTAAAATTTTCTTTCTGACATAAAGAGATCAGCATGTAGAGGGATCCAGAGAAATGGCAATCATCTGAAACATTGACCTACACCCATGGCAGAACTCTGATTTAAATCATACCTGACAATGTTCTCTCTAGAATATCATGGCCTCTGATAGCCACAACATGGTATGCAAAGCTCTACATTGCTAGCAATGATGGAACACCTGTTTCACTAATGCTAAACAAGCATTACTGATGTGTAGGGCACTTGTCCCCCTTATAGAACTACATGCATACATATGTACAGCTAACATGATATTTCCTTTCCTGATCAATTCCTAATGCGGTCTGTGTGAGTGTCATCCTATAGGCATGCAGGTATTAGGAAAAAAAAGAGTGTTGTGTGATATACATTTAGTCAGAGGCTGTTCCAAGAGTTTTGAAGTGGGAGTGTGGGAGGTCCATTCCAGAAAGGGCTAGCCTAGAGCAGTGTGGAAGTCTAATCCCTCGTAGTTAATATAGTCTCCTGTCACTGTAAGTAGTTGTGGCAGTAAAGGATTCTACCCTATTTTGAGAAAGAAAAACTCTTACAGATTAGTATAATATAAATGGAACAATGCAAGAAATACTAAGGCTTCATATACCTCAAGCTTCACTACATCATGCTTCATATATAGAGAATACAATTTTTAGCTTGAGGAGAAGAGAAAAATATATATTCTGGCAGATATTTCAACAAATAGTAACTGTATCAGTTCAATGCTTGTTACAAGGATTTCTGTTTTTCTATAATATTCAAGCCTTAGAACACTGCGGTACTTAGAACACTGTACCTTAGTACAAGGCGGTACTCCCTGGAAAAGTAAAATATCTTCTTTTCTACAGGCAGTGTAAACTTTACAACTATTCCTCTGTTCAAGTGTCGCTTGGCTATTTGGGGGCAATTCTGCCTTGAATCTAAAGAACTTCATTAGTGACCAGCAATATGCTCTGCATATTGCAAAAGCACCTTAGGTAAGACTCAGAACTGTGTGTTGTAGGCTATGCATCCTCTGGATTAAGACCCTTTATTTTATATAAACATTCACACTATTAATAGGTGATATTTAATCTGAGATCTGATTAATTTTTCTTTATACAGTCTTTTCCACTGCTTATGTGTTGCAAAGATTCATGATGAGTAATATAAATATATATTATTTTTCCAATGAATATCAGTTCTTCTATCCGGATTTTCCAGAACATTTTGCTCATTCTGAATAACAATATCCATAACCTCATTGATCTCATTATAACAGTATTTGGCTTAAGATTTTCTTCTATCCTTATGTTAAAAAAAAAAAAAAAAAAAAAAAAAAAAAAAAAAAAAAAAAAAANAAAAAAAAAAAAAAAAAAAAAAAAAAAAAAAAAAAAAAAAAAAAAGGAAAAGCAGCTTAATGAAAGGAGTTATAATAAAATGTATGGATTATTCCACCATTGACAAACCATAGAAATTAGTATGTGAGATGATGTAACTAAATATCCTACTGCTTAAAGCACAGAATCATTTTAGTTATGTCATATCTGCAGATAAATACTAGGTTTAAGAAAATGACATTTATCAAAGTCGCGAGTTCAAATGCAAGGAATGCTCTCCATATTCTTGAGGTGTACATAAATTTTATCAAATGAAGTCATCATCTTTGCAGAAAAGGAGTAAAGAAACAGTAATTAAAAGGGAGAGAGGGGGCAAAAAGGGTTGAAAATATTTGTTAAACGTAAGTGAAGAAATATGATCTCAATCAGATGGGCAATTGTAACTCTCAAAAGAGGCTTGAGTAGTTCAAGCACCAGTTAACATGTAAGGGATATAGCAGACTTAAAATGAACTGAGGTGTAGAGGAGGGATTTCAAATAAAAGTAGATCTACACTGTTTTTATCTGTGAAATATGTCATACACAATGAGAGTGAACTACTGTCACAAGTCATAACCCACAATCTTTAACCTAAATGTATTCCTAGAATTTATCCTGAGCATAAGGATTTTATAAGAACTATAACTTTCAGTTTATTTAATCACTCCTTGAAGATGTTTGATACCTAATAAATATGTCAAGAGGCATTTTTAATTTCCTGGCACTTTGCTAGCCTTCTAGTCTAGCAATAACAATAAACCAATATAATTAGACATTGGGAAGAAAATCTGAAGTGCCAAGTGTGTTAGAAAAGGTGGCTATATTCTTACATGAGGAGGTCACTTTGTGTAACAAATCTAAACAAAAGAACAAAGAGGGTAAAATATTAAAGAAAGTTTTATTACAGTTCCTAAAGATATATTACATTCAGATTTACTGAGAGGACCATTGTTATTTAAGATAACAGCTGATTATTAAAAATATATATTTATTGGACGTTTAATGACTATATATTTAATCTCTATGTTTTTAAAACAGTGGTTAAGCCTTAGTAAATTTGCTTTAATAATTAATGGTTACTTAGGAACACACTACAGAAATTCTAATCCCTCAACTGACCCTTCTAAAATTTTTACTATGGATGATGTTAAATACTGAGCAGAGTGTTAAAACTCCATAACATTTCCAATAATGTAGTTTTTTTAGCTTTCCTGATATTACATACACACAGACACACACACGGACACAAGCTGAAGAATAAAAATAAAAGTGTGATTGCACTAAGTCTCTGGGACCTAGACTGTCAATCCAATTGCAAGAAAACAAGGCCATTTTATAAAATAATGATGATAGTGATAACAACAGTGAGAATCACAACAATGTTAATAATAAAGATGATGACAGTTAGTATATGTCAAATAAGAAATGATTCTGATATTATGGTTTTAAAAATCAATTTGCAAAGGAGAAGTCGGAGTGACTGCTCCTGGTTTAGGGGAGAAACTTCAGCCTTAGATTACTAACCTTAGATTAGCTAACCTTTCAGAGTGGGGCTCAAGCAGTTGGATGGGCAGGCGCTGGAGGAAGCAAGAAAACAGGTTGTCATAATGCAGAAGACAAGGATGCCTTTGCCACTTTGCACTTATACATTTTAGACCTTCATTACAAATCAGTATCTGTGTGCTAAGAGAAAGTAGAGATTAAATCTTGAACACAAGGGCTTCTTTATTGCAACTTAAACATTCTAACACTATTATAATGTAACTTCTCATCACTAACAGATATACTAACATAATAACATTTTCATAATGAAATGTTTAGGGAAATACTTTTTGAATGGCTCATTTTACAACTCGAGTTTAATAAAAAAGGAAATATTTTCTAAATGGTCTATGTGTACATACATGCCCACATATGTGAGGAGGCAGTCATTCTACACTTAAAAAAAATCTGAGAATAGACACATGGTAATATGAAAAAAAAAAAAAAAAAAAGGGAGGGAAATAAGAGTTATGGGCAGATTTTAGCCATCAATAAGTCATCAGTCAAACAGCCAGTATTTCTGTTTAAACTTTTGTTTACCTGTCCTCCAGTCCTATGTTTGATTGTACCTACTGCTCTCATATCCCATGGTAAAGTTGAAATTCCAGTCATGACAACTTCAAAACTCCTATCAGCTTCAGTAGAGCCAGATTCAGTCTTGATTCTGTAATGTAGAGTCACATTTTCTCCCGGTAAAAAAAATTTATGGATGACTTGCTCACATGCTCGTGTGCTGAATGTGACCAAAAGCCTACTAAAGTAAAAGACATTAGTGTTGCTGGTCTGAATGCATTCAGATCAACCTAAATATTGTACATCATCTAGAATATTTTGGTTCTGTAAAGGATCAACATATAAATGTCATTGATGCACCACCAATTTTATTTGAAATATCTCAAATATATTATTGTTTTGTCTAAAAATGAAATATTTTACATAAGATTGAGTAGAAACAGTACCTGTTCAGCCTGTCCTCCATTCTCAGCATTTTCTATAAAACAAATGGAGTGACCAATATCAACAGGCAACATTTTAAAATGTGTATCTTTCCAAGTCAGAATATTTTCTGCCACCCCTGGGGACACTATTTGTGTCTAGTAAGAACATTTCAATCTGACAGCTCCTGATTCTTAACAGGAAGGGGAAGAAAAGGAGAACTAATGGATGTGAATGAGCTTAAAAGCTAGTGAAATTATCAATCACAGAAAACAACCGTATTTTGGGAAGCAAATAGAAGTACTTTTGCAAACAGAAAAAAAATCAATACATTTTTTATTTTCAGACACTAATAACTACAATCAGTGTTTCTTTGTATTTTGGCCTCATAGTATTGTCAGAATTGATTATTACATAAAATTCTTTATACACTGCACAGTACTACAAACAGGTCAAATACTGAATTCCCAGTTTAGTTTTAACTATGATAAAATGGCTTTTTATTCAATAGGAGGTTGTTTCAATAATGACTGAACAAAGCTGAATGAAACCTCAGGATTTGAACCAGAGAAACCAATTATATTTACACAGCTTTTCCACAGCTAGTCTATTAGTGTTCAGCTAGGTATAGGTTCATGACTATTTCAAGCCTTACGTATTTTACACCACAAGAAATTTCATACAACATCGCTTTGCTTAAGCAATGATCCAGCATTTCTTTTTGTAGGCTTTGTCTGAAGTGAAAAAGGAAGTCTCATATCTACTGCTCTTAAGGGATATTACCTGTTTATTTACCTTTCTGGGTGACATCTGATCTCACTCAGGTATCATACACATACATATTAAAAGAGGTTAGTTATGAAAATTTGTAGAATGGATTGGATTTTCTTTATATCCCTGGCAATGCTAAAGATGCTGAAAATTTTCTCAAACTAGAGCTGACACAAAATATCTAATGATTTAACAAAAAAAAATCTTTAAAATCAGAAAAAAGGCAAGATACAATAAATGTCAACATTTTAATGTTACAATTAGCTTAATTTAAAAATAAAATTAATTTCAAACCATAAAGCCTGACATTTTCAACAAAAATGTCAAAGTAAAGCATTCCAATGATTTTTACTGCTTATTTCCCTAATGCTCTGAATTGACAGAAATTGTGAAAAATGGCTTTAGCAAGTCAGGATTGTCATTGAAAAAATATATGATGAAAAATATCTCAGAGTTCCTAGTATTCAATGATTTATTATCTCTACATGCTAAAAAATTCAGTTAGTGAGATTCTTTATCTACTTTTATAAGCCATGATTCTCAGTTACAGGAAGCACTTTTCAGACTCGTCTGAGGGAAAATGACTTCTTCCAGTTTTGTAATTTCTTCTTGTTTTAAAGTCAGTTAATACTGGCAAATTCAGTTCAAGTATTTTAATTTAAGCTGTCAAAATCATATATACGCAGATTAGTTGACAACTGTTTGCCAGTTTATTACTTTTATCAGTACATACTATGTTTACAAAGCTCAGTTTATCTGAGCTAAAGAAATGGTGACTTTATTCTTTATTCTTTATATTGATCTTTATTCTTTTATTATGCTTTTTTTTTTTGAAAACAATTATGTCTTTATTTACTTCAATTCCCTATCTGTACTTCACAGATTATACTCTCTTTTCCTAGCTGCAGTGAATTTTACAAAGCATAGTCCTGGTTTATGTAACAGTCCTGTCTAGCTATTTTTCGCCTGTGGCTCTCAAAGCTCAGAGAATACACTTAAATGGAACATTTACTACCAGTTTAATGCAGTTTCATCTTATTAACTTGCATGCTTTCTTCTCCTATGTACATGGTCTTCTTAGCTACCTTCGGCATTGTAGATACAACACTGAGTCTCTAAACATGCTCTTTAATTGTGACAAACAGCTAACTTTGAGAGAAGACTTTCCAAATAATATTTAAGTGAATTCAGAGAGCACAGCTGAGTATGTCTAGGTGGTTATTGAAGAAAACTTACTTTTTCATGACTAAAAAGAAAACAAATCTTGCACGCTCCAGCTGAAAGTGATCAGTCACTGACATGATGCCAGACAAGTATCAATGACTAGAAGATAGACACTGGGGTTATAATAAAACCATCTCCTACAATTGTGAAAAAGATGATGAATTTGTGCATAACTTATATACAAAGTTGGTCTGAATAGGGTAGGGCTTCTCTTGTAATCATGCTGTAAACTTGTAATCTCTCTTAAAAGCTTCCTGGGGGATGAGGAAGGAGAGGGTGAGAGGTCTAGGTTGGCCCCAAATTCACAGTACGACTGTAATGACCTTGCTCTTGAATGATTTATCTCAAGTTTACTACATCCAACTGCTCTTCCCACCAGTAGTTCTCTAGTTCTGAATTCTGTACCTTAAAATCCTAAATATGTCCTGAGTAAAAGGAAACATTCTTCATATAATCACTCTACTCTGTTGGTCTTTTTTTTTCCCTTCAGGGTGATCTGAAGTGTTACTATTCTCCTCTAAAAGCTAATGCAAGAGGAATACTGTGTGGCAAGTGAACAACTAGAGCTAGCAACATAAAAAGACAAAAACAAACTGAGAAAAATCTGAGTAAATTATCTTTCTAAAGATAGATGAACAGTGTAAAATTATTTCTGCTCTCCCAGTGTTTATGTACCTGATAGATTAGCTCAGTTTATATTCCTCCCACATTCAATCTCCCCAAATTTTTGCTCTTCTCACACAATTTCAAAAAAGAACACTTATTTTTCTATTGCCTCAAAATACCACTAGATGTGAAGTCTAGCTTTTTTTTTTTTTTTTTTTTTTTTTTTTTTTTTTTTTNTTTTTTTTTTTTTTTTTTTTTTTTTTTTTTTTTTTTTTTTTTTAATCAGACTCCCATAGGCTGGATTCAGTTTGTTTCATTGCTTTTGAATGAGTTCTTTAGCACAACAATAGTCTCACTGAGATTTGTGAGGCTTCATGCTGGGGAGAAAAGATGGGAAGAGAGAGAGATACATAGACACAGTCTGTGTAAATAAGAGCAGCCCAGACTTTTCCAAGGTATAATAGTGACCAGAAATCACTGAGCACATTGTGTTATCTGGAAGGGTTAGAATGTCAGAATGTTAGAATGTTAGAATTTTCTTATCAAATAAGCTGGATTTCATGACGAAAGGCTTACTGTTCCTGTTATCTATGGACTACTGGTCAGTAAGTGATAACCGGCCCTCTCCAGAAGTCACACCTGGCAAACGTTACTGTCAGGATTTTCAGTGTACCCTCAGGCTTATTACTGACTCTTAGTGTTGAACTCATTAATCTAAATGAAGCAGCACTGCAAACATTACAAACTGAGAATCAGATTAAGGAAAATATTAATCACTTTCACTTATATGTGAAATTGAATTGAGGTATACGGTAATTAATGACCAGTAAGACAGCCCTACACTAACTCTTGCTTTTAGGTCTGGGTCTTATCATCTTTTTTGCTATTAAGTGAACTTTGCAAGCTTTAAAAGTTTCCCAAAACTATCCAATAAAACTTTGTATTTACAAGACTTAGAGAATTAGGAGTTTGTGGATGTTTTACTCCCTCTAATTTTAAAGACATGTTTATCCATCTGCTGTGCTTAAACAAAAAAAAAAATATATAAAAGCAAGAAGTATATATTCAGAAGCATGCAATATGTTGGGTGAATGAACCAGTTATCAACTGTGGCTCAGAGAAACTAGGAGACCAACAAGCAGTTTTTGTATTGTATGATTTCAAATTATCTCTCTTCCTTTAATATTTCTCATTCTTTTTTCTCCTATTTTTTCAAATGTACTAGACTTTTATCCTGTAGAGTTTGAGTGGGACTGGCATTTTCAGTGATGAAGAGATTTTGAAATAAAACAAATGAAATTATTAAGATTACAAATTTAAGATTTACAATCTTAAAAGAATTTCTCTCATTTAAACAATAGCAACCACAAATCTGTAAATGGCAAATTTGTCACATCATGTAATATTAAAAATGCATTATGCATTTGTTTTAACACCAAAATATAATAGATATTATAAAAGATAACTTTTTTTTCTCCTCTTTGACCTATTCTGTAGGTCATTGTTCCAATAATCTTGTTTGAGTTACATTCAACACTAGGAAATGAAATTCTATGCCCTGAGGTATTTGCAAATAGTATTTTTCTCTCTTATTCAGCAGTAACTTAAAACTCAGCAAGCAAAATTATCCAAGAACAAGTTAAAATGTTCTGTATTTGTAGAAAATGCTTTTGTTGTAATTCATAGAGTTATTTTTCATTGTAATTCATAGAAATATCTTCTTTTTTTTTCCTGATAATTTTTTTTGTACCAACTGTTGTAGAACAGTAATATATTTCAATCCTAGGATATGGCATTCCCTATAAACAGATTTAATGTGTCTTATCACCATGTGAGAATCCACAGTAGAGATTTAATTCAGCTGTTCACAGATAGGTCAAAGGCACCTGGAAATGCAATGTATAATATAATTTAGGAGTTGGGAAGCAGAAACATGTTTGCTGAATTGAGATAAAGCAGGAAACCT
>VZSG01000984.1:190429-204040 GCA_013398315.1 Nothoprocta pentlandii
AAAAAAAAAAAAAAAAAAAAAAAAAAAAGGGAGAAATGAGAACTATGAAGCTGTCATCACTACTTTGGATAGAAACAATGAAGTCCAGATCCCAGTTCCATTCCTAACATAATTAGTAACACCTACTAAGATCCTTACTTTCTTTCTAAAAATCAAGATGAAGGAGTTGTGCCCTATCACCATCATATTCCCTGACTCCCTAAAATTAATCAGACAATGCCTTACATATTCGCAACTTTTGCTACTCCCAACTGGAACATGCACGAGATGAAGCGATTAGGCTATTTCAACAGTCTCTTCCTTTCTGTCACATGAACCAGCTGTGTTGTTGCCTAGCTGTGATGTTGCCTCTGACTTCTGTTAAGCACAAAGATATATTCTCTGATCACTAGATGTCGGTAATACTTATTTCATCCTCGGAAGCTGGCTACAAAATTAAAGTAAATAAATGAAATCCTGATAATCCGTGTGACTATAGTATATATGCAGTTAGGTATTCATCTCAACTAACTTTATGACTGTATTTTACAGGCTTTTCAGAACGCATATTTCTCATTAGCAAGAGTTTTTCCCCAAACCCTCCCTGGAGAACTGGGGGAATCTGTCCCTCAATTATAACAACATAGCTATCCTATGTCTTTTTTGTAAACAACCTATCAAAACCTTTTTCCATCAATTAAAGTTTTGGTCTTTTTCAGAATAAAATGCATGCTATTGTTTCTTTGTTTGTTTTGCTTGCTTGCTTTAGGAATTAATAAGAGAAAGGAGATGGAATTATTTATCTTGCAACTATAATTTTATGAACATACTGCATCTCAGAAAGGTTTTGATTGTATGTCTTTCTTACTGAGCTATTTCTTCCTTCTTTCCTCTTTTCCCTCCATGCCACGCTCTCCCAACAACAACAACAACAACAACAACAACAACAACAACAACAACAACAACAACAACAACAACAACAACAACAACAACAAAAGAGATGCAATCAAGACTTTGTAAAAGTCCTTTTTATATACCCACAACAATAAACATACTAATTTCTCAGTTTCTTCCAGGGATAACTTTTTACACTGAGATGAAGTGAAGCAAAAGAAGAAACTGGGCTTTGATATTTCTGTGCATTTTGATATTCCTGTAGTTGTTTTACTTTCTTTTTCTTTTTTTTTGGGGGGGGAAGGAAGTTTATCACTTTCAAATTTTCAGAAATAAAATTTTATCAACATTGATGCTCTTCCAAAACTGATGCTCTTCCAAATTCGCTCAAAAAATAGAATGCAAGAATAATAAATTTTATTACATATCAATATTATGTATCGCACTAATTGTTACAAATGTAACAGTTATAAATCATGAAAGAAAAGAATCAGCCCTTGAGAATTACAGATAGATATGCCAAGAAGTTATTTTTCAAATTCAAAATCCTGATACTTTACACTTCAATTCTATAAACTAGTAACCAATTAATGTGTTGAGGTGACTATTCCTCTCTGACAAGTGTGAAAAGTTTTTAATAAAGTAGCTGGGCAAGTTTAAGAAAACCTCCTGGGAAAATAATTTTGATGTCAAAGGAGAGCTCTTTGTTTGCCAGTTCTACAAGGCAAAGTCAGAATTAGTAAAATCAATGGCAAAGAACAAAGAATTAATTTGAGACAGTGGGCTTACTCTTTGTGCTAGAAGCCATTGGTAATGTTAGAATAGATATTTTTAAAAGTACAGAGAGAGATCAAACCTAGAAGTGATAAAATAAGTATAAAGTATAAAGTATTGTCAACAATGTTAAAATCCCAAATTATATGAAATATGTATATACATTATTTTTAAGGAAAAAATATCTCTGTGGTTTGTTATAATCTTTTTTTCTTTTCTTTTTTTTTTCTTTTTTTTTTTCCTTTTAAATCAGTAGTCTATTCAAATTAAATACAGGTAAAGCTGAGAAAAAGTCAAACCCCCAACTCAGTCCAATACAAGAACTGAATTCAATCCTGAAATTATACACAGTAAAATCCGTAATATAGAAATTGTACAGCTGTGGGCTGTACATAAAACTATCGTTCCCTATATTGTTTATGTCATCTGGGAAATTCAGGAAATCTGAGAATCCTTATCTGTTTACAGAGATACTTGTGGCCCAACTCTGTTTATCAATGCAAAATAAAGAAGACGTATTAATCATGGATGAAATAAGCAACCGTACAAGAGGTTTATATTTAAAACATATCCTGTGTTACTATTCTTATTTCTATTCTATATCCTTCGGCATTAAGTTACACCTACTTGGATATCAAAAGCACTTGTAAAAGTAGCTCTAGGAAATTCTAACTTGTATACCAGTTACCATTTTGCCTCCATAGCATTATGTAAAATACCAGTCTTCAGGTGAAGGAGAAATTTAGATCAGTGACATTCACTTAGGGAGAGTGCCCTAGAGGGGAGTTAGCCACTTCAGCTTGCATCAGGAGGCCACCTCCAACATTCAGCCCTCAGCCCCTGGCGGGGTCAGCATGCTTGTGGTGTGGTGGCACGCAATGGGGGCACACATCATGGGGACACATGCAATGGGTTTTATAGTGTTTTTCTGATGCCAGTAAAGAATACTGGCATCAGGGCATATTGGTAAGCTGAGCTGAATCTGCCCCTTTCTCCCTTTCTGGGCATCAGTGTAAAACAAAAGGGAAAAAAAAAAAAAACATAAAAAAGGAGGGGAAGTGGGGAAAGCAAGGAAGCTCTGTTTTACCACCCATTCATTCTTTTGCATTCAATCATCCTGATGCAGTAACTAGCTCAGCTGCAGGCTCCCCTTGTGTGCACAAAAGAAAAGCAATTCCATTCAGGAGGAGACCATGAGTTATTGATCTCATGCTGAACGTTACATTCGGTTCAGCAGCACTGTCAGCTCTCTCACACGGAAAGCTTATGTTTCCCACCAATTCTGTTGAATGATGCTCAGCTTTTTGAAGATGAAGTGTTGGGGGCGAGGGGTCAAGGGCAGAGACATCTCAGCTTTCTTCCTGGGACTTCAGGACACATTTCGGGTCATGATGAAGGCTAAGCCTGCCAGGCATTAATTGTACAAGCTCTGTGGATCTTGTTCACTAGGAGGGCAGGGAGTTCATGGTTGCTTCACTTTCTAATTCAGTCATTAGAAAATGAGCCATAAAGCCATCATTTGTTAATGTACATTAGATTTATTTTGCCTATTCAGATTAATGAACAAAGTTTTTCACTAGCACACTTCATGGTTCATTTATTTAGCTTAATGTCCTCATTTGCAGAAATATGCAGAGATTTGTTTTTAATCACTGAAGAGATTAAAGTCAAAACTTAAATTAAAAATTTAATATATTTTTATAACCTGTTTCACTCTTAAAAGTACTTACAGCCTTTCTTTACACATGCTGACAATTATACATTGTACTATTCTACATATAAATATACTGTAGTCTCTGTAAAACATTGCAGCTACTTAACAGATAGCAACAGAGATTTTTCATGTATTTATCAGTAGCATAACCCAGAATCAAAACATTTGAGCCATATCAGTTTCATAGTGGATCTTACTTAGGAAGTTAAGAAATGAAATAGCTGGTCATTAAGTCTCTCTGAGATTTCTCCATGCCAGAAAACTAATCATGATATGATAAGAATTTTTCATAACTTACAAAGTAAGCACCTGAATTACTTTTTTTCTTTCACAAATATAAATCAGATTACTATAAACCCTCTGTTCTCATGTAAGAAGGACTATTCATAAGCAAAGGGCCTAATAGACCTCTAAAGAAAGAGATGGATGAATACAGACATTTCCTAAATGATTAGAGGACTAAAATGAACTCACAAAATACCAAAGAACAAAGCAGTGAAAGTAAGAGTGCACATTTAACTACAGCTTTGAACTGAGGCACTTAAGAGAATAATCTTACCATCTTACCGTCTTTATCTCAGTGAAAGTTCATTTTGCCCGAGTAATGACTGACTACTTCAATGTCGTCATTCCCCAATCATGTCAATAGTCAGTCACATACAATAATATGTGATTAATTTTCAACATAAATTCAGTCTTTGAGAAATTAAGCACCCTGAATCCTACCAATGTATTTATTCACAAAAAATCTCTGAATATACAATAATAAGCCATTCAATTTTTTTATTGATCTTAGAGTATTAACTATTTCCACTGAATATTATTGATTCACTATTGTCTATATTTGATTGTTCTTATAAATCATACGAGTTATTTTTGATCATGATTGAATGATTAAAACTTTGCAAATAGGAAAATGAATGTCTAAGTTTTTTTGGAGCATAATTTGTGTCACATGCTTTAGGTGTCCCTGTTGGAGCAGGGAGGTTGGACTAGATGATCTCAAGAAGTCCCTTCCAATCTTAACCATTCTGTGATTCTGTGATAATTCTTATAATGTGAATATCAAAATGAATACTACATAAAAACTTACAGAAATGTTATATACAGACAGAGGAGGGAGAAAGAGACCATCAACAAATTGAGCAAACTAAATACACTAATTTCACTAAAGAAAATTATAATGAAGACTTTTAATAATTGGCCTATATTTTTCCTCTAGTGGAAATTTCTTTATCAGTTTTCCCCAATTTTTCTCAGCAAAACAGTAGGAAACAAAAGCTTTTCCCAGGCTAACAGTGAAATGCTTTCTCCAGATGTCTAATATGGTACTCTCCTGATTTTAATTATAAATATATTTTAAAATTACTTTAAGTGAAATTTGTGGCAATTCTGCTGCTATCTCTTTGTTCTCACATTTATTCTTCATGTTTATTTCAAAACTATGTTTGTGATTGTTAAACACCAAATTTCTAGTTAACTTTCGTGTATGCATCTTCAAACTCTGAATAAAAGAAGTTGATACTAAAATAAAATAACCGTTACATTTGTATTTACAGGAATTGATTGTCCAAGGATTTTTAATGAGCTTATGTCCTCTCTTAGATAAATATAAACAATTATTTTCCTTTTAATGATTTCCTGAGAGAGAGACATTTCAGGTGAGAAAACAAAACAAAACATCTATATTGCACATGTTTCATTACTTAGTATCCCTCAATAATTGTATTCACAAATATGTGAATGAATCTTTAGCCTGATATATGTATCTATTAACATGTCACTGTCTTAATTTTAAAACTAAGATTTCTTATATGAAAACTCAAAATCAAGTTAAGAGTGCTAGGTAGACACAGTCATTCGTATCACACGATTCATTATTGGTCATTAATCAATACAGTATCACTACAATGCATTTTTTCTTGAAGATTTTTGGTCACATGCCACAAAAATGAAAAGAAACAATAAGTATATTTTAAGTATATATTTTAAGTATTTCAGTCTCTTCAGGGACCTACTTGGAAGAATCTTGTGGGCTAGGGTTCTGAAAGTAGGGGATTCCCAGAAGAGCTGGTTAGTTTTCAAGCAACACTTCCTCCACGCTCAGCAATGGTGCATCCCTATGAGTAAGAAGTCAGGGAGGAAGGCCTGCGTGGATGAACAGGGAGCTCCTAGTAAAACTCAAGCAGAAGAAAGCAGTATATAGAAGTTGGAAAAAAGGTCAGGCCCCTTGGGAGAAACACAGGAACATTGTCAGGGAACGCAGAGATGCAACAAGGAAAGCTAACGCACTTTTGGAACAAAATCTGACAAGGAATGTTAAAAATAATAAGAAGAACTTCTTCAAATATATCAATGGCAAAGGAAGATTAGGGAGAACGCGGGTCCTCTGGTGAACGGGGTGGGTGCCCTGGTTATGAAAAACACAGAAGAGGCAGAGTTGATGAATGCCTTCTTTGCTTCACTGTTTACCA
The DNA here is from genome assembly GCA_013398315.1 of Nothoprocta pentlandii. NCBI lineage: Eukaryota > Metazoa > Chordata > Aves > Tinamiformes > Tinamidae > Nothoprocta > Nothoprocta pentlandii. The sequence goes on from VZSG01000984.1 coordinate 196,265, forward strand.
AGGGCAGCCCTTTGGAATCCCAGGCCATAGGAGTAAGAGAAGAAGCCTAGAGAGAGGAAGACTTGCCCCAGGTAGAGGAAAATTGGGTCACAGAATACCTAAGGAAACTTGATACCAACAAAACCATGGGCCCTGATGGGATGCACCCCAGAGTGCTGCATGAACTGGCGGATGCTGTAGCTAAGCCATTCGCCATCATCTTCGAAAGGTCATGGAGAATGGGGGAGGTGCCCGAGAACTGGAAGAAAGTTGATGTCACATCAGTCTTCAAAAAAGGCAAGGAGGAGGACCCAGGCAACTGCAGGTCAGGCAGTCTCACTTCCATCCCCGGAAAAGTGATGGAACAGCTCATCCTGGCTGCGGTCTCCAGACACATGGAAGACAAAAAGGTGTGTAGGAGTAGTCAGTATGGGTTCACCAAGGGGAAATCATCCTTGACTAACCTGATAGTTTTCTATGATGGAATGATGAGCTGGATAGATGAGTGGAGAGTGGTGGATGTCATCTATCTGGATTTCAGCAAAGCTTTTGACACCGTCCCTTGCAGCACACTACTGGACAAGCTCCAGAAGTGTGGGATAGATGAGTGAATGGTGAGGGGGATTGAGAAGTGGCTGCATGGCAGAGCTCAGAGGGTGGAGATCAGTGGTGTCGAGTGCAATCGGAGGCCTGTATATAGAAATGTCCCCCAGGAGTTAGTCTAGCTCTGTTCAATTTATTCATCAACAACCTGGATGAGTGCTCCCTCGGCAAATTTGCTGATGATACCAAACTGGGAGCAGTAGCTGACACCTCAGAGGGCTGCACTGCCATCCAGAGGGACCTGGACAGACTGGACAACTGGGCAGTAAAAAACCTCATGAAGTTCAACAAGGGCAAGTGCAGGGTCCTGCACCTGGGAAGGAATAACCCCAGACACCAGAACAGGCTGAGGACTGACCTTCTGGAGAGGGACCAGGGCATTATGGTGGATGACAAGTTGACAATGAGTCAGCAGTGTGCCCTCGTGGCCAAGAAGGCCAATGGGATCCTGGGGTGCATTAAAAAGAGCATCTACACCAGGTCAAGAGAGGTGATTGTTCTCTTCCATACAGCCCTGGTGAGGCCACATCTCGAGCACTGTGTCCAGTTCTGGGCTCCTCAGAGGAGTACAAGAGGGATGTGGAGCTGCTGGGGAGAGTCCAGCACAGGGCTATGAGGACAATCAGGGGCCTGGAATAACTGCCCTATCAGGAAATAAATGTTCAATTTATTAAACTCCTTTTTTCTTTTTCTGCAATCATTGGTCAAATTTTCGATCTGATCACAGTACATAATTTAGACTTTATTTCATTGAAATTTTAGTTAGTAAGTGCTGGGAAGCCATAGAAGATTTCAATTTGTCTAAAATAGGTATCTAATTCCACCATTCAACCTAGAATTGAATTTTAAATGCAACATAGCCTAATAGTACCCAGTCACATGAGATCAGCAAATAGTGAAAAAACAGCAATATTTCATGTTAGTATGAAAGTAAATAAGTAAAATGCATGTGAGTCATCCAGACCACACCCTAAATTTTTAAGTAATTAATTTCATTTTTTATTCCTTTCTCTGTCTGAAGCAGAACTCTGATTAACAGGACAAAAAGTCAGTAATTTGATTACCCACTCACTTTCCTCTTGAGCATGTTGATGATTCTCTTTATGAAAAAAAAAAATTTGTTTTCCTGTCCAAAACACAGTTACTATTTGGAGGTTTTTGATATTTCTGTCACTGTTTGTATAAACCAATTTTGCTTGAGTTGCCTATAGGCTTTTTCCCTCCTAACTTCAGACCATGATGTCTTTTTTTTTTTTGCAGACAGTTGCTACAGCTTGCTGGTATCAGCCTGTTCCTGATTCAGCCAGGATCAGTCAACTGGATTCAGGATCTCTTAATATGCCTCCACTTGCCAACTTGCCAGCCTCTTTTAATACCTTAAAAAGAGGAAAAAAAAAAAAAAAAGCAAACAAAGGGGAAATCAGAGAAGAGACGGAGGGAGAAAATGGGAAAAGGAGAGAGAAAGCCTCCCCCAGCCTCTTAACTGGTATTTTAAAAACAATTAATGAGCAGATATTATTTACTTATAATTTATCCACTACTATAGAAAAAAATCACTGTGAGACCAGTGATTTTGGTCCCACACTTAAGAACTGTGAGAGTTCTTAAGTTTCAAGAGACTGACTTCAGTTGAGAGCTAAAGCTTGCAGAAAAATCCACTACCTGCTCTGTGTAGGATGAAACTGAATTCTATAAGCAAGAGATATAATTTATACCTAGTGTGTCTTTAGAGAAAAATGATGGATTTCTTCTCCCTTTGAAATGGGTACATAGAAGATTAGTGCTAATAAAATTTAGCTAAGGGAAAGGATTTGAAAAGAAAAGGACAGAATATTTTTAAAATACTTAATATGAAAAGAACCAGAATAATTTGTGGTTAAAATCTATTCAAATGATTACAGTTAAATTAAGAACAATAGAAGTGTGTGTTAATGATGTAGAGCTTAGTAAGACAATTTTGATTATTTGAACAAAAATTTTTTATTATCTCCTACAAGTGCTTCTTACAACTCATTTATAATTTCATAAATTATCTGTAGGAAATCTACAGAAAAATAAATAGAACCTTTTCTATTTGAATATTGGTACTGTATTTTTAAGTTATACTACCCAATCAAGTAACAACATTGACACATTACTTTTTATCTGAGCAATCATTGCTAACCAATACTTGAATACTGAATATCAAACTATAGATTTTAAAGGGAATAGAATAGGTGCCTGAAAAGAAATAATTGTTTGCTGAAATAGTCTCCTGTCCTCACCCAAAAAATAGTAGTTGAACAGATTATTTACTATGAATATTTGTTTAATTCTCATAACAGTCATGCCTTGTCAGAATTCAGCATGAGAAAATTACGTAAACTAATAGGATTTGACATACCTCATTGAATTCTCCAACTTCTTCCCAGTCATTAAGGTTAGAGTGGATCTTTCTGATCATTAGATAATACACACTCCCCAGTCTTTGGAATGCTATCTAATATATACTTTATTATTATATGCTGTGAGATTTTAACTATGAGACAAACAAGAACAGACATATAAGAATAATGCTATCTCATACTACAATCACTAGAATAATTTCATACTGTTTAAAGGGTAGCATATGTTACTGGTAGAAAAACAATGGTGCTAAGCTATTATATTAGTTTAAACTTACTTTAAAATTACTATAATGTTTTTAATAAGCTTTGAGAAATTTTAGTATGAACTAGATACTTCTAGAAATGTAAACACAAGAAGAATGATGTACCTATTTGTGAAGAACAGTAACTGTTTTTTGAGAGTATAACATCACAAATAAAATTATTAATGTCTCCTCTATAAAGCATCCTGCTATAATAAGTAGCAATTCACATCCTTTTTTTTTCTCCTCCCAGGCTTCTATTCACATATATATCCTTATCCAACAAGCACCCATAATTCATAAATCCTTATACTGACATTCCATGGAAATCCTAGAATACATTCTGGGCAGTTTCATGGAGGTCACATTGCCCAGGGGTAGAAGACAGTTGATGTGAGTGCATGACAGATGTGTGGCATCACCTACATTCAAAACTAGAGAATGAGCCCTTAATGTTTGAAACCTATTAGTAGAGATGTAGCCCAATGACTCTTGTTAGAACACTCACACAAAATCCGCTTTTCAAGTTTACAATAAAATTTAAATAAGAAAAAAAAACTTTCTTGGTCTTAGTCATACTATATGACAGAGATGAGAAGTTGTGCCTGGGATTTTTAAATGAATGTGCAAGTTCAGAAAGAATTGGAGAACCACCTTTCACCCTATATCAGCTGCCAAATTACAATATTCAACATAAAAAGGCCAGGTGATTGGTAACCCTGGCAAGTTTTTAGCCATTGCATAAGTTCCTTTTCCTGCGGTTCTCATGCCAAAACCCTGACAGTGCCAGCTTAGAAATGAACTTTTATATAATGATATATAAAAATGTTTCTGAACTCCACATTACTTCCACAATTACCTCTTTGTTCCCAAATTTAGTAAATGTACAGTATTAAAAGAACTCAAGAAAAACTAATCATGTCCCTTACAAGTTATATGTCATTTTTCCAAAAGATTCATAATGCAATCTTATGTGCTCCATTCAGACAATTCTTCTAACTGTAGAATGCTTTTCAGGTCAGTAGTTTTGAATCTTTCATGGATCTTTTCTTAAGCACTTAGCAAGAAATACATTTAGCCACTTTAGTTACTTCTTTCACCTTTCTGAATTATCAAAAATATCCGCCACTGAATTTTCATTTTCCTAAACATACCACAAAACAATTTATCTGAGCCTGGTGCTTTATCATCCTTTAATCATTCTAATTTTGCAAACACTTTATATAACCTGGGGCTCATAAAACTCTTGTTGTATTTCACTTTCACAGAAAATTTATTCCAGACTTTAGGTTATGGCCTACAGCTGCACTCATAAATATCAAGGCAAAGAATTCATTCATGGTAAATTACCTTCCAGAGATGTGCAGAGCTATTCATACCACTCAGAACTCCAAAATTCATATTTCTGCCAGGTTCCACAAAAATAGAATATGTAGAAATGCCAATTAAGACTTCTTTGTCAATATATTTTGAAAGAAAATAAAAAAGTCAAACTCCATACAGGGGTGATGCTGAGAACACATTCAAGCAGCTCTATTAACAGTTGTCAAACTTTAAAACTCTACTGTATGTATAAATGTTCATTTTTACTTAAGTCTAAATAAAAGTGTTATAAATAAACTCAAGGAATTGTGGAAAAGTTAAAGGAGGAAACATGATGTCCCCACTCTATGTACTTCATCTTCACCTCATCCTTAAACCTCATGGCTGGTCTTTTCAGGACTTTTGAAAGAATGTTTTCCATTCTTCACTGGCAATTCCCACACCAAAGAAATCAGTCCCAGGAATTTCTGCATACTGAAATAAGTAGTATAAGCACGTTAACCTTGATTGGTTTGAGTTTTCTCAAGTAAAAGTGGAACAATCTTCAGTCATCATGTGCCAGTATCTTTCATATAATAGTTTAATCTAAATAAGCATCTATTAATTTATGACCTGCACTCATAATTAGAGAAAAAAAAATCTTCTCCGTGCTTCCAGATAAATATGAAAGTCTGTCTTCCATTTAAATAAAAACTTTCAATTAAAATATATTAAAAAAAAAAAAGAAAATCCAATAGATTTCAGAAGCATAATTGAGGTTATTTAAACACACATACAGAACTTCCTTCTTTTGACTTAAATATAATGAGAAGCCCAGGAAAAAATATCTAAATATAGCTTGCTGATTTGAATTTTATGCAAGTTGCAAATTTATAGAAACCAAAGAGAAAATAAAATGCCAATACACAAAAGTCACAAAAAGAAAATTTGAAAAAAAAAAAAAAGACATAAATTGGTTAGTAACAAGAAGATAACTGAAAGATCTTCAAAAAGAAAGTCTCCAAATCACGGGTGTTAGTGTCAACTAGATATCAGTGTATCTAACTACCTTGGATATTTGCCTGTAGTAACTGGCATCAACTTACCTCTGCAGAATCGACATATTTCTTCATGACAGATGTAATTAATTCTATCCATTTGGGGAACAATTTCTATATTCTATGAGTCTTTTGAGACTATTAAAAGATTTATAAAGAGAAAAAGAATACAAATATTAGTTTACATAAGAATAAAGCCCTATTTAAAATTAAAACATCAAACATTTTGGGGGGATACAATCAGTCTGTTTATGCTTTAAAGAAGTGTAAAGAATAAGGTTATAGCATAATATAATGGCAATTTAGATTTTTAGAATTATTAGGGAATAATGGGGTACACTTTTAAATCTATTACTACAATTTTCTGTCTACAGGTGAAGGTAAACCTGCTCACCATTATAGCTTGCATATCTCATGCTGATTTCATAGGAACCTTGCTTCATTCCTCTCTCTGCTGATGAAAAAATACGAATGTGAATGCTAGAGGAAGCATTGACATTTATTTATTTTATTGCTTTTGATGTTATTGTTCCCTGTGAGAGCAGATATGAAAATAGATATGTCTTAGTACCTACCAAGAGCATATATGTGCTAATGAGCATTTTCAATCTTTAGGGTGCATTTAGAGAATTCACCTTGCTCTATGCCCACTTCTCTAACACGATCCTGTCCTGTTTCCCTTTCTTAACATTTAATTCTATGATAATAGAATGACTGTGATTCCTATCCTTTCATATTCCTGATGGTTCCTCATCCTCAAACCATCAAGGTCTCCTCAGGAATATTAGCCTCAGTGCTGACTAGATGTAGCCCCCGAAGTTGTGGAAGATGCTCCATTGCTTATGTTTTGTCATCTTATCCTCTCCAACTCTCTCAAGTCTGAGATACCTGCAAGTAAAGTGGCATGCTTTTCTTCAAATATATTTTTTTTCTCTGTTTGCAGGAGTAAAATAAAGGGTCAATTAAAATGTCCTCATTTGTTTTCTGTGTTTCCAGAAATAATTCTGCATGGGACATATGGATTAAATTATGGTAAATTATATGACTGCATAAGATTCAAAGCTAGATTGTATTTTGATGAGGAGAGGAGATCAGCGAAAAGAAACACGGGAGACAAAGTGTGTCTTGAAATCTTTGAAGGGATGAAATTTAGTCAGTAATAAATAATTCACTTTCAGAGTTTATATCACAATTTTTTTATGCAAACAAAACAAAATCCATCAAAAACATATATATTTTTTTGCAATTGCTGCTTTTACTACTTATAATTGATCTTTCTACATTGTCTGTGATAAATTAATAAGTATAAATGGCTACTGAAGAAGTGCTACCGAGGAAGTGCTGGACCTAGCACCAGTGGTTTTCATAGGTTTTTGTTGCTGTTGTTGTTCATTTACTTATTTTTCTCTCTTTGAGGGTGTTCAACTGTATCTCATGCTTCCCAAGATAATGTTTAAAACACTGGATGCTGAAATACCTGATAGGGTAGTAGACACATTCTAGTGTGTTCTAAGGTTGAAGCACAAATTGTCATAGCAGAATGACATGGTAATGTCATGATAATGAATGGGAATGAAACAGAGTGAAAGAATCCAGGCCTCCTGATCAAGATGAGGATGCAGATGAGTCCTTCTACAAGCAGCTGCAAGAAGCCAGGCCAGGCCAGGCCACATGTTCTATATATTCTATATTAGATTCCAGCTTGAAGACATGTGAAGAGAAGCTTTACTTCTGATTCAGAAACATACAATGTCAGTGTTCTAACAGGAAATTTTATATATTCAGTTGGAAATAAAGGTTCAATAAAATCATATTTTGAGCTCAGAGAAGGATAACTGATGGCTTTATTGAATAATCACATTTACATTAGATATGAAGATTAAGGGGAAGATATGGGACATATAGAAGAAAAGTATTTATAAATCAGCTTCTTAAACTGCAGTCCAGAAATTTCAGAACCTAATCATAACATACTTAGAATATCTTTTTATACATAAATAGCTACAAAATATTTGTCTTAAATCCACACATTAATTTAGAAATCTACTAAGCAAGGTACTCCCAGAGAAGAAAGAGAGAGAGAAAGAGAGAAAGAAAGAGAGAAAGAGAGAAAGAAAGAGAGGAAGAGAGAGAGGAAGAGAGAGAGAAAGAGAGAAAGAGAGAGAGAGAGAGAGAGAGAGAGAGAGAGAGAGAGAGAGAGAGAGA